>SZWC01000252.1:458606-479937 GCA_023375785.1 Penium margaritaceum | reverse complement strand
GGCCTAGTCTGCTGCTTCTGCGCCGTTCTTAGGAGAGTGGAGCCATCGGCCAATCAATCTGCTCCGCCGGACTTGGGTGAGGAGGAGTGGAGTGGTGGCTGCAGCTTCCTAGCGGCGACTCAGCAGGTTCCAGGTCGTCCAGCGACTAAGTCACTAAGGGTGACGCCTAGCTCATGGATACCAATGTAACACGACGGGTGAAACGGGGTGCGAGCCTCTGTGGGTGATTGAGCCCTCAGGACCCGATTGCTCATCGCAATCGCGTAGGTTGGTCGTGAACAGTAAGGGAGGAGGACATGGGCTTGTGCTAATGTTGGGAAAGGGGCCATCCGGCTCATTTTCAGGTCCACAGGAGAAAGTTTCAGGAACCTACCAGATGCCTGCTCCAATCGTCGATTTGACTTCGTCATTGGAAAGACCAGGTGGCAATTTGTCTACGGTCCAAGTTTCAGGCCGATCCAACGGTCGAATTGGGATATGTGATTTTTCAAAGTTTCCAGGGTCATGGACTGCCGATGTCTGGGTGACCATGGGTGACGGCTACATGCCTTATCCTGTGAAAAGAAAACGGTAAGAGGTCCATGCTCAAGACATGATGGGAGAAATATCCAAAAAGGTCCTTGATCTTAGGATTGCCTTGTCAGAGTGTGTTGACTAGGATAAAAGTACCTCTCCTTACTTTTTAGGTGAGGTGAGATCCTTGAGTGCTAGCCATGGACACATGACGATTCTCCATGGGATTGTGGGTTATGTAATCACTAGGAGTGAGTCATGAGAGCATTATCTAGCTCTCTAGGTTGTGTGTGACTGGTCAACCTGATTGCTAGGCTGATTTCCTCTCTTGTGTGAGATTGTGGACTCTAGTGTGTGAGCCTTAGCCTCCATGGCTAAGTGGTGTGGCTTGTGAGAGGGCTGACTTGCCCAAGCTCTAGCTCTATATGTACTCCTTCATTTTGAGTGATTCAACAACCATTCTTCAGTACAACTGATGCCCTCTCAGTCGCACATGCTCGCTGCTCCAAGGCTCCCTCTCTCCTCCAGATCCAACATTTGGTATAAGAGCCAAGTTCTGGAATTTTCAGCCAGCACAAGCCGTCACTTAGAAAGTGAAGGGTTAGGATCAAACTTTGACCACATTTGACAATCGACCACATGACCTTCAATTTGGCGAGACAAACTTTCTAACGAGTCCAAGATTGCAAAGATCCAACGGTCGGATGAAAAGTTATACTCAAAACGAGGTCGGTCAGGGCTACACTCTTATCTATGAGTAAAACTGTCGCCTTGTAATGACGATAACTATCTGGTTTCATTATCAAATTTAAAAAGTGGCCATGCGACAGTGGTTCCTAAGCTTTTCATTGGTACAAAAATGTTTGCATTCTATCGATTAGTTTGGGAGGAACGCCGTTTACAAGCTGGCTGATCTGAGTTGGAGTAGGAGCAGAAGTATACCCTATTTTCAAGAGGGCATATCTTTCAAAATCCCCTTTTGATGACCCTCTTTTATGGGTCGATCCAAAATTTTTTGAGTTGAATTTTCCAGGCTGAAGTTTTCCAAATTCCCAGTCTGCTAGTATCTACAGTCCATTTTCTGTCAGACAGATTTCTGGCAGAAGCAGCAGTAGGAGCAAGGGTAGCGCCGCCACCCAAGGGCAGCGCTGAGCATCACCAAGGCACAAAATGGCAGTAGCAGCCATTGTGACAGCAGCCCAGCCTTTGGAGAAGCTGGAGGGACACGCCAACTTCACGTTTTGGAAGATCCGTACCCACCTCCTTTTTGAGGAGAGGGGCTGGGAGGTGGTGAGCGGCGACGAGTCAACTCCAGATCCACAGGCAAAAGGCATCATTGCAGTGCAGGTGGTGGCGGAGAAGATGCCGCAGAAAGGTGCAGAAGATGCAATTTCATCCACAACTGCAGCAGTGGCATATGAGGAGTGGAAGAAGAAGGACAGGCAGGTCTACAGGCTACTTGTCAACACCATCTCCAACCCGCATCTTCAGTACGTGAGTGACAAGGATGCTACAAAAGAGGGGTGGGACGCATTGTGTAAGAAGTATGAGAGCAAGTACCCTGTATTCCCCATGCTTTTGGAGGAGAAGATGATGGTGTTGAAAATACAGGGTGGTGAAGGGATGGAGGCGTACTTGGATAGTGCAAAGGAGCTGGCAAAGCTGGCGTACGCCACTTTGGCAACATGAACGTGGCCAAGGAGGTGTGCAACCGCCTCTTCATGGCGAAGTCCGACATGTTGCAGATGGAGAAGGTGGATCTCGCATGGTACAAATACTCAGGGTGCACCAAGAGTCTGACGCACCACAAGTAGTGGTTTACGCAGCTGCTCTCAATCCCCCCCGACCTAAGGCTTTGGGTGATGATTGGGTAGTGTATGCTGAGGGGATTGGGATTGTGGAGATGTGGATGGAGACCCCGCATGGCATTGAAGTGGGAGTGTTCCATAGCATGCTATATGTACCTGATGCTGCCTTCAACCTTCTCTCAGTGTCCTCCCTCACCAACACAGGACTGTGAGTCGTCTTTGATGATGACTATGGCTACATCCTCGACAAGGAAACGGGAGAGGAGCTGGCCAGGTTGGTGAAGGAAGGCGACATGTACCGCCTGTTGGGGGCAACCAAGATCCCGCATGAGCAGAGTCTTGCAACAGTGGTGCAGGCAATCGATGGCGAAATCTGGCATGCGCGCTACGGCCACATCGGCATGCGCGCCTTGTATCACCTTCAAATGAAGCAGATGGTGCGGGACTTGCCCACCATCTCCAACTTTGAGCAGCAATCGTGCATCAGCTGTTTGGAGGGGAAGCATCATCACGAGGCGTTCTCTGGAGCAGGGGAGCACGCAAAGGAGGTGCTGGAGCTGTTCCACACATACTTGTGTGGCCCGATGCAGACCCAGAGCTTTGGAGGCTCTAGGTATTTTCTAACCTTCATTGATGATTTTAGCCATTACACTACTGTGTACTTCCTTTCCTCCAAGGACTAGTGCTTTGACAGGTTCAAGGAGTTTAAGGAAATGGTGGAGAGCCACACCGGCAAGAAGATCAAGGCGTTGCGTAGCAACCGGGGCAGAGAGTACCTGAGCAAGGACTTCCAAGACTACCTCGCAGCAGCTGGCATCAAGACGCAACGTACTACGCCTTACTCGCCGCAACATATTGGTGTAGCAGAACGCGCCAACCGCACCATTTTGGAGCTGGCACGCTCCATGCTGCACGCGGCTTGACTGACTTACGACTTCATGGCCGAAGCCGTGAGCACTGCGGTCTACATCAAGAACCATAGTCCAACTAAGGCCTTGGAACAGATGACGTCGTACGAGGCGTGGTTCGGCGAGAAGTCAAGCATTGGTCATCTTCGTGCGTTTGGCAGCTTGGCACACATGCACGTGCCAAAGGAGAAGCAGTAGAAGTGGGACGAGAAGAGCGCGCAGATGCTGATGATTGGCTATGACGTGGCAAGCAAGGCCTATCGCCTCTATGAGAGGGATACAGGCCACGTTATCATCTCTAGGGATTTCTTCTTCAACGAAAGCAACATCATCGGCACAACCATCATTTACGAAGAGGCAGCAGAACCAGTAGCTGATGAAGCAGTGGGAGCAAACACTCTTCCTGACCCCGTCTCTCCCGACCCTTCCTTTACTATGACAATGGGAGAACCACTCTAATCTCCCATGTCTGATGTAGCAGATAAAGCGGCCTCATCCGAAGAAGCAGAGGAAGGAGATGCAGCACCACCAACAGCAGCAATTGTGCAAGCAGCACCGTGCCAACCGCCCACAAACGCTTCAGCACCAGGTCGCACGTATCCTCTCAGGGTGCGCTACAAGCCTGGTGAGCGCGGCCTTTTTAGATGTTGCAAAAACCAGAACAAATAAACGTCGTAGTTGCAGCAGACTTAGATGAGCCAATGTCATACAAGGAGGCCATGGCTGCACCAGATGCAGCAGATTGGGCGCAAGCCCCACAGCATGCAATATAGTCACAGCTGGACAATGGCACATGGGAGCTGGATGCAAGGTGATCAAGTGCAAATGGGTGTTCAAGAAGAAGCGAGGAGCAGATGGAAACCTGGTAAAATACAAGGCGAGGGTGGTCGCCAAGGGCTACTCGCAACAGGAGGGCATCGACTACACAGAAACCTTTGCCCCTGTTGCGAAGTTTGCCTCTGTGCACACACTCCTCTCTTATGCAGCAACAGAGGAATTCGAGATTCACCACATGGATGTCAAGACAACATTCTTGAATGGTGCCTTGGAGGAGGAAATCTTCATGGAGCAGCCAGAGGGGTTCATCATGGATGGCCAGGAACACCTGGTTTTCAAGCTGTAGAAGTCGCTATATGGCCTCAAGCAAGCGTCGCGTGCTTGGAACCAGAATTTGGATGCGGCGCTCCAATACATGGGGTTCGAGCGTAGCGAGTGTGACTACAGCATGTATCGCTGGCAGCATGGGCATGACATCCTCATGCTCCTCCTTTCCAACAGCATGTCCGCACTGCAGGAGTTCAAGGAGGCCATGCATGTGCGCTTCCAGATGTCTGATCTCGGGGAGGCCTCATACTTCCTCGGAATCCAGATCACGCGTGACCGCAAATCACGCTCTCTCTCGCTACAACAGAGTCGCTATGTCAAGGATGTCTTGCAGCGGTTCGGCATGGCAGAGGCCAAACCCATCGGCATGCCGCTGGAGGCGCGACAGTACCTCGTGAGCTTCAGTGGAGAAGCGGATGCTGCTGAGCGGCAGAAGTACCAGAGCACTGTTGGCATTCTCATGTACCTGATGGTGGCAACCAGGCCGGACCTCGCACAGGCTGTGAGCGCTGTGAGCCAGCACATGGCTAATCCTGGACCTGAGCACTAGAAGGCAGTGCAACATCGGCATCACCTACAACGGCAACGACAATAGCATCATCGGCTACATAGATGCAGATTGGGCTTCAAACCCTGAGGACCGCAAGTCCATCTATGGATATGTGTTCCTCATGAATGGTGGGGCTATCAGCTGGTGCAGCAAGCAGCATGTGGTGGTGGCTTCCTCAAGTACGGAAGCTAAGTACATTTCTATCAGCTTGGGAGCCAAGGAAGCAGTTTGGCTTCAGCATCTCTTGGCGGAGATGAATGGGAGTATAGCAGTTCGAGTTCCCATGCACGTCGACAACCACAGCGCAATCGCACTCGCCAAGAACCCCGAGTACCATGCTTGTACCAAACACATCGACATCACCTATCACTTCATAAGACACATGGTGCAGGAGGGTACTATCAAGATGGAGTTTACTCCAACCAGCAAGCAGGTCGCTGATTTCTGGACCAAGCCAGTGACCTGTGAGAAGCAGCAGTTCTGCATGAAGGTATGTGGACTCAGCCTACTCTGACTACGACAAAGTGGGAGATTGTTGGGAAAGGGGCCATTCGGCTCAATTTCAGGTCCACAGGAGCAAGTTTCAGGAAACTACCAGATGCCTGCTCCGATTGTCAATTTGACTTCACCATTAGAAAGATCAAGTGGCAAATTGTCTACGGCCCAAGTTTCAAGCCAATCGAACGGTCGGATTGGGAGATATGAAATTTTTAAGTTTCCAGGGTCATGAACCGCTGATGTCTGGGTGGCCATCAGTGACGGCTCCATGCCTTAGCTTGTGAAAAGAAAAAGGTAAGAGGTCTAGGCTCAAGAACTGGTGGGAGAAATATCCAAAAAGGTCCTTGATCTTAGGATTGACTTGTCAAAGTGTGCTGACTAGGATAAAAGTACCTCTCCTTACTTTTTAGGTGAGGTGAGATCCTTGAGTGCTAGCCATGGACACATGGCGATTCTCCATGGGATTGTGGGCTATGTAACCACTAGGAGTGAGTCATGAGAGCATTTGCTAGCTCTCTATGTTGTGTGTGACTGGTCAGCCTGATTGCTAGGCTGATTTCCTCTCTTGTGTGAGATTGTGGACTCTAGTGTGGGAGCCTTAGCCTCCATGGCTAAGTGGTGTGGCTTGTGAGAGGGCTGACTTGCCCAAGCTCTAGCTCTATATGTACTCCATCATTTTGAGTGATTCAAAAACCATTCTTCAGCACAACAGATGCCCTTTCAGTCCCACATGCTCGCTGCTCCAAGGCTCCCTCTCTCCTCCAAATCCAACAGCTAGGAGGGAGTCACGCAACTCGAAAGCAACCTTGTCACGAGGCCGCTCAAGAGCACAAATTCTCTGCCTATGTATCCAGTTGTCTTGGCGTCACCATGCCATGCACTCCTGAGGACACACAGGTGGGAAAGATATGCTATACAGAGGGTGCAAGAGGAACTCACCCTAGTAGTTGCAGTTGGTCTGTTAGAGACGATGATGAAATATCCCTACTGAGAAAACATCCAAGTTTCTCAGTCCCACTGATGCCGCATACCTGATTGTGCTTGACTACACAAATTCTCACAAAAATTGTGTTCTACACTTATGTGCTTAGTGTGCTGATGCAAAACTATGTCATTCAGTGTTATACGGCTTGTCGCTGAACTATCACTATGTCACAAGACAGGACCAATACAAAAACTCAACTCTTCCAGAAACTGCTATAGCCAGATTGCTTGTGTGAAGCCTCCCCAAGAGCCATGTACATAGCCTCAGCCACAATTTTAACCACACCATACTGCTTCACACTACGCCGTGCTACTGTGGTACCTCAAAGCTGAAAAAGACACCCACCTTTGTAGTGTTCCACTTTGTGACGTGCATGGTCACTGTCGCAAAAACCATCCAACAGAGGTGCTTGTATTGGAGAGAAATGAAGATTGATAGTCATGTTGTCCAACACATATTGTAGCAATTTTGGGAGGGCCTTTTGATGTTCATTGTGGGATTCCTTGTTGAATTGGACAAGCGTTTTGACTGCGCATGCTATGTCTGGTCGAGTGGTAATGTCTAGGTACCTCAAGCTACTTTTTATGTGTTGTTACAGTGTGGGATCTATGTCTGGTCCGTTATCAGTGGCGCACACATCCAAGAGGTGTAAGTAGGTTTCTGGGTTCATGGGGATGCATTGTTATGGTAGATGTTTTACAAGTTGAGAAAGCTGTAGTATGAGATGGGCGATGGAACTTCCTTGATGTAGAGAAAGGATGCGTGCTTTCTTCACCTGTGTGAAAGTCATGCACAGGAAACTGTGTGCCTCACCTGGATCTGTCATGCAATAGTGTGTGTCAGCAGTTTGGTGCTTTCTTGTCAGACACAAGTGTGAGAGAAAGAGAGAGTATGAAAAATCCATTGAAATGGAAAATAAGAGCAACAGGTCCCTCATTTTTCCTTGTAAAGAAAAGGGAGGTGTTAGAAATTGTTTGAATAAATCCACAATTTTTGAAAGTCTGTATGATTTCCTTGTTCCAACACCTTGGTACCTGTATTATTCTATAGAAGAATTTCAAGAGCAGCAAAACTCTTTTTGTTCCATTATCAAACCCTTCAAGAAGTTTCACATACATTTCTTCCTCAAGTATCCAATTGAGAACAAATATTTTACCTATGCGTTTGATGGAATTCCCAGTCCTCATGAAATTCCCAGCAAGAAAGAAATGCTACTGTATTTTCTGGCGGGTGCATATGCGTTGGTGAAGATTTGGCCCTGAAATCAAAGAGATGCCTTGGCTAACAACCTGGATTTGTACTTCTCTATCATACCTTCCATGTTTGTTTCTGATCTTATAGATCCATTTCATATTGATTGCTTTGCTTCCTTGTGGGATTGGGACAATTTCAAACACTTGTGCTCTAGTAGAACATTAATTTCATAAAAAATGGCTTGCTCCCATCCCCTTGCATCAGGAAACCCCCTTGCATTAGCAAGTGAGGTGGACTCAGTCTATCTGTGTCAGGTTTCTTCATGACCTGTGCACCGGTGCCGCTGGAGAGTCCTTGACCTGATGGGGAACGCATGGGGATAACTGGGAGGTGAGAGTGTACTCAGTTCTTGTGAATCTGCTGAGCCTACAGTCGCAAGATCCGTGGGGTTGAGTAACTCTGTGGGAACAGGGGAACCTGTCTATAGTGTAGGTGAGGAAACAAATGCTCTCTGCAAGGGTGGTGCACTCTAGGGAATGAACACATGCACACTAAGATACCCTGGGTAAGTTTGATGAGCGGAGAAATCTCGAGCATGCCTTGAATGACATATGCTCAAGGAAGGATGGTCCAGACTTTCTATGAAGTTGTGACTGAAATGGTCCTACAACCTCCATGCCTTGGAGGCATTAGACACCCTTACAGACACACACGTCTTTCCTCTAGGACATAGCTTGTGTGGTTATTGTTGTCAAGGGAGCCATCCACAGGCCATGGGTCCCTATACTCATGCTGCCCTCAAGTCTGCCCGTTCCTTACACCAATCTTCCCATGGTGTAATTGACTTGGGCAAATGACCTTTGTCTATCTTGTTCCAAGGCCATGTGATGTACTTCACCGCCTCTACGTGAAGCCCAAAGAAATAGGTTTAGTAAAGAGAGTATGCAAGGCATATCCAAGTGTATGGTGCCACTGTTTGGCGACAAAGTTATGTTGTGGGACATAAGGCACTACTTGGTGTGCACAATTCCCTTGCCCTTCAATCTAGATTTCAGTCTTCCTGAAAACTTCACCCTCTATCGGAGCAAAGAACCTGGAGACTACATCCAGTCTGCCATTTGTAACAGGGTATCCACTCAGTGATCACACATCAAGCATCAACCTTCATGCAAAAAAATAACACCCAGCAAAAGTGGCTGAAATCTTTAGTCAGTGTTACTATGTACTATGTCACGTATTCTAGAGACAGTACAAACATACGTCCTGTTGGGTCTGCATAAAATAGTACAAGTGGAACGGTGCTTTTGTGCTAATACCTGGGCAATGTTTGTATTCGCAAGTTTCCCTCATGAAACTCAAGGCACAAAATGTCTTTCAGTCAACTACATACTTTGGAGCTAGGTTTCTTCCATCCCAATGTCCTTAGACAAAGCTTTTGGATTTCCAGCCAAAGTGCCGCAGTTGAGTGTCATCACCTCATTCCTTCCTTGCCACCCAAGGCTAGTTGCAGTGACTTCGAAGGCCTTGGAAGACTTTGGCGACCTTGTTATGGATGATTAAGGGTTCTCCTTTGGCATGTCAAGCCATTTCAACCCTCAAGCAAC
Source organism: Penium margaritaceum (assembly GCA_023375785.1). Taxonomy (NCBI): domain Eukaryota; kingdom Viridiplantae; phylum Streptophyta; class Zygnematophyceae; order Desmidiales; family Peniaceae; genus Penium; species Penium margaritaceum. The sequence goes on along the minus strand of SZWC01000252.1, from coordinate 470,773 downwards.
AGACTTCTTCTATTACAGCTTTGCAGACACCAATTTTGAAGGCTAGGATCCATAAGCTCCTACAGCCAAAGATGGACACCTATAGCCTAATACCATGAGAATTCCACAAGATTTTAACAGCAACTTGAATAAATAGAAATGGTTCATGTATGAGTAAGAAAGCCTCAAAACTCCATGGAGTCCTAATGAACCAAGAAACAGCTACATCCTTAAAATGAGCAAGGAAAAGAGGGAGAAGGCAAAGCATACTAGTTTTGCTTCACTTAGCATGGTCGGTGACTGGAGCTTTCTGGCCACGCTGGTTTGCTAAGAAGTGCGAGCAAACCCTCCGTCCCTGGTCGTTATTCTCTGCAATTACTTTCCTAGGTGGCCCACCTTCCTTCATAATCACTAGAGGCGGTCAACAGAAAAGAGACAAAGAGGCCGATGAGGATGAGGGCTTTGGCCTTTGCTAGGAGGGAGTCATGCAACCCGAGTGCAACATCATCGTAAGGCCAATGAAGAACGTGAAGTCTCAATGTGTGTGTCCTCTATTCTTGGAACTACCATGTGCTGCACAGTGGAAGATACACATGTGGGTAAGATATGGAACACATATTGCTAGAACTAGTGACTATCACTAGGTAGAGTTGATTAAGGCAGTTTTATACACTACAAGAAGTGCTTTTTGAGTATACTTTTACATTATGTTTTGTTATTTGTGATTTCAGGAAGAGGTGAATGGGAAGGGAGGGAGAATGGTTGTTGGGTGAAAATGTGTGTGGGGATTGGATGTGGAGGTGCATGATCTAATGAGTTTGACATGGCCGAAACTATGCACTAGTTTGTAGTGTAGTTCATGCACGGCTAGAGTTACGTAAGGGGGAGCGTGGATGCTAAAAGTGTATGTGTGAAGTGAATGTGGATGTGTATGTTGCTATGACGTAGTTGTACATGAATCTTTGCACTAGTGTACCATTGCGAATTTTATGTAAGAAGAGTGTGAAAGATGAGGGGGGATGGGGTGGAAGTGTATATGTCTAATGTATGAAAAGGTGTACAATAAAAGGAGTGTGGTTTGTATGACATTCTGCACTAGTGTACGTGTGTAAAAATGATGAATTGTTATCACATGAGTTTCACAATTGTATAAAGGAAAAAACAATTACCTCTTCTAACACTGAGTTTCTAGGAGATGTAGCATTCAGTAAATTTTACTTTTCAAATTTTCATCCATGTGCATGAGGTTTGACGTACGTCAGGTTTAAAGGACGATATGAAGTGAAATTGTATGTTTGAAGTGCACAATGAGTTGCATGAAGGAGTGAGGGTTCTACGAGTACACAAGTACACTAGTGTACAATATTGTGTAAGGCAATACGTAGGTAGGAGTTGGGGTATTTGAGGTGAGAGTGCATGCAGGGAGTGAATCTGGAGATGTAAAAATGAGTATGTGTGGTGTGAGTAATGGTATGAACTTGTGTACCTGTTTAAACTTTTAAACACGTTATTATTATTTAAACAAAAAATACTTAGTTCAACATAGGTACCTTTACTTTGAGAGTATACTCCTCCATCTTTTGAAAATAAAGAGAATGATATTGAATATTGAATTAATCAAAATTGACTGTTCTTTTAGGAATGCCTGATTTGTTACTTATGTCCTTTTGCCTCTCTTCCTATATTTGTACTGGCTGTTTGGGTGATCCTTCCACGGTTACTACTTGTCTTTTGGAACCAAACCGACTTCATTTCTTGTGCGCTGATGGAGGGAGGTGTCGGCTATCATTTTTTCAGATATTATATAGCATCACCGGTTCTGTCATACATCGTATGCCTACACATGGACTGAAGATCAACTGGATGATTTCTGTTTGTTTCTGTTTACACTAATGAGGAACCGACCAGTCAAATCAAGGGAATTTCATAACGAACTCCAAAAAACTTCAGAAACTGTCAGATCAATGCATCTTATGGAAAAAGCACAATGCTTCTTGAAAATCAGAAATCCAGTTTCTGGATTGAATGATCAATAATGTTTGTGCCAAAAATGAATGACCTTTGTCTAATGTAAGATGTGTGTATCAAGCAGCTTTTTTACATTCTAGGTGCACGTAAATATGCATCAGGGAAAGTACATTTACTATTATCATTCAATAGATTGTTGCGGAAATTTTATTTCAAATAATTATTTGCAGAAGCAGGGCCTAATCTTTCTCCGACTACGACAGGTCGGGCATCGCAATATTCAACATCTGGTAGAGAAGAAAAACACATGTGGAACTTGGTCATTTCTACACTGAAATACTCGCATAGCTCTTTTGTGTGCAACAAAACTCGCAGTTAAGAATGCCAGGTTTCATTTTAAAAAATGGAGTCTTCAAACTTAATGGGTCTTTTTATACAATATCATCCAGACTCTGATATTGGTGGATCCAACTACATCGATGGTTCATGAAAGGTGCAATGATCTGTGCACTAGTCAATATGTTCCCTCACATGGGCATGTTGAAGCATGTGCACCACCACATACAATTTCCTTACACAATTTCACCTTTTTTATGCACTTTAAGTCTCCTAATCAACCCCCACCCCCCCAGGGTAAAGTTAAGTGTATGAGGTGATTTTTGGTGGAGTTCAATCAATTTTTGTGGGAAATTTGACCAAGGTATAGTGCATTTCATGTCCTAGTATATGGTATTTGTATGTTGGGGTGCATACTTTCTTATGTGCTTGTTGAAAACAATGCACATTAGTGCACTGTGTGGTTTCATGCTTTATAAGAACCATCAGCTGTGCTTACTTGTTTTGCAAATATGATTAGCCAGATGTTCATATTCGTGAGCACAAAGTTATTGCAAACCTTTTGCAAAACCCAGAGGTTTTGGGGATGGTCAGTGCAACTTTTACTGTAATACCGTTGATCAGGAAAAACTGATGAAAACTGGAAGTCGCGTCAATATGTGCAATAGTGCACACTTTTTATTATCCCATGTGGCTATTTGCATGCACTTCACCTTGCAATCTCCATATACATTTCTCTGTTTAAGGGGTTGGGGGGGGAGTTGGATCTCTCATTCAGAACTGGATTCCTACCCTCTCCACCACAAAAATTGAAAGTGCATAGAATGATTGCATGTGCAGGTGCTCACACTTGTCACGACTCATCGAGACATCTAATGCACATGTGAACTATGAACCCATCTTGGAACAGCAACAGCACAAGATGAAATTGTGTACATTTGTGCGGAACTTACGCACAACCTATTGTGCACCTTGTGCTACATTTCCCACGTTCACTCTGGTGGAGGGGGGATTCATTTGGACAAGCAAGAATAACATTTCCTTTAGAGGTCGATTGGCTTGTACAGGCCTGGAACATGTAACTTCCTTAGCCTTACCTAATCGTATACTACAAAAAACTCCAGATCTGTCCACTCCAATTGTATAAAGATAGAAATAGCTAACTTTGTAGTCTCTATATCGTTTGTTAAGGAAACATGAGCTGAAAATAAAACAGTTTTATGAACTCAGGGAAGGAAATATGATTTATAACTCAAAATTTGAAAAACATTCCGAATTCATGAATGCTAGCAAAGAGGAATTGATAGGAATTTCAATGCCTTTGCTCCTTATTCATAAGGAGATTTCAGAAATAAAAATACCGTTATAACTAGAGGTAATTTCCTGGAACCTTGTTCACAGTTTAAAAGCTCTTTGAAAAATGTGTGAACAGTAAAGTAAGAACACAATTGTTTTGCAAATTTCTTAGAAACGTCTACCTACCAACTATGGCTAGAGGGAAATTTCTTGGTATTCTCCCCTATATGGTGAATTTCTTTGTACACTCTTTTTAAACTGTATGGATTTGGGGTGATTGGTTGTACATGGGAAGTTTAGCAAACCCGAGCACCCTTAGGCCTCTTTCACATTTTTTACAGCCACAATTTCCTTAGCAAATGCTCGTGGTGCTACATAACTACCCTGGTGTCCAAGGGTGATTCTGAAAACTTGGACATAATCCTTGAGGAAATAGAATAAAAAATCCATGTAGACTGAAGGCTTGTAGAGCTCAAACCACACCTCAAGGTTCATGTACTATGCAAGTGTCTTCATGTTTAAATGCAATTAGAAGGTATATCTGGCTTACTGAGCATGGGAAGATTAAGAGGAACAAGAATGGGATTGACATTGACAAAAAAATAGAAGTCATTTTGCTGCAGGATGGAGAGGGGACATGAGTGAAGATATCGCCAAAACAGTGATCACATCAAACACTGGTAAGAGACATTGCACCCGCTTTCCTTGAAGATCACCAAAAGAGGTATAGTTAATTGATGTCCTTTAATACACATGTGGACCTCTGTATTAGCTTACTTGTCTTCTCATGGTAGTTTCTTGGGGGTTTCCTAGTGTGGGGAAGGGAGAGGGGGGAATAAGGAAAAACGTGTATGGGGTAAGTGTATGGGGCAGTGTATCACTGTGTGGATTGTAAGTGCATCAAATTAATACATGTGTTTTGTGTAGTTGGATGTGTTCCTTGGTGTGAGTGATCACTGATTTGGAGGGGAGGGAGGAGGGGGTGGGAAAAGTGTATGGGGAAAGTGTACGGGGTAGTGTATCACTGTCTAGGTGGTAAGTGTATCATTTTCATACACATGAGTATTATGCAATTAGATTTTTTCCTTGGTGTGAGTGATTACTGATAGGGAGGGAAGGGGGAGTCGGAGGAGGGGAAAGTGTATGGGGTAGTGTTTTAATCTCCGGGCGGTAAGTGTATCATATTTATACACATGTCTATTGTGTAGCTGGATGTCTTTCTTGGTGTAATGATTATTCATAGGGATGGGAGGGGGGAAATTGTATGCGGTAGTGTATCACTTTTCATGTGGTAAGTGTATCACTTTCATACACGTGTATTGTATAGTTGGATGTCTTCCTCAGTGTGAGTGATCATTGATAGGGAGGGGAGGAGGGGGGAGGGAAAATTGTATGGGACACGTGTATGGGGTAGTGTATTACTGTCCGGGTGGTGAGTGTATCATGTTCATGCACATGTGTATTGTCTAGTTGATGTCTTCCTTGGTGTGAGTGATAACTGATAGGGAGGGGAGGGGCGGGGGAGAGAAACATATAGGGCAGTGTATCACTGTCTGGATCGTGAGTGTTTCATATTCATACACATGTGTATTGTGTAGTTGGATGTCTTCCTTGGTGTGAGTGATCACTGATAGGGGGGCGGGAGGGAATTGAAAAGCTTTGTGCTAGAAAAGCTTGTAACACATGTTCAAATGTTCTTGACATGTTGTAAAGTAATGTTTTTGAATTATGCAATCATTATCACAAAAGTTTAGGTTTTCCAATAGTCTTCATGTTGTGAAATGGATTCTAATGAATAGATAAACTTCATAGACATTGTAAATGTTTACAATCAGGTATTATGACTTGTAAACGTTTTGTAGTATTATAATTTATGTCTAAAAAATACAAGGTAGCTAATGGCTAGTGTTTTACAAACTTTAACCATGGAATATCCTGAAAAATCCCCTTGTTTACAAACAGATGTGCGGTCTCCATCGGTAAAATATTTTAAGATCTTCTTCCTCTATATGGGCTACTGTTTTTTGTTTAAATACTTTTGTATGAAGTTTATAAACTGCAAGAAAAATGTCTACACGTTTCTTGTGGTATGCTACACGTTTGTTTGTGTGAGATCCATAGGAGTGTAGTGGGCCTTTGGGAAGGGGGCATAGCAAAAAGTGTATGAGGTGATTGTATGAGGTAGTGTATTCTAGTTAGCTAACTTGTTTATCTAATTCTTACACTAGAGTATTACATTAGCCACACATTTCTAAGTTTTAGTGAAAATTGAACGTCATGGGTATTCAGGTTTGAGGGCGGAGCCAAAATTGTATGAGGAAAGTGTATGGGGCAGTGTATTGCGGTTTGTATACTTTTTTTAAATCAAATTTATGTACTTATGTACTAAGTTTTTGTATTTAACATTAACATTTTTTATTTCTTATGAGTTGAAATTGAAATTATTTCTTCAGTTTATTTTGGCATAGGTTAAAGGAAAATCTGCTCAGAGCTAGGTTCTGGGATTTGTTTATGATTTTTTTACTTGTGTTGTTAACTCTGTAAAAAGTAGCGTACCTGAGTCCTTTTTTAGGTAATCTTAGCTTGGTTCAAAATGTTCAGTCAATTGAACCCTTTGAAGAGCTCAAAATCATGGCGCACGAAAAGTGAACTTGTGATCTGCTGGAAACTATACGCGCAACCACCATGTTTTGTAATCGATTATCCGACAGAAAGTTTACAAGGTCATGGTTTTTTTGTGAAGAGAGAGGTGATTGAATGCAAGAATGCCTTATGCGACGACTTTTTGTGCAAACATTTTTTTTGTGGCTTAAGAGGAAGAGCTTGGTTGGCAATAAGGACGTCAAGAATCAAACGTAAAGCGCAAACCTCCAATTTTTCCTTCGGGGAATCCTAGTCACCGGTATTCATGTTGCATCTGATTGTAACCATCAAACTCAACTGATAATGTTTCGAGTTGGTGAGTGAAAAAATTGCATTCTGTTGTCAAAGAAGTTTTAGTATTTAGTCACATCCATCTTGAACTCAACGGGTTTTGGAACATCCCCATTGTATTGTGACACTCGTTCCCAAAACAGGTCCCTTTTCAAGTATATGTGCGATGTTTGAGTATTCTCTTGCATTTGCTGTTCGTCTGGGAACATTCATTATTGCTCTTTTGGGTGTAAGAGGAACCTTCCTGGATATTGATTTCATCGATATCACTTGTGTATATTCTTTCACGAGTTTGCATACATCTTCTTGCACACTCGCTCATACATCTGCCCAATACACTTTTCCCGAAACGGAAGGGGGGAGGGGTGGGCTCGGGGGAGTGAATGACACCGATGTCCAAGTGGAAACCGTATCGTTGGTTTGCCGGTGGTGACGTCGGCCAGTGCCTGACTCCCCATTCCACCTCAAAAGAGAAATTTGTACTAGGCAAATGTATGAGCAGCTGTACTGAAGGTTTTATGGAAAGTTGCTTTTAAAATACAGTAGTGACCTGCCAAATTCCGTATGCCAGACGTTTTTTCCTAAGCATAGTAGAAGAGATGATAGATTTTTGTGGATAGCATAAGGGCTCGTGTGTTTGAGATATAATTAATGTAACAATATTGCGACTTACCTGGATTCATGAACCAGGGGTTCTTTTGTTTTGGTAAGACTACAAATGCGAACCAAGATGTTCGATTGCAGGATCAAACATCTCATCGCTCTAAGAGATGTGCGAGAAATTTGATCAGAATGAGAGAAACCAACTGGATAGACCACATCCATACTCATGTATATTATAAGGGTCTGTGGTCCATCCCATCGGTTTCAATCATTCTGATCAAATTTGGTGATGGGCATTGGAATGACCAATATGACCGCATTGCACTTTTCCGCATTTCCATTTTGCCATCTGTTCTATCGATTTGCGGTTTTGTCACAGTGATCTTGCTAGAAAGGTTTTATGAACGCACAAGACAGAAAACGTGCATGATCAGATCAATCAAAATGGACTGCGAGATAGCTAAATTCCATATGAAAATATGACTTCCCATCAAGCTATCAAGAAATGCACAGGGTTGGCATTTGCATCGACCTATAAGTACAAAAAAATGTGTTAACCAACCTATTTGTTCCATATTTTCCGTTCAATTGGTTTCTTGAACAAATAAAAGAATTAGCCAATGCTTAGCTCGACCAGGCATGATTCAACACAGTTAAATTGAAGTGGATGAAATGGGGGGCACACCTTCGCCCGTGTTTTCTGTGTGTCAGGGTGCAAGGTCACTTTCGACTTTCAAAGGAGCTTGAAAATTTGATGCTAGTGTCAGAGAAAAATGCATCCATGGATTCGCAGTTGATAACATTCTTCGGCAAACACAAGTACAAAACTGTAACTGATTATAAGGAAAAAAAATCAGGACGATTATATAGACCCATGTAGGTCTTACATTGCAAACATAGATTTATTCTAGTCAAGTAATTAATTGGGAGCTTTCTTCCTTGTTTTCAAATAAAGGAAATTTCTTGGAAGCTTCTAAAGAACCCTGTCACAACTCCACATACTTAAGTAGGAAGTTCATAAAATTCCTAGAAACAATCCTATTTCATAGCTCTATTTCCTAGGAACATCCTCTCTATGTGATTGAATGTTGTTCACATACTTGGGAGTATGGATCAGGGGTGACTAGTTCTAAATGCACCGGAAGTGCCCTTGTACATCCTTTCCTTGTGCTACATCATACACCAGTGCAGTAACATCTTGTTGAGCTTCCCCATCCATAGATGCATGATATCTCCCACGTCTCCTATGCCTTTTCCCATGGCTGGAAATCCTAGAAAAGAGAATTGCTACAATTGATGCAAAGATCTTGTTCTTGCAACTTCTTCTATGAGAGCACGTGCAATGTGGGCTCCAAAAAGTACCACTACTGGTCCTTTTCTGGATGCCTACACGAGAGTATCAAATTTTCCTGGACTAGTTGCTGTGGGGGAAATAACTGTAACCACTCATGTTTCTGCCGCTATGAGTGCTGTTGCAACTACAAAGAAACAAGCACAAATGTAGTGAAGTCTACAGTTACTTCATTCTATACCTCCACTACCCTTTTAGCCATAGCTTCATGTGTTACATCACTCTCAATTCATCACACCACCAATCCTAAATCCACCAATACAGTCATAAAATTTATCTCAGCAACTACTTTAATAGGCTGATTTTTTCCCATAGTCTCACCCTCCTCTGCTATGTCCATCCTTGTAGCGTCAACTCTTAAGGGTAGATTTTAACTTCCGTCTAATGCATCAGCATTTAATGCACCTAGTGATGATCTCACTAGTTTTCCCTCAATTTTTTTTCTTTTCTTTTCTGTTCTTCTCCTCCCTCCTATTTTCTCATGCTACTCTCTCTCTCTATCTCTCTCTCTCTCTCTCTCTCTATATATATATATATATAAATATATATATATATATGTATATGTATATAGATGTCTCTCTCCCCCCCTTTCCCCTCCCTCTCCTTCCTCCACATTTATCTCTTGGTGTACTTTTCTTGTTTTTTTGTCTTCCCATAGAGAAGAAACTACCATGTGCTTTGCATCCACTTCAATCATTCTTTGTTTGGAAAGATACATTCTTTAAAAAATCTATCAATAGATTGGTCATCTCGTTACCATTACTGTCCATTTCGATGTGTTTTTTACCTCTAGTAGAGGTTAAGTGTGAAAGAGAGTAGGATCATGCAACTGAGATAGACCCTTACAAGGAGGAGAACGATCACCTCATTTATTCTCATCACATCAGTGAAAAATTTATGATGCGCCTCTAATCAGCTTCCACTACTATTGGAGCTACCCCTACTACCACCACTGCAACCTCGTCGACCAAAGCCTCAACTTCCTCTCCTGCTCTTCTTGTACCTTTAGTACTGGAATATTACCACATCCCCATTCCCCTCTCTATCCCTCTCTTCATCCCTCACACTGATGAATATACCTTAGCCATCCTTGAATTCTTTATACGTGGCTAGAAAACCTCACAAGTAATAGGAACCTACAAATACAACCTCGCTTTTGGTTTCATGGACAATCCTATCCGTACTTGTAACAAATTGTTCTTCCAAAACATTTAATTGGGCACATAGCCCAAAGTGAACTCATAGTGAAATTCAGCAGCTCTCCATGCACACTGATAAAACTGTACATGCCTATTAGACTCATACTCTCTAGTTGCTCTAGTTTTGAAGTGCCGATGCCAAGGTGGGCCCTCAGTTTTAATCTCCATCATATGTGAATTGACACCCAAGCTATCAAACATCTTTATCAAGATCAAGGCATCTGAGCTGGAGCGTCTTTCTTCCATCCCCATCCGTCTCAAATCTCCTCTTGGTATAGACGTTGTACAGAGAGAGCCTATCACTCTACTACTTCTACAGCCACCACAACTTTGCCATCGTCCACCATGCCATGTCTTTTGCACCTTCTCTCGATGTATTATCCATGGCACGGCTGATGGTTGTGGATCTAGTCAAGGTGAAGGAAACTGGAGGGGCAAGGCATCTGCCTCCTTCATTTCATCTCCACCTAGGAAGGTGACCTTCTAGAATTGCACAGATTCAAAGAGCTTAGATCAAAAGTGTACTAGAAATGAAAACGTCTTCCATCTTATCTCTACCATGCGTGCCCAATTAAGTGCCTCTTTTTTCACCAGCCGTCCTTTTGAGCAAACATCTATGGGTTCTTCCCCCCATATGGCATGCCTTCATAAACATGTGTACCTTCATTACCATACATTCCACCAGCATAGCTCTCATCATCTCCTACCCATTCGTGGACACCCTTTGTGATCACACCCCTGTTTCAAGAGAACAAGTTCAAGTTGTAGAATTCCCTTGTTCATCACATACAATATTGAAACATGTGTAATCAGGAAGGTGAGATGTTTAGTGCTCAATCTTATGTCACAATGTTTCAATTGGATGGAACCCTTTATACCTTGTCGCTGGGACCCATTGAGGAGAGCTTGGCTGATTGTAACTTATGGATCTAACACTAGCAATGAACTATTCTGCCTCATTGTATTAATGCTAATGGCCAGCCAATGTCGGATCCCCATCATGGTGGTATAGTTAATCTGTGTTGCATCATACCCTATACACTGAAAGGCTTGGACCAATATTCAATGATGAACTGAATGCATTTGCTTCCAATAATGTGGACGTGAGTTAATTCAAGACAACAATGCATATAAAATGCTTTAATACATAAGGAGAAAAATCCTCCATAATACATACACGTTGTTGGGACAACAACGTGGAGTGGAGAGAAACAATCTACTAGACTATGAACATATACAGACTAGTGGATATGTAACACGTCATGTTGCCAACGATGCTCAATCTCCAAATTGAGGAATGACTGAGCTAGGCCAAGACCCTTCATTATAGAAAAAAAACTCAGAAGCACCTTGACAGATCGGACTGAAGGCAGGTTGGGAAAGGCAATCAAGAGATCCTCATTTGAGAAAAGGATGAAAACAAGGGGGCAAACAAAGAACTAAGAAACAATGCTACATGAACTGTTCTAGAACATTTCATGTAGCATTGTTTCCTAGTTCATCCACAGCAGTGATGTCTATATTCATTCTTACTATTCCATGTCGTACAAGGCCTGAAATTGTCTCCAGACCTTGTCTGTGCCATTTGAATAACTAGCGGGAGAACCACTTAAAATTTCCAATCTAGCTTGAGATTAATGAAAGATTTTTCAACATTCAACCTTTTTAGCTCTTAGTTGTGATTTGCGATAAGATTGAGAAGAGAACAAGCAGTAGTGTGGAAGCCAACAAGCATAAAGTCTCATAGGATTTGACTCCATGGATCCATGAGAATCCACTGAAACTCTATTGTTTTACATACTGATCAACTGAGCCATCAAGCTTCAGATTCTGGCAGTGAGGTAGCCTTACAGCCGGAGGGTAGACTGACATGCTAAAAGAAATCATGTTCATAGAGGAAATAAAGCTCCTCTTGAATAGAAGTATTACATAGGGATGATTCAACAGCATATCAAACTTGATAGGCAGTGACAGACTTACGGTGAAGAGGATATAGGCCACTGGAATCAAACAGGCCACAACATACCTAGAAACAAATGTGTCAATCACACTGTGGAATTCATCAGAAAAAAATACAGTAGCAAAGTGCAATAAAAACTAATGGTGCTAAAGGCAAGGGGGTCTGCAGCGATTGTTACATGGGTACCACACACTAAGATGATACAAGAGCCCCTGACTTAGTGGAAAGAAAACATTCTGCCCCCACGATTGTAAGTTCTTGATAGAAGAGGAGTGGGAGTAAGTTCTCAACAGGTGGCATGAGGCATACCATGGGGGTGACATGGGAGGGGACTCAACAGATAGCAGAACTGTGTGAAAGGTTTCAAGGGATGAGGAAAAGGACAATGGAACTGAAGAATTGGAGATTGGAAGCATAAACAAGTGAGAGAGAGAGAGAGAGAGAGAGAGAGAGAGAGAGAGATAGAGAGAGAGAGAGAGAGAGAGAGAGAGAGAGAGAGATAGAGACAGACAGACAGACAGACAGACAGACAGACAGACAG
>SZWC01000252.1:421240-433331 GCA_023375785.1 Penium margaritaceum | reverse complement strand
GGAAGTCGACGACGGTCTCGCGTGGCATGGCATAGAGGAGTCCGCGCATCGCCCTGGCTGCTGTCAGCACCTGTGCTGGGTCTGTAGGCTGATACGGGCTGTGGTAGTAGGGCCACACGCCCTCTGAAGTAGCCCAAACCTGAAAGAGGATCTCCCAGCAGTCGAAGCCATCCTCAGTGATGTACCGTGGAGGTGGTGTCTCAAAGTCCTTGGGTTGCCGCTCCGTGGGGAGAGCAACCGCAGGCCAAGGGGGACGAGAGACGGGGAAGACTCCTGGACGGGGATAGTCACCGGGATAGTCGGGTGATGATCACACTGTAGGAATCCGAGGAGATCTGGTGCCCGTCTGAAGCTGACGGAGGCGGTCCTGAAGAACTCGAATCTCATGATCCGGGGAGTCGTCTGTCATCCCTGACATGAATGGATCATCATCCAGGAGGTCAGAAGGTGGTGGGTCAGGTCGAGCTCCTGTAACGGGGTGCCTGAGCCGACTGCTGTGTAGAGACCGCGACGCCGGCAGCTCCCTCAAAAACCTGCCGTGGGACTGTGGACTGGTCTCACAGAAGCTCAGTCAGCGTACGGATGGCATCAGTCTGCTCCCGCTGTAGGCGACGCATCTCAACCTGCTGGCTCCGCAGGTCCTCAATGGCCTGCGAACGTGGGCTCACGACCCCAGAAGAGGAGGAGGAGGGATCACCTGTCGCCTTCCCCTTGTTGTCCGACGAATCCATGTCGCCTCTCAGTATGGGTCGATAGGTCAGGTTTGTCGGATTGCAAACGCGTCAGAATTTCTCGAGGAGTTGAGATGCTGGCAATTTTTGACTGTCCGGCCAAAGATTTGGCTAAGTATGGTGCTGACGTCAGGAGGTGGTTGCTAACGTCAGCACGACCTGATGACGTCAGCAAGAAAAAATGCTGACATCGGCTCGACTCCCCTTTTTTTTTCTCTCTCGCGGTTCTACGCGAGCGTGCAGCCGCTCCGCGGCGGCTGCGCGGAAGCTACGCGGAGGCTGCGCAGCAGCTTCCGCTCAGCTGCTGCTGTAGCTGTGCTGTCAGCTGCAGCAGCAGCTGCGTGGCTGCGTGCGTAGCAGTGGCAGCAGCGGCTGCGCAATGCCGCTGCTACTGCTGCGCGCTGCGGCTGCTGCTCGTTGCCGCCGCCGCGCGCTGTTGCTGCTGCTGCTGCGCTGCTGTTGCTGTAGCTGCTGCTGCTCTGCTGATGTTGCCGTGGCTGCCGCTGCTGCTGCTACGCTACTGTTGCTGCCGCTGCTACTGCTCTGCTACTGTTGCTCTGCTGCTGCCGCCGCTCGCTGCTGTTGCCGCGGCCGCCGTTGCGGCTGCGGACGACGGCTGCACTCGCTGCAGCCGCCACGCGCTGCTGTAGCTGCTGCTACGACGTTGCTGCTGCCGCTGCTACTGCTGTTGCTCTGCTACTATAATGCTACTGGCACGGTGGCAACGCCACTGCTACGCTGCTACGGTCTCACGTGATGGGTGTGGGTTGCGTCGACGGCGACCGGCTGTCTTCGACAGGCTTCAGTGGATCTGCTGCAGCGGTGGCTCTCACTGCTGCTGCTCTGCTACGTCTCTGCTGCACAGCTCAGTGAGAACTGTCTCACTGCTCTGATACCATGAGAAGATGCAAGGAAGCTTCCTAGAAACACTCCCGTTCACCAGGCGTCAGTGCCTGATCAGACGGTGACGACAGTCACAAGTCGTGCACGCAACGGCAAGAGTTTGACTAGGGGACACAAGGCAAAGTGTCTGAATGCTTCAATAGCATTTGCAGAGAGAGATAACAAATGACAGGTCCATGGCCTAAATACCTGCCGCGGCGCACAGCGGGTGTCGCACGCGGCGGTCCAAGAACTGTCCTAAAACCGGCCCAAAACCACTGTTTTGGCCATAACTCTGCGCACACATGTCAGAATGCTACGCCGTCTGAACCTAGACGTGCAGGATCACAAGACGGACGCTACAACTGGTCACATGCATGCATCCATCATCAGATGGTGGACACGCAATGCAAAAACATGCAAATCGGGCTCATGGCCAGTCCGCCGAAAAGACTCCTGCANGCGTCAGTGCCTGATCAGACGGTGACGACAGTCACAAGTCGTGCACGCAACGGCAAGAGTTTGGCTAGGGGACACAAGGCAAAGTGTCTGAATGCTTCAATAGCATTTGCAGAGAGAGATAACAAATGACAGGTCCATGGCCTAAATACCTGCCGCGGCGCACAGCGGGTGTCGCACGCGGCGGTCCAAGAGCTGTCCTAAAACCGGCCCAAAACCACTGTTTTGGCCATAACTCTGCGCACACATGTCAGAATGCTACGCCGTCTGAACCTAGACGTGCAGGATCACAAGACGGACGCTACAACTGGTCACATGCATGCATCCATCATCAGACGGTGGACACGCAATGCAAAAACATGCAAATAGGGCTCATGGCCAGTCCGCCGAAAAGACTCCTGCAGGCTGCAGAAAAACAGCAGGGAGTCCCGGCAGTGTCCGGGGCTCCGGAACGGTAGTCGGCCAGCTCCAAGCTGGTAGTCCGCCGCCCGTCGTCCCTCCGATGTCACCAGTGTAGGTAGCCACCAATACTATGCAAGCAAGCAAGTAAGTGGCAAGCGACGGAACACGCCATGGATCGGGGGGCAAGCTCAAGACTAGGGGGAGAAGGGCAAGTAATTGAGACGTAGGTTAACGAGTAACAAGTGAGCGAGGTGGTGAGAGCCAGTTGACCGGGCCACCCACGCGAGGCACTCGTCGTGGGACCCGGCCGCCACCCAGGGATCGAACCCGACCCTGGAGCGAGCGAGCTCTAGGCGGTTTCTCACACGCCGGCACAAACCGGGCGTGCGGTCCCGAGGGATCAGCAACCCGGTTCACCACTCGAGGAGCATGCAAGTATTCAATCAACTAACAGGCATGCAATCCTACAAGTTGTATCCCCCATTTTGGCACGTGAAGTTATTACTAAACTAAGGCTTGTGACAAGGCTGGTGCTGAAGCCACCACTTGGTAGCTTGATGGAGGCACCTCCACTGTGCACTTCATGCTGCATCACAGTCTTGCACCAGGGAGCCTTAGTCCAGTTCAATCACCTGCAGTGGTGGGGTGTGTGCATGCATGGAGACAAGAGGGCACTTGCGTGTGTTTGTGACAATAACCAACACTCCCCCATGACCCACAGACGAACAGGCCACACACACACAGAACACCGAACAAGGAGAACATCACAGGATTCACATCAACCAGGGGCATCACGAGAGCGTAGCAAGCCAACCGCATGCACGGCCGCTTTGAACATTCCACTGCTGAGCGCTTTGGTGAGAAAGTCTGCACGCTGTTGACGAGTGTCGACCCAGACAACCTGAACTTCCCCAGCCGCAATGCGCTCGCGTACAAAGTGATGCTCAATGTTGATGTGCTTAGTGCGAGAGTGATGCATGCCATCGTGCTCAGCAATCGCCTTCACACTCTGGTTGTCACAGCGCAGGGTGATGCAATGAATGGGAACACGCAATTGCTGCAACAGCCGGGACAGCCAAACACTCTCACACGTACCTGCAACCAGTGCCACGTACTCTGCTTCACTGGAGCTTCTGGCAACACAACCCTGCTTTCCACTCTTCCAGGAGACAGCAGTCCCTTCGACGAGGAAGATGTAACCAGTGCGGCTGCGAGCATCTGTGTCATGTGCCCAGTCACTGTCTGTGTAGCTGTCAACGACTACTGAGGGCTGAGCACGGTAGCAGAGTCCTACGCGTGCAGTGGACAACGCGTAGCGGACGACGCGCAGTGCAGCCTCGAGATGCTTCTGTCGAGGCTGCTGGGAGAACTGGGCAAGGAAATTGACCGCGAAGGCCACATCCGCCCTAGTGGTGGTGGCGAGGTACATGAGAGAGCCGACAACACTGAGGTAGTCGGTGACGTCGACAGGCTCCCCCAGCTGCACTGAGTCCAGTGACTTCAGCAGACGCTGACCTGTAGGAGTCATCGGTGTGGACGCGGTGGGGATGTCTGCAAGCAAAGGGGCAAAATGCTCCCCCAGTGTGTGTATGTACGCAGCCTGGTGCACATGCAGGGTGCGACGCTAACGATCACGCTCAAGCTCCATCCCCAAAAACACCCGTGCAGGACCTAGATCCTTCATCTTGTACGCAGACTGCAGCAGGTCTTTCACTGACTGGATAGCTGCTGGGCTGGGTGAGGCGATGAGCAGGTCATCAACGTAGACCAACACCGCCACAAACGNCTCTGAGGGGGCGCTCAAGAAGAGCGCTGGATCAACCGTGCTGCGACGGTAACCTCCCCGCTCGAGAGTCGAGGAGATCTCCATGTTCCAACACCGCGGCGACTGCTTGAGCCCATAGAGGGCTTTGCGCAGTCGCCAGACCTTGCTCGTGCCATTGGTGAAGCCCGGGGGCTGTATCATGTAGATTTCTTCATCGAGCTTCCCGTGCAGGAAGGCGTTGTTGACATCCATCTGCTCTAGTTCCCAGTAGTGCTGGGCGACGAGACTCAAAAGTGCTCGAGCAGTGGTATATCTCCCGACCGGTGCGAAGGTCTCATCAAAGTCAACGCCGGGGATCTGGGAGAACCCCTTTGCTATGAGGCGTGCCTTGTATCGGTCGACCGTTCCATCGGGCTTCGGCTTACGCCGAAGGACCCATCGAGCGGAAACTGCCTTGTGACCTGCAGGCAGATCCACTAGCTCAAAGACTCCATGGTCTTGGAGGGCTGTGAGCTCCTCCTGCATGGCCTTCTCTTAGAGGGCAGCGTCTGCCGCCTCACGAGCCTGCCGGACAGTGGTGGGCTCAGGAGGGAGAGTGGGGAGGCCAGCGGCTGCAAAGCATGCGGCGACATAACCGGCGATAGAGGACTCAAGAGCACTGTGGAACTCGTGGGCTACAAGAGCATAGCCAACTGCAGAGTTGGGGTGTACAACGCTCACAGACAGGCCCAGTGCATCGAGGCTGGTGGGGCGCGCTGAGGGACCAGCTGTGGAGGATGAGGCTCTGGAGCGGGTGACTCGTTGAGAGGCAGTGGACGATCCAGCCAGGACAGACTCAGTAGGCGTCCTAGAAGAGGAGGGCTGAGAGGGCTGAGAGGGCTGAGAGGACTGAGAGGGAGGAAGAGCACGAAGTCTCCCCCCACGAGTATAAGGCTCTGGACCGGGGAGCCGAGCCTGAGGCGCGTCACCTGCGGCGGTGTCAAGCACCGGAGAAGCTGCAGCGCTAGGAGATGAGGTGGGCGTAGAGTGGGCGGTGGACTGTGCGGGAGTGGGCGCCGAGTGTGAGGACTCGGGACTGGCGGTGGACGATGAAGACAAAGGGCTGCCGGCTGAGGACAGGGGCGACCCGGACTCGGGGGAGGGCACTGAGGCCCCCGACTCAGAAGAGACTGAGTCCTCGTCACTGTCGGTGGGAGTGACAACAGGGGATGCCGTGTGAGAGGGAGACGTGGACGCACGGAGATCGGAGGCTGGAACAGACCCACCCCCCCAAGCCGACGAAGCGAGGAGAGGGAAGACGGAGGAGGGACATGGGACAGGTCACGGGGGAAGAGATCCTCAAAGAAGAGGGCGTCGTGCGACTCGATGACACGGGAACGGTCGGGGTCCCAGAAGCGCCACGCCTTAGACATGGCAGAGACACCAAGAAACGTGCAGAGGCGAGCACGAGGACTCAGTTTGCCATCACGAAAGTCCTCGGGCAACCAGACAGCAGCCACACAGCCCCAGACACGAGCCAGACGGAGGTCAGCACGGCGACCGTACCAGCGCTCAAAGGGAGTGACGTGACGAGGAAGGGGACCGTGTGGGACACGGTTCAACACCCAGGTCATGTAGCACATGGCCTCGAAGGAGAAGATGGGAGAGAGGGAGGACTCGCTGAGGAGAGTACGAACACCATCAGCGAGGGTGCGGTTCCAGCGTTCAGAGACACCATTCTGCTGAGGTGTATAGGGGGCCGAGGGCTCCATACACACCCCACAAGAGGTGAGAAAGCGGGCGGTGGGACCCATGAACTCGCCACCACGGTCACAGCGAAAGACTTTGAGCCGGCGACCACAGGCCAACTCAGCTTGTGGTAGCCAGGACTCAAGTGTGGGACAGACGTCACTCTTTTGCCGAAG
This sequence comes from Penium margaritaceum, assembly GCA_023375785.1. Taxonomy (NCBI): domain Eukaryota; kingdom Viridiplantae; phylum Streptophyta; class Zygnematophyceae; order Desmidiales; family Peniaceae; genus Penium; species Penium margaritaceum. The sequence goes on along the minus strand of SZWC01000252.1, from coordinate 427,188 downwards.
GGCAAAGACCCAGCGCATGCGAGAAAAATCGTCTGTGAGACAGAGGACATAACGACCGACACCCCCAAGGGCGTCATGGGCAAGAGGTCCCATGACGTCAGCGTGCAGGAGATCAAGTGGGTGAGACGTGCGAGACTCGGACGTGGAGAATGGGGAGCAGTGCATTTTGCCTTGAGCACAGTCGAGACAGTCAGTGGGGCAGGGTGCAGAGAACGTGTCGGCATCAAGGCCATGAGCAGGCATGTCCCGAAGCAGACTGTCAATGGCGGCAGTGTGAATGTGACAGAGACGACGATGGAGCAACTAGGCATGTGCAGGAGTGAGGGAACGAGCCACATGAACAAGAGCAGTCGAGGAGGGATGGGGTGCAAACGAGGGCACGCGGAATAAGCGGTCACAGCGAGTGCCACGCAGTAAGACACGACCAGTAGTGCGATGCATAACAGAGGCAATACCCCGACTGGATGAGAAGTCCATGCCCTGGTCGTCGAGTGTCGTAACAGACAGCAGACTGAGCTCAAGAGCGGGCACAAAGAGAACGTCAGGGAGGAAGAGTTCCCCCCCAGGGCCAACGAAATGGACGACACCGACACCCTGGATGGGGAGAAGGTGGCCAGAGCCAGTGCGTACAAAGCGAACAGAGCCAACGGGACCCAGTGACACAAACGATGAACGACAGGAAGTCATGTGGTGGGTGGCCCCTGAATCAAGAATCCAGAAGCCACCCGTCACACCGACAGACGCAGGGTCACGACTCACAGCGGCAACGGCAGAGCGAGGAAAGAGGCGCTGACCACAAGCGGCAAGACAACGAGGGAGACTGTACGACTGCCACTCCTCAATCCACGGGACGTCAACTGGGGGACACCCCTGAACATGACCGGGGGGGGGGTCCACGAAGAGACGAATCAACAGCACACACAAGGCCCTCCTCAACCGAACGTACACTCTCACCTCCCTGATCACGGAGGTGACGTTGGTGAACAGCGTGAGAGAGTGCAGAGTCCAGCTGGCGGTCGTCCTCAGGTGGTCCGGTGATGAGTGCGGTAGAGGAGGGTTGCTGGGGACCAGGGGTGGAGGAAGCCCATGTTGGAGGTGAGTAGAAGCCAGAGGGAGGCCCGAAGTAGACAGGGCCCCCAAACCCCGGGGGCCAACCCCAGGGTGCGGATGGAGGAGGTGAAGAGAGGGCAGTGCTGTAGGCAGCAGCTGTAGACAATGGGAAAGAAGTGTGTGCAGGGCCACGACTTGACCCCGCGGAGGTGGAGCGTGCAGAGCCGCCACCAGACCCTGAAGAGCGTGCCCAGTGAGCACGCATGGCGGAGGCCAGGCGTGCATCATCTGGTGGTGCAGGGCCCTTGGGCGCCGCATGACCAGTGGCGCCGCAGTTCCAGCAAGTGACAGTGCTGGAGGAGGAAGAGGGGGATGCGGCGCTATCAGAACCGCGACCTTTGCCACCCTTCCCCTGCCCGCCACCGCCAGAGCCACCCCCTCGGCCTTTACCTTTACCACCCCCTCCACCACGACCACCCCCTTGGGAAGCAAGAGATCTGGCAGTAGTAACAGAGGTGGAGATGGAGGACGAGGTAGAGGCTGAGGAGGTGGAGGAGGAAGGAAGTACGGTGGTTGCTACTGCAACGGCTGCGCGGTGAATGCGTTTGTTCTGCAAGGAGCTCCACCAGTCGGTAAGGCGTTAGGAGGTGAACTCCCATAAGGCCCCAATTCCAGGGGGTGCGTCGGCGGGAACAGGAATTGCCGCCAGACGCTCCAGCTCTGTGGCTTTCACTTCGCGAAAAATGTCGCTGAGCTCCGGGATGAGGCCGTTGACGATGGAGAGAACAACAGGGAGTTGGCCTGGGGCGGCCTTGCCGAGGTCACGTAGCAGTCGCAGACTGCGAGCCCAATAGGCGTCAGCAGTCTCGTCAGCACGCATGGAGAGCGTGTTGAACTGGACGGTGAGGACGCTCTGTGCTGCATGTCCAGTGACTGTCGTGCGCCGCTTGATCAGGGCATAAGCCCCAACCGGGTCAGCGGGGGTGCGGCGTGCAGTGCCAGCATTGTAGGATCCAATCTCATCAGTGAGATCGTCTGGTCCAGCGCGAATGAGGGCACGGACCGCTCGTGCCGACTCAGAATCGACTGGCACAAAAGGTGGAACAGCTGAGGGGTTTGGTGCATTGTAGTATTCCCAGAGCTGTTCCCCTTGCGCCCAGGCACTGAAACGAACCTCTCAAGAGTGAAAAGTAAGATTGGAGGTGAAATGGGGTGGAGTGGAATCAAAGTCAGGCTTGCGTTGCACTGATGGAGCAAGGGCTTTCGCCGCAACAGCGCCAGCGGCGACTGCAAGTGGATCAGAGGAAGATGGGCCAGCGGCAGTGGAAGCGGAAGCGGGAGAGGTGGAGAATGCTGCAGCAATGCTAGCGGACTGAGTGCTGCGCAATGTGGGCTGGAGACGATTCAGAACCAAGTCAGCAATGTGATCGGCGAATGTCTCTTGGTCAGCCTGCTCAGCCCGCAGTTTTTCCTCAGTAGCGCGCTGAGCACTGAGAGCTGCCTGCAACGCAGTGCGCTCGCGCTGAAGCTCAGCTTGCAGTGCTGTGTATTGGTCATCGTCAACTGGCATTGTGTCAGTGGCGTGACTCTGCCGAGGAAAATTTCGGCAAAGTTTCCCTTGCCCCAGTGGGCGTGGGAATGTGAGATATCGGTGTTGGAAGTTCGCTGCAAGGCAACAACCTGAACGCACGAACACGCCGATACAGGAAAGGCAGAGAGAGCGAGAGAACAAGAGAAGCCAAGCTCACCACGCAAGGCGGTGCAGAGAGAACAGTGGTGGCAGTGCCGCAGCAGCTGAGGAGGCGGCGACTGCGACAAAAGCTGATGCGGTGACAACGAAGCAGGCTACGCCTGTCAGGGCTGCACCTGATAGAGTGGAGATGACTGTAGCGGTCAAGACCAACAGTTGTATGTGCGGAGTAACTGACGGTGATGAGGAGGGTAGAGAGGCTGCCTGTGTTGTGGAGGCGTGAGCGGAATCAACTGCACTGGAGAGTGCTGTGGCTACTGCGGCTGCGGCGGATGCAACTGCGTTTGCTGCTGCAGCAATCTGAGTTGCTACGTTGACAGCAGCTGCTGCCAAAGGTCCCTGGTCAACCGTTGCAGTGTACGTGTCGATGGCTCGACCAGCAGTAGTGCTGGCTGGCGCACGTGCGGCACGTGCAGTGGCTGCAAAGGTAGAGGCAACGGCAGCGCTGGATACAAGGGTAGCCTGCAGAGCTGGAGAATATCAGGAGACGAGATGGGCGAGGACTCTGCAGCTGTTGCGGCTGGAGATGCGGCGCAACGTGGAGCGGAGGCTTCTGATGCTGCTGCTGCAGAAGGTGGAGCTGCACCACGGGGAACAGCACGGCGGTGTTGCTGGCGCGTCCTATGGGCAATGGGCGGGCTTACCAGAGAGTGACGAGGTCGGTGGTCCCGTTGTGGTGCTGTTGCCGGTTGGTTCAGCGACGTCGGAGAATCGTCGTCGGCCGACTGGCAATGAGNCTGTTGCGGCTGGAGATGCGGCGCAACGCGGAGCGGAGGCTTCTGATGCTGCTGCTGCAGAAGGTGGAGCTGCACCACGGGGAACAGCACGGCGGTGTTGCTGGCGCGTCCTATGGGCAATGGGCGGGCTTACCAGAGAGTGACGAGGTCGGTGGTCCCGTTGTGGTGCTGTTGCCGGTTGGTTCAGCGACGTCGGAGAATCGTCGTCGGCCGACTGGCAATAAGCCGCGTAGTCCTTTGCGTCCGCCCACGCGTAGTGATTAGCAGGATCGTAGTCTTCACCGGGGTGATACCCCGGACTGCTGCGGCGCACCCTCGACCACACTTCTCTCTCCGCCCGCTCCTCGTAGTACACAAGCTCCTCGTCAGTGCGTGCACGGTCCCGAGCTGCCGTGGATGACGGAGGGGCGGGCTCGATCTCAGGCGGAGACGCCAGCGTTCTGAATGCTGGGCTGCCTCAGGGCAGCCCGAGGTGATTGAGAGGGTGCTGGGGTCAGGCCTGGCTGCAGGGTTGGAGCTGTTGCTGTGAGGGCCGTAAGTGAGGTCACGGCTGCTGAGCGATGAAGATGTACGTGAGATGCGCACACCAGGCCGAGGCTACACACAGCGTTGAGATGCACCGGATGTGGCCCAAGCATCCGTCGTGCATACGGAGACGTACACGGCGGAGGGGTGATGCTGCAGAGATGGTGGCCCGAGAGTGGGCCGAGTAGGCATCACCACGAGGCGGTGATGTCACAAGCAGATCGCTTGAAGCTAAGAGTGTGCCCCCGTGAGTCACGGGTGCGACGCTAGCGGCGGCACAGAACGGCGGCTGCTTAGGCTGCCACGGTCATGAGGGGTACGGTCGAGGCCGAGAGTGTGCCCCGTGAGTCACAGTTGCGAAGCTAGCGGCTGCACAGAACGGCGGCTGTTGCTGCTGCCTAGGCTGCCACGGTCTCGTGCTGTGGCTTGCGCGGGATCACCCGCGACTTAGCAGTGGCTCAAAGGAGGTTCACGGGTCGATCCTCGCGGCTGCACAGAACGGCTGCTGCTGCTGCTGCTTAGGCTGTCACTGTCTCGAGCCGTGGCTTGCGCGGGATCACCCGTCACTTGGCAGTGGCCCGAGTGAGGTTCACGAGTGCGATGCTAGCGGCTGCACAGAATGGCTGCTGCTGCTGCTGCTTAAGCTGCCACGGTCTCGTGCTGTGGCTTGTGCGGGATCACCCGTTGCTTAGCAGTGGCACGCGTGAGGCTCACGAGGTCTCAGGACTGTCGCGGCGGGAGGGGCAGCCCTCCTGCTCTGATACCAGTAGGTAGCCACGAATACTATGCAAGCAAGCAAGTAAGTGGCAAGCGACGGAACACGCCATGGATCGGGGGGCAAGCTCAAGACTAGGGGGAGAAGGGCAAGTAATTGAGACATAGGTTAACGAGTAACAAGTGAGCGAGGTGGTGAGAGCCAGTTGACCGGGCCACCCACGCGAGGCACTCGTCGTGGGGCTCGGCCGCCACCCAGGGATCGAACCCGACCCTGGAGCGAGCGAGCTCCAGGCGGTTTCTCACACGCCGGCACAAACCGGGCGTGCGGTCCCGAAGGATCAGCAACCCGGTTCACCACTCTAGGAGCATGCAAGTATTCAATCAACTAACAGGCATGCAATCCTACAAGTTGTATCCCCCATTTTGGCACGTGAAGTTATTACTAAACTAAGGCTTGTGATAAGGCTGGTGCTGAAGCCACCACTTGGTAGCTTGATGGAGGCACCTCCACTGTGCACTTCATGCTGCATCACAGTCTTGCACCAGGGAGCCTTAGTCCAGTTCAATCACCTGCAGTGGTGGGGTGTGTGCATGCATGGAGACAAGAGGGCACTTGCGTGTGTTTGTGACAATAACCAACAACCAGGGCCCGCCTCAGGGATCTGCACGAGTATGGACACGGCCGAGTGGTCACAGTAGACTGTACAAGAACGCCAGAAATCACAACAGTTGCTAGGTTGCTGATCCCTCAGGACCAGGCGACCGGTTGATATCGGCGTGTGAGAAACAACCTAGAGCTCGTTCGCTGCAAGGTTCGGTTCAATCAATGGGTGGCGTCCGGGCCCTACGTTGAGAGCCTCCCGTGGGCGGCCCGGTCAACTGGCACAAAACACTACACTCCCCTGTTGCTAGTTCAATTATTGTGTTCCTTGTAAAACTAGCTTGCCCCGATCCATGGCATCACCCTGTGCTGCACTGCTTGCTTGCTTGCTTGGACTAGCCATCTACGCTACCTACAAGACAAGGGGACATTCCAAATGTCAAAATCCATGAACTAGACTAACATCAACACAAAGTAGGAAAAGTGCAAAGTGTGGATGCTTGTCCGCAGACATCAGCCAACTTTTCTAACTAGTTCCCCCCCCCCATTCCCCCTCCCCCCACCCCCC
>SZWC01000252.1:382552-398549 GCA_023375785.1 Penium margaritaceum | reverse complement strand
CACTGCACAAAGAAACAGATGTGGCGACGGATTGCGATCATCAGCTGCTTCGAAACGGCCACCTGCCCTCCACTCACTGTCGACAGAGAGATGCAGACTGGTCGAAACGTCTTGTGCAAAAACACATCTGAGATGTTTTGTTTTGCACGACGTTTTGCAGAGAGTCTGAAATAGACCTTCTGCGAAACGTTTATATAACAAAACGCCCTTCCCTTCACTCACTTTCCAACATAAATGCAGATTGGTTGAAATGACTTTTTGCAGGACATCCGAGAAAAATAAAACGCCTACTCATTCAGCTCGCCCACCTTGCGAAGAGGTTACTCGTGTAACATTTTTTTTCTTTTTTTCCCCACCACAGAGTGTCGTTCAGAGCGTCCAAGAGCATTTCCAACCAATGCACTGCACAGGAAAAAAAAATTAAAGAAGAGAGCCGCCTGCGCATTCAACTGCCCACCTTTTTCAATGTCTTCGACGGGCAGGAAAGGGAGACGAAATCCGTCAAGGGAAGAGGAAGAAGAAGAAGAAGAAGAAGAAGAAGTCGATGACTCTCTACGCCCTTGTGCAAATCCTCGCGCAGAAGAAGAAAGAGGAGTGATGCCATGTGCGTTGCCTTTGGTGTTCCTGTTGCTCCCCTTCTTGCTTCCCTTGCCCCCGCCAGCTCGTTTGCTTCTGCTACCGCCGCTGCCTCCCCTCCTGCCTCCCTCCCCGCCGCCCTGGCTCCTGCTGGTGCCCTCGCTGCTAGCTTGCGAGGTGCATGCGACTGTGACACTGGGGCAAGGCCTGCCGCTGCTCCTGTTCCGGCCGCGGCTGCCGCAGCTGCTGCAGGCGCTGCTGGTGCTGCAACTGTGAATGCGGCTGCGGCTGCAGCTGTTGAAGCTGCAGCAGATGCTAGCGCTGTTGCTGCATCTGCGACTGTTGCCGCTGCTGCTGCTTCTGCTAGTTCCGCACTTCACTCCGTCTGCAACGACAAAAAGTGCCGCCGCATTCGCCGAAGACAAGGTGACAGCCATGACAGCTGGCAGCGCAAAACCGAAAGACCACTGAAGCGGCGTGGTAAAATTCGGAGACCCAAAAACAGATTCAAGCGAGCTACCAGACTGCAGATCGACGTGTTCCCAAAAACTGAAAAGTACCAAACACGAGGGCCCAGGACCAGCGCGGTGATGTTCATCTCAACTTTTCGACTTCGGTTGATTTGGCGGTCGATTCACTCTTCTTAGTGATTCCGAGAGCAGGAGGGAATGGGCTCAGATCCCCGGCGGAATAGCCCATCCTGGGTGGGGTTCCGAAATCTACTAATTAGTTTTGTGTCGATTCTCGAAAGCGCGAAATCGAGGCCGGTTAGGTTGGCGAGCTACTGCGGAAGTGGCCGTCAGCCTCGCGAGGCGTCCGTCAAGTGTGCGACGTGCTTGCGAGTTCCGCGACGATTTCCCCTCCAATTTGTAATAGACTAATTAGTCTATCGCCCTCGCGACTCGAGGAATCGACTAATTGTGTCAAACAAATCGACTAAAGTGCACTACTAAGAAAAAATGACGACTAATTAGTCTATCGGCCTCGCGACTTGAGGATTCGACTCGCCGTTGCGACACCGCCCGCGCCACGGACGCCGCATACACGTGTCACACGTGAGTCACGGGTTCGGTTCAATTCCCAGGGGTTGCAAAACCAACGACTAATTAGTCTGACATTGTAGACTAATTAGTCGTTAAGGGCGCTAAATCGGCCTAGACTAATTAGTCTGACTAATTAGTCTACATCGTTCCCGCGCGCGGTAGACTAATTAGTCTAAGCGCGCTTCCGTTAAGTTTGGACTACAAACTAAGTTAGTCGATTTCGGAACCGGGCCCTGGTCGGCGCGTTTTAGAGTTCTGTCTCATCCGACATAGACGGCAAAACTTAAATTTTGTGGAGGTCGTCGCCCGTTGTTCAGCTAAATCGGCGTTTTTTATGAAGGAACTACTCAGAGTGAAAATACGATTGAGGTCAATGTACGATGGAGATGTTCATTACATTAACGTCTCCATCCCAGGCATCTTAACCGATCCTATATTTTTCTTGAGGTTGTACTTAACCAAGACGATAAGAGCAAGGCCACCTGGGGGAACTCAAGGTTGATATCAAATAGATGCAACGTAAACAACATGATTTTATGTTTGATTCCACTTCATGGATGCCGTGCACTACCAAACGTCTACAATAGCTCACAAAAACGTTCTTCACCGTGCATCCCACCTACAACATAAGAAATGAGAATCAAAATCAGTGTGCTGGTTCTCCCCACTACGTACACAAGTTCTTAATAGTGGGAGACGATCCAAATTTGACAGACAACGTCACATAAGAGAAGTAAAGGATGCTGAACTTCTTCATGCCACCAGACATGGCATGATATTACAAAGCATTTAAATGCATTGCATATTTGTTGGACTACAAAATTGTGTGAAAAGGAGATACACATTTCTTGACCATAGATCCTAGTGTACACATACATGCCCAGTCCCAAAGAAGCTCCAATTTGATAACTAAGAAAGGAACTTCTCGGTTTGAAGTACATTGTCGTCTACGACGACACGTGAGACTCGTAATGTCCGGAATAAAACCTCGTCAGCTCAATTCAAGCAAGCCAACCGAATTGCATTCCCAAGGGTAAGTCTTTCTTTTAATGAACATCCAAGGAGTTGAAATTTGAATATTTTACTCTAGCTATTTTAACAAGATCGTTTCTATGAATCCACTACTTTATGTAAAGTTCGATTTTTATTCTTGTTTCTAATTCTTGCCACATATCCATGTAGGAAACCGATTTTAACGCATGATGAACAAATCTTTAAAATGTAGAATGCAGCAAAAACTGTCCAGATTTTGATATGAATGAATTTTCACCATGCTCTTTGTGAAAAATGTAAGAAATAATATCAAACTCGTGATGTTCAAGCGTCCTTTACGCAAGCCAAGGTAGCTCACAATGTTTTTCAAATGCCACATCTGCTTGGAAGGCTTCATTATAACTCGTGCCTTCTTTTCCATGCCATAAAGTACCAAATGTGTACTACCTCCTCTTTGATGAAAGGTAGCTTGCATAGATTAAAAATGAGGACGCATGTAAGATTACCGTCATGAGAACTTACATACACAAGAAATGGGGAAGATCTTCATTGGTTCTCTAGCTATGAAGCCTATTTGAGGCATGCCACGCTTGCCAAAACTACAATTTCTTGAATAAAAACATTATTCAAGAAATTGATGTTGATGAATTGTTTTCTTTTTATCAAAAACTTCAAACTGATGTTCTTATCTTTATCTTCCATGTTTTATGTAGATCTAGTGAGTTGAACCATTTGACAAGATTGATTCCAAGCACATGGGTTCTTTCCTGTCAAAGATTTCAATCTTTGATGGGAAAATGGCAAAAATGGGTCTATATCTTGATTGTACATGGTCTCAAGCAAAGTCTATTGTAATGAAACCTCCATGAGAGCCATTTTCACCCCCTTATACTATGTTTTATAATATTTTGAATAAATAAAACCCATATTTTGAGGATTAACCATCCCACCTAGTGCTCTCTTGGACACCTCATGTATAAAGCAAGGAGCTGCACACTATCGCCTTTCTTCAATGTATGTGTTACCATTCACAATAGTATCCCCTAAGAAAAAATAAATAATTTTCTTTCACAGAAGTAAATTTCTTATCAACACGTAAACAAAATCATAATTAACATGGTCAATACGTCACCTGAGTCCCCTCAGAGAAGGAAGGCACTTTTACTACCCCACCTAGTGCTCTGGTTTTTACATAAAATGTTGTGGACAAATTGGTAAGCCTGATACATGTCGATATTGTAGCATTTAATCTTGTTACCACATAAATTTCTAGTTTCAAACTAGAGCCCCATTTAGTGCGACATCCTTTAGTGCCACGTTTGAGAGAGATGCCCATCGAATAGTACTTTGGGACTTCTGCAAGTGAGATCATGCCATTGTGACTTGAATTCTAATGCTAATGATGTGTGTGCTTCTCCTTGTGAGGCTCCTTAGGAAATTTGGTGCTTTTCTGTAACAAGAGATGGCTTAGCCATTCGGAGCTTAACGTGATGTTATGATGGTCAGGGCTTCCTTGTCTTCACAAATGAAATCCCGAGATTGTGTAATTATGGTTATTGGTGGCATGGAAGATGATTATACGATTTCAAATCTTGTAAGAAAAAATGAAATGTGCATTCTCTTGGTGTAAACATCGATATGAAAAGATATTATCTTGAGAAAAGCTTGTGGAAATATTGCAAAACCGTTTTGTGGTTGCTGTGGGGTTAACAAGTGGATCAATTTAGAGGAGAAACGAAGAATGTTTACGTAACCAGGTCTTTTTCATCATCCTTTCCAGAAACAATAATGATGAAACTGGGGAACAAGGCAACAATATCAATGGTTGATCTCCTATGGTGGTTGTAAACATACTTATCAATAGGTTCATCAAAATTATGGAACCATACAATGGTGGCGGATCAAGGAACTTTCATGTTGATGGAGATGGTAGCAATGATGGAAGTGGTGGAAGTGAGACGGAAAAGGATATGTACACAATAATAACTGGAATCATTGTTTGCTTGGTTGAAGCATATGGTGGGTGTTAATAATGATTCGTGGGTTTCAACCCAGCATGACAGGGAAAGGGGAGGAAAAAGCGGTTGCAAATGTAAATTTAACATCAAAATCATAATAATTTGTTCAAAAAAGCAAACAAAACGATCCAAATATGTGCATGGAATAAAATGGTAGCAGTGCTTACAACCATGTTGATAAGTGTTTTAACTTAAATATCTACAATCACCTCCTCCATTGATGGTATAGTTCAATACAACTATAAAATAAGTAGGATAAAAAAAGAAGCATGTACCATAGGGAATTTTATTTTGGAACACATAAAGAAGAACATATCAAAAAACAAGGGAGAAGGGGAAAGTCAAAAAATAAAAATGAAAAATTAGTGATGTAATGACAGAGGAGGAGGTATTCATATCAAAACAAAATAATACATAGTCAGATGAAAACAAAGGGCAAGGTAGTGATACGACATCATTAGACAAGATAGTGATAGAAGGATAGTGAATGGGGTATTCAAAGGATGGAAAAAAAATTAGTTGTTCATGAAAAATATGAGGAGGAAAGAATCAGACATAAATTAAGGAAGACGTTTTTGTATTATGATGGTGGAAGAGGTCCTCATATTATGAGGAAAGACGATATTAAATAAAGAACAGAGGAAGAAGTAGTCATTTAATAAGAAATTATGAATTATTCATATGGAAGAAGGAGGTAATTATATTCTACCAACAGATAAGACAGGTAGAGGTTTGATAAATCTTGTAAAATCATGCTAATAATGGTAGAAATAGGTTGTGATTTTCATATTTTCAATATTCTTCAAAGGTATTCGCTATCCAACACTAGATTAACACCAACGTTTTGAAAATACTTATCTCACGGAAGAATTAAGGTGAATAATCTTTATTCAGGAATCTTGAGTAGGATTTCAAAAATAGAATAGTATGAATAGTTTTTAATAGAAGCTTCACGATATCAAACAGATATTAGTTATGAGAAAACTTAGATGCATAAAGATTTGTGGAATAATGATGGAGTCTAAGACAAAAAAACATCTACAGAAGATTGAAGTGTAAAAGGCGTTAATACAATTTGATAATCAATGATTCAGGGCATGTTCTATTATCTTGAAAGAATAAATAACGAGAAGCTACCTGTTTGTCTACTTACTAAATAAGTTGTCTTGTGTGAATTGGTATGATGTTTTTAAGGGAGTTCATATAAAGTGTTTTCGTTATGGTTTTGGAGATAATGGTGCCTGTTCTCAGCAAACCGTGTGATTGGTGGAAATCTCATGAGCACAAGGATTGCTAACACACTCGCATTTTTTATTCATTAGCCTGCACATTTATGAGGTGGTTTGACATAATTGTTAGAAGGCATCATAAAAACGCATTAAATTTCTTCATTTATTTTCTATCAATTTCTTTCCTCTACATACTAAATCCCATACATCTCCTTAACCCATGGTACTTTATCTTGTATGTTATCGCAATTTCATATGTACAATGGCAATTTTTAATTGTGATGGTTGAGCTAAACTTTTGTGTGCTTGGTTTCCATCATTTGTTTGCTTTGCATTCATTTTACTTTTTGTTGTTTAGGTTTGTGAATGTTTCTTTACATAAAGAAGATTTTTGTCTCGTCTCTTTATTTAAAGAAAAATGTTGATTTTCGCCTTTTTTTCATGTGTTCCTGAAAATGCAAGAGTTGCTTTTTTAAAGTAGTCACTTTTGCGTGATATAAAACCTAGTAGAAAGTTACACCGGTGACAATATAATTCGATTTCCATTCAGCTAACCTTTTCTACAAATTAACTCTGATGTGGCATAAATGTTTCTTTTTTCTAGCTACACGAGCTACCTAGGTGCTCTTGAAAACTACACTTCCATCTTTCCTCATCAATTATGACAAAGCTTGTCAATTTTGGCCTATCGTTGGGTTGGTAACTTTGACACATGTCAATAATTCCTTTTGTGACAAAGGGCTCAAACGAAGATAATATGACGTCAAAAACAAATTAGACCCTATAGCCGTACATCCCACCTTTGGAATATTTTACAATCTCTATTCAATCAATTGTCATAGAAAACACAATGAGATGCCAAGTTTCGCTCCAATGTGTCACATTTGCAAATTCTCAGACCAGTTCACCATGGCATCAAATTATCCATGTGCTGTGCATTTATGGCCTTGCAAAATACCAAAATGTGTTGTCGGTTTTGGGATGAATGCTAAAACTTTGAATTTTGCTACTTCTCACAAAACCTCAGCTCCAAATATTTCTCAACCTTTCCTTCCCTTGGCTAAGATATGGTGAATAATTTTGGAATTAGCTCCACCAGCTCCGACGACTTTGGCGAGAGCACTTGGAGAAGGATGTGCATGCATGAACACCATGTAGTTAGACCATCCTCCTTTAGCGGAACAGGGTGCAACTCAAAAGGCAAAACACCACATCAACATCCACGTCTTCTTCCTCCCTGCCCATAGCACCCTCCTCCACCGCCCACTCCCCCCTCTCCTCCGGCCTCCCTACCCCTCGGGACCTCTCCCAACTTGACCTTGCACTCGTGAGCCGAGAGGTTTAGCCGAACCTACATGTGCATATCCCATGCATTTATTAGGAACATTCTACCACCTCTTTTGATTTGTAATTTATCCTTGTTGTGAAATTTCCATGAGAGTACCTCTCAGCCTTAGCAGCACTTTGCTGGAGTGTTAAGGCTTGCATTGATGCTCACCCCGTTCTATTCCCCCACTTAAAAACCTCCCACAGGGCTCACAGTCAATTGCTAATATTTAAAACTACCCAAAATCCCAAGCTCTAGCATCTGCATACATCTGCCTGACCTTCCTTTGATATGAAGGCTACACAACCTTCTTCAAATGATATGACCTGGAGGTCCTTCCTGACGGCCCTCTTATACAATGTTTTCCCACATCACTGGCCACGCAAGAAAATCTTCCATCCTCACGAGCACCATGACGCATCCTCTTTACAACCACCCTCTCAACGACCCTCTTCATGGCACTCATCGACCCCGCCAACCTCTCCATTTTTCATTTACCATCTCCCCATTCATAGGTGAAGATCGTTATCAAGGATATCCCCCCTTCATCCAAGAAGAAGAGCTCCTTGCTTTCTTTACACACCTTTTCCCACCATTGCCCGGAACCACTGAGTCCTCGCCACCTTTCCTTGCAAAAATTTGCGAATTCAAACAAGCAACCAACAGACGCAACCATCCCACCCTGAACATGTTTTCTGGCATGGCCATTGCACCCCCTCATGATCCTGACTCAAAGCTAATTCCTCCTTTCTAGAGCTTGGACCCTTAAGTCCTTCTCATAACAAAGGTGTCCCTTTCAACATAAGAGTGTGCTCACCGTCCTAAGCGTCATGAGTTACCTGCTTACGACTTCTTTATTCGCCACGACTATAGATACACCATGCTCCTTAGCAAGACGTGCACCCTAGCCAAGGCAAAGCTCGATCAACAGTGTACCCTCACAATCTTCCCTTAGTTTCCGATGACCTTGACATTCCCTTCATCACCAACAACCAATTCCTTGTGGAGTTTATATGTGCCCTCCTATGATGCAATGTGAATGGTATAGGCCTACTCTCATGCTATCTCCATGTGCATAACGGAATCTACATCGACGTCCGTCTTGCTCGTTATACCTCTAGGGTCTCCTTGAACATCAGAGTGCATGAGCGTAGTTGGCTCTGCGCCCCCCTCAAGTAGAGTTGCATCCATCTCCCTCCTAAAAACAATCTACCCAATGCACTCCTGGTATCCACCCTCCACAACCTCTCCCTACTTCTGAGAGGACTCCTCCCTCTCCATCCACTTGTTCGTACTTTCCTCCCCACCCACAGTGCATGACTCCCCATGACGTGCTATCGCTTCCTCGATCCCTTCTCCATCATCACTCCTCTCACTTTTGCTATACCCACATCCCCCTTCAATGCCAATAAACTCAACACCACTTGTACATCCCTAGTCCCCTCATGACCCATGAGCAGACTCTCTCGCTCTCCTTTTTCACTTCTCCTTTTTCCCCTCCTTGCTCACATTACATTCCCCTTTACTATCCACAACATCCTCATATCACCTTTATTTCCTCCTGGCTCCCCAACACCCCGTCTTGGCCACACTACCTATCGAGAATCTTACCTTCCTCCCTGTTAGCAATATCTACCTTGCCTCCCTCTTTTCACCCTCCCTCACCCTTCATGTCTTCCTCCTCTCTTCTCATAAATATTGCGGGTCACGTTGAAGCCTTTGAGCGTAGTACGACGTGTCAAAGTGGAAAATGTTTATTGCTGCTTGTCTTAAAGGGACTTGTTTAGGCCTACTCTCTGCTTGTCCTATTTTCTCAGAAGATGTACGTCTCGCTATGTCACGGCCTTTCGGATTGCACTCGACAATTACACGTGCACCCTGCATGCATTGTGTCTGGTTCGCCACACCGTATGGCGAACCACGCACTTAGGATCGAGCAACCCGATAGGGGTCATGCTCACTCTCCCCTTGCATTCATTCTTTTGAAACAAAATCAACTCTCTCGTCTTGATCTCCTCTCGCAGCTAAGTCACCCCACCTCGATCCCCCTCACAACTCTGGAGAGCCTCCTCCCCCTCACAAGCGGAGAGCGACAATTGGCCTTGCGGCTGACTTCCTCGGCACTCCACTCGCCACCTGCCCCTCCTGTCTCCTCAACCCTCCCCCTTGTTCTGCCCTATTTTACACCCTCCCCACTCCTTATAATTGAGGCCCATGCTAGTTGCAGTTCGCCAACCTTGCGAGGTTGGCAGCGACAGTTTTCTTCACAGGTTCAAGTCCTAAACCATGGGAAATTTTTTGTACACATGTTCTTCTAACAATATGACAGGCTTTTGTCTAAGTCTTTGTTAGAATATGCCCTGGGTTGCCATGTGCAAGGTGCGGTTTGTGTTTATTTCCTTTGTTGCGAAGGCCAAATAAAAAAAAAGAATAAAGTAAAAAAAATAACAAAGTAGCAATATAAGAAACATTTAACAACAAAAAATGAGTTTCGTGCATACCAGGTTACCATTGACTCCAACGCATGTAGACTAGAGGCCTGTACCACACTTGCCGGTCTCTGATATGATAGAGCGAGTGGCATTTTTTCTCTATCATAGAGTTTTCCACAGAGATTCTCACGTCCACTGCCATAGACATATTGAAGTTATTTCTCAGACAGAGAAACGTCGTTTGCACCCACCTACCGGCTTGGGGTAGTGCCGCTAATCTATGAAATTTTGTGGATATGAACATTGAGATTGGTAAGTCCTAAACTTCTGGCCGTTTTATAACTTAACACAGTGGCAAAGGGTTTCATCAAGTTTTCCATTGAGTTAAAGCCCACCATTACAAGAGTCGCAGAAAAGGTAGCTTACTAGCCACCAGGCCACCATCCAAGTAAGGTCACAGCATTTTTTTGCAGTTGCGGAGACATACAAAACTGTTACAAAAAACACTCCAACCAATGAGGGAACAAGGTTGATGGTCCACTACATACTATGGATATGTCCGCTACCATCCGTCTCCGGTGGGCGCCTCTAATTATTTTGGAGCCTTGGCAGCTCGTAAGCTATCGTGTTGATCTGTACCTTTGATTTTGATTTTGATTACATGATCCCTTGTAAATAATGAGGGAAATGCAACACCATGTTTGTCTTTACGAGGGATGACGACCGTTGGATTGTGCCCTTTTGCTTCATTAGAGGTAGAATCACTTTCCCTCTTTCTTTTAGTTTTTACACGGACTTCTCACCTTTTCGCTACGGATTTATACTAACATGAATGCCTTCCTAATGTCTAGGAGCCCAAAAAGTCAACGTCTAAGAGTTTTTGTTCAGAAGAATAATGCCTAGACGTTTATACTCCAATTTATTCTGTAGGTTTTACTTAATGAAATTGATAGGATGATGCTCATCTCATAATTTCAGTTACTCTTCATGCTCATTTGGTTTGAACCATCAAATGCAAATGTTCAAAAGTAATCATCAATTAGTTCCTGGGTCTCTGCCTTTGCCTGGACTTGAGTCGCATTTGGTCAAATCGCATTCTCCAATGAGTTTCTAAGGTTTTGTAACTTGGCTCTTGTACCCACATTAGTAGCCACCAACACCATGGATCCTAATTCCGGTACATCTTTTGTAAGTCCATCCGCTAGTTCAAGCGCAAGTGCCTCCATAGGCACTCGAGTATCAACTCTTTCAAAACGTGGTCGCATTCGGTAGTATCTTTTCGATGCAATAGGAGGTCGTGGTTCATGAAGGTTGACCTTTCATGCAATTTCTCATGGCCCTCTCATGAGGTATAACTTGACCCCTTTTGGTGCTGCGAGTACCTTTGATGTGCAACACGATGCACATCTCCCTATGGTGCCCTTGCATATTGACTCCAATCTACCTCGCTCCATTCATCTACCTCCGTTTCCAGGCTTCAATCCCCGTCCTCAAGATTCCAACCAGACTACAACACTTATGGCTAATGTGTCTACCACCCTGGCTCCAACAAAAGTGCTTACCGCTTACGTACTAATAGGCCAAACATCTACAATAGACAACTTTGATACAATGCCATCTTTTGGAGCAAGGAACAACTCGTTAGCGCCCCCTAGAATGACTGCACCTGTGGCGAGGGATGCACCAACATCGACCCATGGTAACTCAACCATACCCTCTTTGACACCAACGTCCTTCACTTGGGGCACCTCAGCCAACCACGTGTCTAACGATTTGTGGACGCCGGAGCTCCAGGCATGTCCCTTGTCCTATAGCACTCCACTTTGGACAACTTGTCATGTGGATTGAAATCGTAGGTGTTCATTTCTCTAGCTCGTCCGCTCTCCCCGGAGTTTGGATTGATGGTTGAATTCATGGACCACCAACCTTGTAACAGGTTGGAAAGCATCCGTGCAACTGGGCGTGCCTTGTACCTTCTTATCAAGAATTCCAGGAGCCCTCTTCACCATACCTCAATGAAATTGGAGTACACACAAGAGGAGTAGAGGAACCTTCATGAAACAGGCCCTCTTGTTGCAACATTAAAGGAAAAACAACTATCGTGGCTTCACAATGCTACAACGCGGTTTGCCAACGACATGGCCAAGGGCAACAACCTCATTTCATCCTTGCCATTGTCAATCCATGCACGCGACAACGACCCCTTTGACAGCAACGTGGACACTCCAAAGGAGATACCCACAGTCGTCGACCGGGTAGTCGAAAAGTAGAGCGCATTGCGAACAAATTTGGTACCGTTGAGTGCATTATGGGTGAGAAGAAGCTGTACTACATCACGGTTGCTGTAGTGTTCAAGGAAACCTTTGTCCAAAAGTTGAACAAACTTCCATTACTTGATTTCTTTCAGTCTAACCCGTTTCTTTGTGCAGACTACGTGTATTCCATTAGGGACATGCGTGCAATGGTTGCCGAGTGGGCACTTGGTCTTTCTCTGAAAGAGCCTCAACCAATAAGTGATTTTTCAATGGGTGGTGACGGGTGTAGCCACATGCAGTCGAAAGATCAAAGCCCGATGACCAACAACCTCAAAGACCATGGACAAGGGGAGGAAGATGAAGAGGTACATGCAAAAGATGAGGATGGTGAGGCATACCAAGAAGGGGAGGGGGAGGATCCGGAAGAGGTTGAAATGGAAGGCAACAATGGAATGCACCATGACGTGGTTGCTACAACTATTCTAATGTTTTTCCACGCGGGCCACCTTCCATGCAATGAGACTGTTGATTGTGCATTCATAAATTGCCCCGATGTCAAACGACTTATGTAAAGTTGTATTACCTACTAATGCCATTGTTTCTTCTGTACATTAAGTAACTCCTTTCATGCAATGCTATTACATTAATGAAAATCAATAATCAAAGGTTATGTATAGAATTGACCCCAAATAATGTGATGATTTAACACATTGTCATGGTCACAAACAACATTCTCTTCTGGAAATTCATTGTCCACCTGAATGGCGTTCTTAATACACCATGTGTGGTAGTCTTCCCACATGTCCATTGTGATGGCGTTACGCCGGTTCCTCATGCTGACATTATCGTGACGTTGGCCATGCGGGTTCTCGCGATAATGTGGTCGTCACTGGCGTGGGTGATGGACCATGTGCCATTGCCCAGAAGAATACAAGACTGGATCAGATTGTGCATCACAAAGCACGACAAGACCAATTGCCTTTGGAACCCAACTTCATATGGGGGCATGCCAAAGAGAATCGTGAGACGAGCTTTCAAAATTTTGAAAGCCCGCTTGATCATGGTACGTGCTACAGCACGATGAGGCTTAAACAACTCCTTGGTTTGAGGCCAATGAGGCTCAGGGCTGAACTGCAACAAGTGGTAGCGCTTGCCAAAGAAAGGTGTCACAAGACCGTACCCCTCAAGGAAGGTGAATTTTGCCAATAGGTACTTGTTTGGCGACAGACTAAAACCATCCCTCATGGCATCCATGAAGAACCACGCATTATGGGTCGAGCCTTCCCACCCGGCGCGCATGTGTGGGAAGCGCCAACTCTGGTTGCAGCTTGCAAGCACGGTTTGGGTGAGCTGTTGGAACCTGTGAATGAAGGCAATTCTCCTCATGGAGATATGAATCATGACCTGAACATGGGTGTCGCCAATGTCACCTTCGCAATCGCCAAACCATCGACGATAGTCCCTCCGGACCTCCCACTCTTATGGTAAGGGATCTCCAACCTGAGGAGGGAAGATCACTTGAGGAGAAATTTGGAGAAGTGCCACGAGGACCTCGCATAATAAACACAAAATTATGGCATGGCCACTTTGGAACCTGTCGAAGAGAATTCAGACCGGTGGAGTGTAGCACATACTGTCTCAAAATGAAAATATTCTCTTCAACGATAAGGTGGGTGTCTTGAATGAGACCACACTCTCTGATTTCAGTGATGATGCAGAGCCAAGTGTCGGCCATCATGTGCACCATGTTGAAGAGGCGGTTAGGATGGCCATAAAAAAGTTTGGTCAACCACCTTTGCCCAGTGAGGCTGCCTGTGTGTAGAGGTTGATGCTCAACGCGATTGAGGATGCGTCGTAGGAGATGCACAAGGACTGAAAATTGTAGAACAAATTTTGGTATTGCGTTGAAGTACACGACAAAGAACTACGCCTTGCGTGCCTTGTATATCCTGCTCTCCATCAATCACGAGTGAAGCAATCGTCTACAATCACAACTCGTCCCTCTCTAAAATTCTCCTTGCAAGGACCCGACCGTCAGTGCGATGCGACGTAGCGAGCACCAACAATGGCCGGTCGAAGAGTGACAGCGTCGTGTTCAAGCCAAACGATATGGAGGTAACAGTACAACCTTGAAAATGAGGGATTAGTTCAGATAATTAGGGGGACCGATAGCACAACTTTGGCCTTCCAACGCCCATCCATGAACTTTGGATGCCAACATGCAAAATTAGACTGATTCGCGATTTTTTACGGTGATTGAAGGGCTCCCATGAAATCAAAATCAAAATGAAAGCTTTTTTATCAGGGCCCATGTCACAAATTGATCCAGACACCATTGACCCCTTATGGACATTTTCGTGCACATTTTGTAACTATCATCCCTTGGCCACTTTTTTCGTGACGGTTTTGGCAATAGTTGACCCATCGTCCATACGAATGCCCTACGTAGAATTCTCTGCCGCACCGGAGGCTGGTGAGTCGGGTATAGGCCCTGAGTGTGCCTATTACTTGCAAATGACGGCTCTGCCCACTCCAACCGTGTGGCCTTGAATCGGCGCATTGATTTTCATTAGAAGGTTGCAGACTTCTCCCTCTCAAACTATGATCCTTTCTTGATTCCTAGAGGAGGAGGGAAACGGTTTGAATTTGTGTGAGAGAAACTAGGTATCCTTCAAAGTCACGCTTCACATTGTCCAACTTTTATGGACACGATTCGTGAGTTCTTGGGCATCCGTCGATCGATGTCGTGAGCCCCGTCGTGCAGTCAGCCTTGCTCGTGCGCAGCCATGAACAATCGGCTTCCAAACGGCGAGAGGAGATCTTGACCGTAGATCTCACTTGAAGATTACTTAAAACGTTTCCGAGAATTGTTTGTAGATTAACGCATTCATCCCAGCATTTAGTTTGATTCTAGCTATTTCTTCCCATCGGACATTACCCAGAATGTGGGCGCAATGCCACATAAGCTAAAATCACTGCCAAATCAAAAGGAATATATGGGTGTCATTTTATTCTTCTTTGTTTTTCGCCACCTCTTTTGGCGGATTCGGCAAGGGCTACAAGCTCTCGCGGATGAATTCGTCGAGTCGCGTCCCGCCCCCAACACGTAGAATCAGAATCAAAATCAATGCGGCCTTGAACCGACGCTCTGATTTTGATTTTGATTCTATGAGTCGTTGGCGGGACGCGGCTCGACGAAGTCCTCCGCGAGAGCTCGCAACGGTTGCCGAAACCGCCAAAGGGAGTTGCGAACAAAAAACAAGAATCACAACTGAGCCGCCGATTTGGAGGTGATTTTGTCCTATGTGGCATCGTTCCCAGAATCTGGGTAACGTCCTATCGGCGGAAATAACCAGAATCAGACGAAATGCCTGTGATGTTGATTCTATTGCAAAACGTGATTTAGGACAGAATTCTTCGAAATCTGAGGGGCCATCGACGGTCGAACCGACGCTCTCTTGTTGTAGACGGCACGACGAAAATTGCTGTGCTGCGTACGAGCCGCTTGGTGTGCGAGTCGGCCGCCGAAGTCGACGCAGGAAGTGTCCATGAAACTCGGACAGCGAGACCCGCGAATATGAAGGAGTCCTACATGTTCTGCCGCTGATTCGAACCAAAGCCCTCCAGTTCGAAGAATCATACAAAAATCAGATTTCAAGAGGGAAACCGGGGAAACCCTGGAATCAAAATCAAAAGCAAAGCGTCGGTTCAGGGCCTGCGTCGGTTCAGGGCCTGTGCTTCGGAGCGAACGGCAGCGGCGAATGTGGTGGAAAGAACTCGTGGCATTGAGGCTGGGGGAGGGTGAGAAGTGGGAACTGCCCGAGCCGTGTGTGGCGAGGTAGGGAAGGGAGGGGGAGGAGTGGGAAGGAAAGAGGGTTTCGGCATTGAGAGAAGGGGAGAGTGGTAGGGAAAGGGGGGTGTGGAGGAGGGGGGATGGAAGGTGTGGCTTGATTGCTAAGTCGTTCTGGCCGTCTGATGTCATTCTAGACCAGAGTATCTAGATGCCTGGAAGGGTTGTGGAGGATAAGTCGGACACGATTCCGATTCATGGTATTCAGCAAGGGAGCTACGTCACGCATACGTCGAAGCACCTTCCATTCCAACACCACCCCCCCCCCCCCCCC
>SZWC01000252.1:349761-363850 GCA_023375785.1 Penium margaritaceum | reverse complement strand
GCAGTGTGAAGGGCTTCTCAGAGCTGGCGGTGTTGTGGGTGGCACATGGCACCGTCGTCGGCGCGTGGCTGGGGGCATGGCCCATCCCTCTGGACTGGAACGCATGGTGGCAGGTGAGCGCTGCTGTGTTAGAGGTTGATAGGGGATTGCTTTCAGCAATTTTTATACGGAAGGTGAGCGCTGCTGTGTTAGAGGTTGATAGGGGATTGCTTTCGGCATTTTTATACGGAACTGCTGTCGTCAAGACGAAGGAAGCAAGTCCTCTGGACTGGAGCGCGTGGTGGCTGGTGAGCACGGCTGTCTTGGAAATTGATGAGGAATTTCTGTCGGCACTTGTAGAGGGTACGGGTATTTGCTGAAACGTAATGCCACAAGACAAAGGAAGCAAGTCCGTGAACAAGTAGGAGGTTACGTGTGCTTGGTTCTATGCTGAGTGAATGATCCCTTGAATGAAGGAGTGGCAAGCGAGAGTTTGTAGCCGGAAGAAGATTGTGATTTCTTGGAAGTTTTGCAGAACGTCTAAGAAGTTACAATCCTGCTTGATTC
Source organism: Penium margaritaceum (assembly GCA_023375785.1). Lineage (NCBI taxonomy): Eukaryota > Viridiplantae > Streptophyta > Zygnematophyceae > Desmidiales > Peniaceae > Penium > Penium margaritaceum. Next base: position 363,304 of record SZWC01000252.1, on the reverse strand, counting down.
TATGTTGGGGCGACTGATCCCTTGACTGAAGGAGCGACAAGCGAGAGTTTCTAGCCAGATGAAGATCCAAACGTGCAAATTTCATGCCCTTCGCAGCCCCGTTTTGAGGTTCGAAGTCCCTACGATTCCTGTTTGAACACTGAAAGGGCATTCGCTCAGAGGTCTTCCTTGGGTGTGGACGACTCTGTCGGCTGCACACTCTCACTCGCTGCTCCTAGCGCGACGTTATGGTTGTGACTGTTTTTTTCAAGAGACAACTGCAGGATTGTAGTTTTGTTAGTTTTCAAAAAGTCATCTCAGAGTTGTGGTTGTGTTTCTGTCCACGACTCAAAGATCGGTGGACGCATAAACAGCCTCAATGATCCCATCCGTTTCTTTCAGCAGCGGTTCCGTGTCCGCATCTGACGTCGGTGCACAGTGTATCGCAATTTCTTCTTACTCCGCACATATTCTATTTGCATTCAATAGGCTATCTAACTGCAAATGTCATGTTCACTTTTACAGTAAGAAAGAATGTAACTACAAATGGCATGTCCACTTTGACAGTGAGAAAGAATGTAACTGCAAATGTCATGTTCACTTTGACAGTAAGAAAGAATGTATCTGCAAATGTCATGTTCACATTCGTAGTCAGAAGCAATCTGAGTGCTTCAACACATTTGCCAGACTTGAGGCAATTGGGAGAGGCATTGATGTCCTTTGAAGCGCCTTCCACTTGAGCCGTTGAAGGTTTAATTTTTTCTTAAACGCTTTGCAAAGCGTTTAGAAAAAATTTAACCTTTGAAGCGCCTTCCACTTGAGCCGTTGAGTGCAAAGCACAATGCACACACACACACACTGCTTTGTAGCGTGCCATGCAGCATCTGGCATCCTCTGCATTGTGAACTTCCTCTTGCCAAATCTGCAAATGACCTTTGCATACTCAGCTTTCTCGCATGGGAGCTGAGTACTCCGACTACTGTTGTTCTCGAAGTTCCCGTGGACTCTGATGTGAATGTGAGGTGCATAAAGTGTGATGTTGTACAGGAGGACGGTTTTTTCATGCTTGCATCATTGCCTTTCATTTCCTTGTCCCCCCCCCCCCCCCCCCCCCCCCCCCCCCCCCCCCCCCCCCCCCCCCCCCCTGTTTTTCTCTCTTTGGTGTCTTTTTCGCCTCTGTGTTTTCTCTCCCTCTTCAAACGGGTTTTCCAGGACTGGCCCATCAGCTGTGCAGTCGGCGCAAGTGTAGGAGCGGCACTGGGCCTTAGTCTATCTCTTGCTTAGAGGTTGCACGGAGGAGGGGCATTGGGCTTGTCTGAGCAAAAAAGCAAGAACAAGTAAGAGCAATCCAATGCTGTGCTCCATCATCACCATCCTTCGCCTGCCATGCTGATGGATGTGGATTGGTTCATCGGCAACAAGGGTTGCGCGGCCCACACCGTGGCAAGACGTTTCAAGGCAAGACTTGACCGCGGTCTCTCTACAACTCCGCATGATGTCATTTCGAACTCACAACAGACGTGCCACATGTTACATCCATGCCATTGTGGGCTGCCACACACGAGCTCATGTGGGCAGACATTTGCATTCACTGGTGTCTTTCAGATCCTTCTGTCAGATCTGGGCAATTGACTCAAGTAAATGGACAATGCACAACACACATGGAGCCCCAAGGCATGCCATGTAAATAGCCTTGAGCTTCTTTCCGATTGTATTTGCAACATCACAAGGTTTTGCTCCCTCACAATGCCAAAAACTGGATTTTTTGTCTGTTTGTGACACTGCAGAGCTTACATTCAATTTCAAAAATTCATGATATGCTTCAACCAGTTCCGCCGTCAATTGTTAACCACCCATTCATGCGCTGAATAGACATGATTGTAGACACCACTAGAATCTGGTGTGTGGTACGTTCACACCAACTTCAAAACACGACATTTTCATGAACACCAACACCAAGTCGCCACCAACTCTGATTGAAACTCGTAGTTGGAGACAGAAAGCAGGAGACGAATCCCAGGACCTGAAGAAAAATAAAAAAAGAAGTTTTGCGCCACGATTGGTGGCTACCGTAGGTCTCCAGGCATTGTTCAGGCAACAGCCGGGATTTGAGCACGGATACCACCTGGTCAACAAGACAAGCACAGCACAACGAAGCGGAGGCCGAGATAATGGCTGCAGCAGCCCTTTCTCTCAGAGCCTTTCTCCAAAACCTCTTCGCATGAGATGCACTGCCACACACTCCTTAACAACAGAGCGGACACCGGGTTGCTTGTTCTGAGGACGAGGGTTGCTGCGGAACATACTCTCAGAAACAATCCGTTGGAAAGTCCGCAGTGTCACTATGCAGGTGGATGAGTTCATCCAGTAGCTGCTTCCTTGAGGGTTACGACAAGCAGAGGGAATGGCACCAATGATGGCACAATGAAGAGGAACAAAGCAAAAGGCAATGGACGAAATACCCACTCTGCCTCCTCAATGGGGCCAGCTAGACCAGTGGCCAAGAACTCTCTCCAGCAACTACGAGGTCCTGCCTCAACATCACATCAGGCTGACCATATTCCTGGAACAAAATGCTGATGATAGCACACTACTGGCAGACCCCTGAAATGGACAGTCCAGCAGAAGAGAAACCACCGGTGCGGCCCACGGAAACCGCTTCACTGCTGCTCTCAGCCCCCCGTCCTTCTTGTGGGAAGAGACCTTGAGCTTTGTTTAGAAAAAACAAAGCCTTCTTGTGAGAAGAGACCTTGAGCTTTGGAACAAGGCACACCAGCTGGTGGACAGACCACCATGCATGGGGATTGAGCCCACGGAAGGACTGAAATTTCTTAAACGTTTCGCAAAACGTTTAATAAATTTCAGACCACCATGCTAGGGGATTGAGGATATTTTTGATTTAGACGTTTTGCAAAACGTCTAAATCAAAAATATCAGACCACCATGCATGGGGATTGAGCCCACGGAACATGTCCCAAGCCTCAGTGCAAAATGTTCAGCCATTCCTCTTTTGTTTGGAGATATCCTTTTGGGATCTCAAACTTTCCGAGGACCTTATGCAGGCTCACCTCCTGTGGGCAGCTATATGTGGCTTAAGCAACAAAACGGCGCAGGCCACTGCTGCTTATGTTTTGCCATTTTTCCTCCTTCGTTTCATCATCCTTCAACTTGCATGGTTGAGGGTGGCTTGTATCTAGAAGTCCTCACATCCGTCTGGTAGTCCTGTTCAGCATCATGGCTGAGTTTTGGGGTGGGGGTGGAGGAGGAGGTTTGGGGGGAACAGACATTGACGTCTACGAGTCGAGTCTCACATATGTAATAAAAAAGAAATGCAGTGTTGGGAGTGCGTGATCTGTACATCAGTACAAACCCGAGTTCTCTGTCATTTGCTTTTGATTCTTCTAGCACAGAGCTCGGATGTAGCAGTACACAGCAGACCTGGACTTTTCACAAAGTGCACAATTGACTCAAGTCAACGACCTTTGCTGAATCTGGAAGGTCCTTTTAAGTGTCGTCATAGACAAAAGTACGTATGTGTTCCTCCTCCTAGGATCCGGAGGGCACCTCCCTGCATCTGGCAAGCCATGTGGCGTGCGACGTGTTTATCTTGCCAGTATTTCAAGAAAAAGTTAGGCCAGAATGTGGTCTGAAAATCGTGAGTGAGCTTGAGCAAAATTTCCCGACAGTTTCCTCACTTGATTCATATCTGAAAAAAGCATCCTGCTAGTACCATGCACTTCTTTCAAGCATAGATGTTAGATGGTAGAGGGTATTCCAGTACAATCTGCCTCAAAATTTCTTTGCATCAACCCTCAAACTGTGAACAGTGCAAAGTTCCTGCAAACCTTAGACTGACAACATGTAAGGAATTGTGACCTGAAAAATACTCCTGCAAGTGGTCCAGACGGACAAAAAAACAAACTGAAGCCTTGGACGTGAAGACACTGGCATCTGCAGACTGTAGTTGGGGTGGTCATCTTCTAGTGCGGCAAGGGAGAGAAAACTGAACTGAAGTTAGGAAGGAAGAAGGGGGGGGGGGGGGGGGGGGGGGATGTTGCAGAAAACTTGTTCAAAAGATAGGCGTTCAAAAGATCGCCTATCTTTTGAACAAAAACAAACTGAAGCCTTGGACATGAAGACACTGGCATCTGCAGACTGTAGTTTGCTGCATAAATGTGACCCTCGCTAATTCCTCGCATGTGCCAACAGCCCGATGAAGCTACAAAAATTTTGTGCTGAACTGTGAGGCTGGATCAGGTCTCGTCATGTCGCCCAAATTTTCCTTCATGCAAATGGAAGAACCCTGCCAGTAGCTCTTGCCCTCAAAACCTGGGGTTCAATGTGCTCGTGCTTGCAACATGACTGAGTGAGGTTCTATCTACCATCAAGTGACAACTTGTGGTTTTCTTCTCGTCATTTTTTTAGGGGGGAGAGGGGGGATACTTCATAACTTGAATGTAAGGAGTTTCAGATGCCACCATGGACTAGCACAACCACATGGTAAGTAAATCATATCCATCACTGCGGCACCTAGAGGTGGAAAAAATCAAGAGGTCAATGAAAAATAGAAAGAAAGGAAAAATGAACCTGGTCATCCTTGAGGGGGATCTGTGTGGCACAGATTGTGCAAGGTGAGAGGACCAGAGGCCAAGGCCTTTTCAAGGAGGCCATGAGGTTCACATGCAGGCACACATCCCAAACCCCACGCTCTAGGATGAAGCAACCAGTGACAACGCACTGCTGCCAGATTCCCACGAAAGATAGCTGCCAAGCCAAAAGCAACACAGTGCTAGTGGAAATTCCTGCTTGACCCACACGCAGGCCCCCCCCTCTCGCCAAGTGCATGGCTGCCAGCCCCTGACTGATCAACCAGAAGCTTGGGCCCAGCCCTCCAAGATTCTCCCATGCCACAGTCCACACTATGCACATCACCTTCAGGGAAGAGCTGCCTGATACTTCTGAAGCTTTGAGGATTCAGCAGCTTGCAACACCTTACCCACGGCTCTCGCATGCTGGACCTTGGTGTCCATGGAGCATAACAAAAAAATCATATATTGACTGCATTTAGCCAATGAGGAATAAGTTGGGGTGCAGCTCCCCCAAAAATCCTGTGGTTGCTGCAACAGTCCCAATGGCTCCACCTCAGTCCTCCGTGAGTGCTCTCCTAAAGCATCCACCACCTCATAATGGATATCATGGTGGACCCTCAAATCGTCCACTTCCTCTATGGTGTTTGAAGTACCCGGGAGGCTTTCCTAGGCAGAGCTGACAGAATTAGGCAGGGACCAGGTGTAAATGATCCCTTGTGCCTACAGGAATGTCCTGAAGCCAGAGCGTGGACCCCCTAGACCCGACCGCCAAACACCTGTAAATCTGTTTCATTAATTTGGAGAAGCTGTTTCTTCTTTTGCCCTCCAGCTTGTCAACCCATTGAAGGTGCTTGTAATAGGAGGCGGAGGGGTTAATCCTCTGGTAAACTCCCCTTCCCGATCACTACCTCAAGGCCTCAAGGGAAGGGAGAGTCGCTTTGGAAGTAGCCTGGGGCTCCTCCACTAGGTATCCATAGGGAGAACATGAAAGCTCCATGTCCCTCACCCCCAGGAGGAATCAACCAAGCATGTCTACAAGAAAGTGTAGTAGTGCTCTAGTGGAGCAAACATATACGAGGTGTGCTCTCAGCTATGCCCCATGGAGCCCCATCCTCCCGTCCTCAGATGGCAGTTGTGCCTGGAATCTTGCCAACCACTGATGTGCACCAGTCCTCCAGTGCTGACCTTGGTTCATCAGACACCGGAACATCCATGTCTGGCACCCCCTCCTAACCCCAAATTCTCAGCAAAAGTAGGAGGTCAAGTTATACTGCAAGTTTGGTTCAGTGTCACTGTACAGTTCATCTTAACGACCGAGCGATTAGCATGCTCCTGATGTTGCAAACTCCGATGAAATGGCCTTTCATCCTAACATTTGTGGCAGTGCTCTGCCTGTAACTTCTACCTCATTGTCCACAAGCAGACGCATCTCCCAAAGGTGTGTCCTTGAAAGGATAAGTTGGATTTCTCATGGGGGCCTTCAATCACCCCATATATGGAAGAAATATTGACTACTCACAAAACACCAGCCAATCCAAGCAGACATGTTCTTCAACAGCTGGAAATCAAGAAGTCAATTTTGGATCCACGTGCAACTTGAATATAGCAGCTGTGACGTTATCAAGCACAAATTGGCAAGGAGTGAGAAATGGTTGATGGTTACACAACTTACCAGGGCAACAAGAGTCATTTATTTCTCCGAGGAAAGGCATGACCTGATGACAGCATGAACCGTTAGAGATGCTTCCTTTCGAATTTTACAAGCTACCTGCAGCTACTTATTTCCAGTTTTCATGTGCTTTGCTGCCCTTCTTGCTGCAGCTGCTCCGGTACATTTTTCGGTTCTTCTTGTAGCTGAACTTTGTGTCGCCTTTTCAGTACTACTCCTAGATGCTGCTGTGGAGGTGGGTCTATTTGGTGGTGCAGTTGAAAGCTCTTCCATCACGACCTGACGCCCACAATCTGCCTCTCCGGCAATACTGGCAGCAACCCCAACATCCTCACTTTCCTCTTCCTGCTCTTCCTCTCCCCCCCTCATCCTGATTCCTTTCACCTCCCTCACCCTTCTCCTCCTCTTCGCCATTCCCTTGTCCGCCTTCAGTCTCTTTGCAAAATGCTAGCTTTTTTAAGATCACAAACAGGACAAGCATGTTAAGGTCTATGTGTTTCACTCATGACACATACATATGCCATTAATTACACAATGTCCTCCGTAGCTGCCTCTTCCTCTCCCTCGTCATCCCTTTCCAACTCATTGCATCCACCCACATCCTTGGTCTCACTGAGAACTTCCTCATCCTCCACATTCTCAGTATCCGTTGTCGCTTTTCCTGCTTCTGCTTCAGCTTCAGCTTCAGCTTCTCCTGCCGCTGCAAAGCACTCTGTTGCCTTCCATCTGTTGTGGTCGCATTAATTAGGTGGACTGCACTTTGGAATACACTAGCAGCTCTAGAGTTGCCTTCCACTAGTTTCAGTGTGAATTATTTCCCTCAGTGTTCAATGGAGGCAGCTAGGAAGTTTCAGCAAACATCAATGAGGGGTACCTCCACTGAACATTGAGGGAAACAATTCCATCCATCGGTGCATCAACAACCTTTGATATCCCAAAGAGGGCTCCCCACACTGCATTGCTGAACCTCCCTTAAACCCTCAACCATTGCAAATAAGGAGAAAAGGCATGCACCCAGAAGCCAGCCTGCGGCGCAGTGGAATGGCGCGCCATCATCAGCAACAACCGGGAGTCCTAAAGCAGTAGCAACAGCTGTAATGTTCTCAACCACATGTTGAGCACATAAGCTCATTATCCTGCTACAAGTGGCAGTGGGGAGAGGGGACCTGATTCTTTAATTCCCTACCCAAAGGTTCTGGGACAAAATCCTCACTGTGTCGAAATTCTCACCAGGCCATACTAGTGCACCAGCACTGTAATCCACTTCCTTCCTTTGGTGTTCAACTGGTTGTATCTACAAGGCTCACTTGATAATCTAAGGCTGAATTTGTACCCTTGTATTATTAGAACTGAAAGTTGAGTCCGGTGCTTCTCAACAACATTCCCCTCTTGGTTCCGAATGCGAAAGCCAACGAGCTGATGTTGTTGCTGGTGTTGTTTGGTTCACTCATGCAAATATTCGCCTTTGATATCCTTCTGTTGAGATGGTGGTCGCAATCCCAAGTGATTGTAACACGCCACGCAAGTTGATGCTATCACGTTGACTGCTGTTTTGCAGTGTCTCCTACAATGTTTTTATTTGCTCAGTACCTCAAGTACAAATTATCACAGTCATGTCGATTTCTTGTACAGTAAATCACTCTGGCAAAGCTCAGTTCTTGTCACTCAAGTACGGTCGGTTCAATGTGTACCGGTTGTTCAAAGTTTAGCTGCAACAAAACATAATGTCTGGTATTCCCTCGCGATGTCTTTGACAACGGGGGGTCTATGCTCAGCGGTGCAACTCTTGTGGAAAGTTCTGGAAGTTAACCAGAAAATGGCAACAACTCATCGGACTTGATGCTGATGAAAGATGCAAAATTCAGACATAGGGCGTGGAGTCCACTGCACTGAAGTTCAATAGTTGCTGTTGAAGTTCATCCATCTCCCACTGACGGCTTGGTACAAAGCGCTTTCTCTTGGTGAGAGTTTGCAAACCTCCATCTCCTCCTCCACGTCCTTAAGCACCAGATTGAATCTCTTGCATGCCCCCATCATCACAGTTAGCATGGACAAAGGGAGGCTTGTGCGTCAGTTTTCATGTGGCAACCATGCATGCAGAACGTCCTTAGCAGGAGTGAGCCCTTGATCCTTCATGTAGGGAACACATTATACAAGAATGAGCTAAGCACATGGTGCCAGCGCAACGCAACATTTGTCCAGTGTTGCCACGTGGTGCGTGTCCGTGTTGCCATGTGGTGCGTGTCCGTGTTGCCGTGCGATGTGTGATAATGAGGTGAAGGGACATGTTGAGGTGCGGCGAGCTCATAGGCATCGCAGTAGCTTTCCTTTGCAGTCTCTTTTTTCGATCGACTGGCCGCGGATGCATCGGCACACGTACCCTCCGCAGCTCCGCAGATAGACACAGCGCGACATTGTTGGACACGTGCTGTTGCACGTTTTTTTGGAGAACTTGATTGCACACACGCGACGGTTCAGGCCTGCAGGCCAGCAGAGCATGGAGAAGTAAGCAGAGGAAGGAAGTTGAGGGGGGGGGGGGGAGAGGAAGGGAAGGTCACAAGAGTATCTGCTCATGCAGTGGGACTGGTAGCCCTACCATTATCAAGAGAAGGAAAAGAAAGCGAGTTTAACATCCACCCACATCATACACCTCCCCCTTTCCAAGAAAAGCCCTGTCCATATCCCATGCCACCCCACACAAAACATTGCTTCCGCCATCCCCTCTCCCTCTCCCGTCCTGTCCTCCGCCTGCTCCCAGCTCTCCCGCTTCCCAGATGCAAACACAGCAGCCTGCATTGCNTGCAGGCCAGCAGAGCATGGAGAAGTAAGCATAGGAAGGAAGTTGAGGGGGGGGAGAGGAAGGGAAGGTCACGAGAGTATCTGCTCATGCAGTGGGACTGGTAGCCCTACCACTATCAAGAGAAGGAAAAGGAAGCGAGTTTAACATCCACCCACACATCATACACCTCCCCCTTTCCAAGAAAAGCCCTGTCCATGTCCCATGCCACCCCACACAAAACATTGCTTCTGCCATCCCCTCTCCCTCTCCCGTCCTGTCCTCCGCCTGCTCCCAGCTCTCCCGCTTCCCAGGTGCAAACACAGCAGCCTGCATTGCATCCCTCTCCCCTGGCCCACGAACGTCTTACTGCCCCTGAGTGCCCTAAACTCTGGGTTCAACCCTTTGCCCAACGCCCCACAAACTAGCTCCAAGCCACTGAGTCGCTGCCACATCGGGTCTACTCCATGCACATCAAATGGCATCACAACACACTAAATCACATCCCGTTGCATTGACATGGGTCGATTCTATTCCAACCCAAACCATCTTGGGAGGCAGATACCACCCCACCCAGCTTGACCCACTCCACTCGACCCACTTGATCTCTTCCTAGCCTTCTCAACCCGACTCCAATACTCCGCCCCCAGCAGACCTCATGCGGGCCACAGCCCCACACACGTTTTGTGTTCCCAGCCCCACACACGTTTTGTGTTTCCAGCCCCACACACGTTTTGTGTTCCCAGCCCCACACACGTTTTGTGTTCCCAGCCCCACACACGTTTTGTGTTCCCAGCCCCACACACGTTTCGTGTTCCCGCCCACAGCCCACGGGACTTTGCCCAAGCGAGCCACGCTTCATCGTCCAACCCCACCCTACCCTGCATGGGCTCGCCCCAGCCAAAGTCACTGGACCCCGTCCTACCCCGCACCAACCCGCCCCCCACCCGCCATGAGGGGGGGGGGGGGGGGGGAGAGAGTGGGAGGGACCCATTTCACTCCCCTCACATCCTGCACCACCCCGCACCGCTCAGTCCTATGCTTGAGACCAGCTCAATCCAGCCCAGCCCAGCCCAGCCCAGTCAAAAACAGTCCACAGCCGCGAACCCCAGCCGCACACAGACCCCGCCCTACTTGATTCAGACTTAACCCACTCCATCCCTTCCTAGCCTAACCCAGCAGCCCAATCCACCTCATCTCACCCCACCCCTTCCCATCCCGCCCCGACCCGCCCCACCGCGCCCAATCCCCCCTGCCCTACCCCGCCCCGCCTGGCCCAACCCACCCTGGCCAAACCAAGCCCAGCCTACTGCAGCCCAACCCATCCCAGCGGAGCCCAGCCCACCTCAGCCCACCCCAGCTCAGCCCACCCCAGCTCAGCCCACCCCAGCTCGGCCCACCACAGCTCAGCCCACCAAGCCCACCCAACCTAATCCCACTCGACTGAGCTGGCATCTGCTGGGATCCCAGCAGATGCCAGCGGACACTAGCTGGTTGGGTGGGCTTGGTGGGCTGTGTATGTCGGCTCGGATCTGCTGGGATCCCAGCAGATCCCAGCACTAGACGGCCCCATTTGACCCCACCTGACCCCACCCGGCCCTATCTAGCCCAGCACAGCCCACAGACACACACACACACACACACACACACACACACACACACACACAGACACACACACACACACACACACACACACACACAGACACACACACACACACACACACACACACACACAGACACACACACACACACACACACACACACACACAGACACACACACACACACACACACACACACACACAGACACACACACACACACACACACACACACACACAGACACACACACACACACACACACACACACACACAGACACACACACACACACACACACACACACACACAGACACACACACACACACACACACACACACACACAGACACACACACACACACACACACACACACACACAGACACACACACACACACACACACACACACACACAGACACACACACACACACACACACACACACACACAGACACACACACACACACACACACACACACACACAGACACACACACACACACACACACACACACACACAGACACACACACACACACACACACACACACACACAGACACACACACACACACACACACACACACACACAGACACACACACACACACACACACACACACACACAGACACACACACACACACACACACACACACACACAGACACACACACACACACACACACACACACACACAGACACACACACACACACACACACACACACACACAGACACACACACACACACACACACACACACACACAGACACACACACACACACACACACACACACACACAGACACACACACACACACACACACACACACACACAGACACACACACACACACACACACACACACACACAGACACACACACACACACACACACACACACACACAGACACACACACACACACACACACACACACACACAGACACACACACACACACACACACACACACACACAGACACACACACACACACACACACACACACACACAGACACACACACACACACACACACACACACACACAGACACACACACACACACACACACACACACACACAGACACACACACACACACACACACACACACACACAGACACACACACACACACACACACACACACACACAGACACACACACACACACACACACACACACACACAGACACACACACACACACACACACACACACACACAGACACACACACACACACACACACACACACACACAGACACACACACACACACACACACACACACACACAGACACACACACACACACACACACACACACACACAGACACACACACACACACACACACACACACACACAGACACACACACACACACACACACACACACACACAGACACACACACACACACACACACACACACACACAGACACACACACACACACACACACACACACACACACCCACACACACACACACACACACACACACACACACACACACACACACACACACACACACACACACACACACATCGACAAAAATGTTTCTCTTTCATTCGGAACCAAACATGAATGAATCTACGGCTAGAGAATGCTACCCTGCAGTTCAGTGAACATCAGAACCCCCATTCGGGTTCCCACAGAACTGCAGACGGTAGAGCATCAGGCAGTCTGTGGGAGGCGTTCGACAAACTTGGCAGATCAGATGAATTTGAAGAGTGTGGAACTCTTCGATTCCCATGGCTGAACGAAGGCCTCCAACAGTGTGGGAGGCATGTGTCCAACTCGGAAGACGAAAGGGTTCAGTTTTCAGGCATTGTGAACATATAGGAAATGGGCCCTTCCAAATTGTAGGGCAACGATAACAACCAGCCGTATGTTGCGCTGCAAGCATACAACGGCGTCACTATCGGCCGTGGGTGTCAAACGACACCGACGGCCACTTCTGTTTGTCGGTGCGACATGTATGTGCGCATAGTCCCACCACACCACACCCCACCCAACCCGATGCCACCCCACCGCATCCAACCCCACCCAACCACTCCCCACCCACCCCACCAGACTCAAACCAACCCCACCACACCGCACACCACCCGGAAGCTTGTTTGTTTGACCCAAATTTGTACGCCTCACTTAAGTGTTGAAAAGTGTACCTGCATTCTTTTTTTCTTGTTTCATGTGTTGTTTTGGTCTGTTCTCTTTGTTCCCATTATTTGTTTCTCTCTTATGGGACAGTTGTCACAGTTCCACTGACGCTGCAGAATTTCGTAGTTCATCCATCTCGAGGCATCAGTTCCAGCAGTATTCGTGAAAACACATCTCCAGCACCTCCAGAAGGTTCATGCACAAAATCCGTCCTCCTCCATTCAGGTTCCTGATTACTATCCAGCTACCTGCAAATAGTAGTCAGGAACCCAAACTCCTCTACACATAGTCCGGGCAGAAGGAGTTTTGGGCGTTGCGGCCGAAGGTGCCAAACTTGCGGTAGAGCACGCAACCGCGCGTGGCTCCTCCGCTGCCGCAGACGTTCTTCGTGTTGAACATGCACGCGCACTGCCTGGTGCCGCACGAACGCTGCAGGATGCACCTCATGCCGGACCGCGCGGACCCCGCGACCCTGCTCTGGCAATCCCAGTCGCTGTGGCAGAGGTTTCTGCAGGGAGGTCCCGTCCGAATGAGCCCTCCGACGTCGGCCGGCGTGTTGCCCATGACGGGCGTGAAGCCCGTGACATCCTTGAGCAGCGTGCACTGTCTCGTCGTGGTCACGTACGCAAACGCGGTGCACCCCTCGTGGCTGTGACACGCGGCGCAGCACTCCTGCCCCCTGTCCGTGTTCGCCGTGAACGTGGCCAGGACAGGCCCGCGGAAGATGGCTCCGCCGGTCGTCGAACACCTCGGCGTGGAGTCTGGCGGAGGGGGTGCTGATGGTGGGGGTGGTGACACAGGTGGTGGAGGGGAGGGGG
>SZWC01000252.1:232662-263512 GCA_023375785.1 Penium margaritaceum | reverse complement strand
AACTTGTAACTTTGTAGGACTGCTTTAGGTTTCCTAACATCTGGCATAGATGGTGACTTCGCAGGTGCTCTCGCACCTTTTCTGGGCGCATAGGGCGATTTCGCCCTCGCACCCTGTCGAGCGCCGGCGAGCGAGGCTTGCCGGCCGACGGGTGAGACTCGATTAGCGAGTCTCACCCGTAACAAGGGTGTACCTTGTTACTCAAGCACTTGTAGTAAAAACTTGTTAGCCGCCCTAGGGTTTTTGGAGCTAGCTTGCTCCATGCTTAACCAAACAAAGCGCCGTTTGTCCCATTAGATTCGCAAGGAGTTTCTCATGGTCCAGCATCGTGGAGGGAAAACCTCGGCCACCTAGCCGAGGTTGTTCAACATTAAACAACTTGGCAACTGCCTCACACGAGGCAGTATGGGGCAAGCAACCCTACGAGGCTGCTATCCAACATTGTACAAGAAGAAGCAAGGTCACCTAACACATGCACAACCTCGTACAATGATTTTTGCATCATCGGCAAGGCCTACAACGTTGGAAGGCACTTTATTGCATCAACATCTGGGACCGTCGGGACCACTACCGATTATGCAGCAGCGGGGACCATTGGGACCACTGCAATGGGGACCGCTGGGACCGCCACCTATGGTACAAGCCAGAGGAGCAATATAAAAGGAGGCCAGTAGCTCCCATTACAGCAACCCAGCATTGTGGACTACCTCAGCAACAGCTACCATCACCACCCTTGCAAGTCAGCCTTATGGCTTGGTGCTCAGATCCAGGTCCTACTGGAGTTCTCCTCTGTCGACCCGATGAGCCTGGTAGTTCTGCCAACTTGGCTAGGAGGTACCCTGACTTCCTGAAGGCCCGTAAACCTGCAAGACACGCCGAGACACTTGCCACAAGGTAGGGAGCCTGGCAAGGCATTACGCCCAGCCTGGGCCAGGAACAGAGCCACAGCACGTAGATGTACATAAAGCTGCTGTGAGACTTGTACTTAGCACTGGTATTTTCATAATACATTCAAATTTCCCAAGGAAAAAAAATCAATCCATTCATTCCTTCCGCTTTGTAGTTTTTATAGTTTGTAAAATTCCAGCTAAGCAGGTCAAGGTCCTGGCAGGATAGCAAGGCGCACTCAGCCTTGGCTGTGGTTGTGCAAAAATTTAAAATCGTATCAGAGAAGATTCGTGCTTTTAGCTAGCACAGTAGTAGCAGCCGCATAGTGTAGGATTGGCGGAGACGCTCTCCACCACTACTGTATAGGGGAGTTGCAGTAGCAAGGTTGACGCATCCGCCTCACAGTTCAACCTGAACGTTGCACAAGCACAAAGGTTTTCATGAGTAACATGGAACATGATAACCCAAGGGAGGGTTCTCCTCAGCATGACAATGAATCTGCCTTGCATGGTTTATGCATGTGTGAGAAGCAAGGACGCCATAATGCAGATCACGCACAAGGCCAAGCAGCAGAGGCGCAACGCTTGGTAGAAGAGGCACAACGGATGGCGCAACAAGAAGCATTGGCACGTCAAGCTGTGGAGCACGAGAGAGAGGTATTGAGGTAGCAGATTGGAGCCCAAGAGCTCCTTCGACAGCAAGAGCAGCTCACTCATGGTGCTCAAACGTCACACGTCACACGTGTAGTAGTTGTAGCAGTCACATGTTGCATTAGCAACACTGAATGCTCAACTTCAACAATAGCAGCACATGCTTCAGCTGTAGCTGGCTTTGTATCAACGATAGCAGTAGCAGTAGATGCAACAGCAGATGATGCAAAAACAACAACAACAACAGCAGTAGTAGTAAATGCAATGGCAATAACATTCACAAGCATCATCATCACATCTGCCTCAAGGAAGTCCTCCTCCTGCTGTGCAACCAGCTACCCGTCAACAGGTACAACATGGGGCATCTGCAAATGGAGGGATATCACAACAGTTTGTGGCACAACCCCAAAACGTGTCATTGGTGTCACCTATGGCAGCATTTCACGAGGCTCAACCGGCACACATGCCGCAAGCCTATACGGCCCAACCTGCAGCAGCTGTAGCAGGTGTACCACTCATTCAGTCGCATCCAGCCATACCCATGCAGAAGATCCCAGTGCAAGCCCAAACAACAGCAAGAGCAAGAATACCGTTTCTACGCCCAGAGAGTACAGTGCCCGCAGCTGGAGCATCCTTACAGCTGCACAAAATTAAAGTGGACAAATTTGATGGTGAGAACTTCCGACACTGGGCCCATAAGTTCAAGTAAGTAATCCACATTCACTGCCGATGAGAATTCTACAACGGGCACTATTCACCTCCACCACTCGGATTGCCACCTCCAGCAGTGTCGGACTTCACGTACTTCACCAAAGTTGCATACATGGTTATGGACAATCAACTGAGTCCTCGCATCAAGCGAGCGATCAGGATGTTCGAGAACTCGGCTGATCCTGCCCATCATGCATGGTCCTACCTACTACGGACCTACATGTTAGGAGAATCCACCTTCAAGTCTCACCTCTTGAACGAGCTATCACATATCAGCCTTAGCAACTTTGACAACATATAGGACTACATCAACAAAGCTAAGTCCTTGCGTGATCAGCTCAATGTAACAGATGCTCCAATCCTGGAGCGCATATTCGCGACCTTCCTCCTCAGTGGGTTAAAAGGCTACAAGGAGAACGTAAGGCACGTGCTAAAGTTCAAGCAGGAGGCTGAACTAACAGAGGTGTATGTGTGTAAGACTCTACTCATGGAGCAACGCGACCACAAGCTCTCCAAGGACAAAGCAAGCCTGCTTCCAAACACAGCTTTTCCAGTAGTAGCTGTCGGTCACATCAACACGACTTAGTTGTCATGGAAGAGCAAACTGAAAATGAACTCGGCATCCTCCCATTCATCAGCCTGATCTGCTCCAAACTCCAGCACTTCCAACTCCTTTGGCCAGCAATCAGGATGACAACCTGTAGTGGAATGCCACTACTACAAGAAGATTGGCCACATGCAAAGAGACTGCAGAAAGAGGATTACGGATGAGGAGTGGACAAGGAGGAAGAAGGGTTACAAGGGGAAGAAGCCTCGAGGATAAAGGAAAGAGAAGAAGGAGGATGGAGGCAAGGAAAAAGATTCTTAGCAGAAGACTGAGAAGAAAGAAAAAGAAGGAGGAAACAAGGAGTTTGATTACTCAGCATCCGTGTTCCAGCTTTCGGATGTACAGAGGAGCGGCCTTGTTCGCTCACCATATGTGTGGTACCTCGACAGTGGGTGCATATCACACATCACCTTTGACAGCTTTTTTCTCCAGGATCTCCAACCCAATACTAAAGGTTTCGTCACCGTCGCCAACAACCAACAAGTGTTAGTGTCGAGAAAAGACAGAGTGGCAGTTACAGATACAACAGAGCTCAAGTGAAGTTTGGAGATGTTCTCTACATCCTTGAGGTCACCGTCAACCTTCTTTCACTAGGGGAGCTGATGAAGAGGGGGGCTCACATTGTGAGCAGGGGTGACAGCATCGCCCTTAGGAGACATGAAGGGGATATTTTTGCTGAAGGACGTCTCCATCCACATGGTATGATTGAGCTTGTCTTCAGTCCATCTTCTGTAACAGGTGAAGAGACACCCTTTGTAGCTACAAGTCTACACCAGTCTACTGGTGTAGACATGTTCATGTGGCATAAGAGACTTGGTCGCATCAGCAATCAACTGGTTGAGACCATGAAGAAGCAGCAGCACGTTGAGGGATTCGACATCAGAAATTGTGACAGCAAAGGAATAGTAGACCCTTGTGAAGATTGTGTAAGGACAAAGCTACCACAATAAGTGTTTCCTCCCGCCAGCAAGTGTGACATCTATAACAGACTCAAACTGGTCCACACAGACATGTGTGGACCACTACCATTGGCCACAATGAACTCAGGTCATCGATACTTCCTCCTCTTCATCGATGACGTAACACGCTTCACCTACACACTTTTTCAAGTGGTTGGCCATGGCGGAGAGTCAGAGCGACAAGAAGCTACAAGTCCCACGCTCTGACAATGCTGAAGAGTTTACCAACTCTGATTTCATGTCTCGCCTTGAAGACATGGGCATCGTGTAGCAGTTTTTGGTGCCCTACACACCGCAGTAGAATGGAATCGCAAAACGTGCAAATCGCACCATACAAAAGACGCTCAAGTCAATGCTCCTTGGTGCCCAGCTAAACAACAGCTGGTGGGCCTACGCGCTCAAGTAGGCTATTTGGGTGCACAATCGCGTACCACACATAGTGCTGCCGGACATGATACCATTTCAGGCTTGGCATGGAGACAAGCAAGACATCAAAGCGCTATAAATGTTTGGTTACATGGAACTTGTACATGTGCCAAAAGAGAGAAGGAGGAAGCTGACAGACAAGGCATCGTGGGGGCTATTCATTGGCCAAGCTTCCAACATGAAATGTTGGGAGTTCTTTGAAATGGAATCACAGCGCACTATCGTCGGCCGTGACGCCATCTATTTTTAGACTCTCATACGTGCATCTTGGGAGGACAAGTGTGAAACAACTCCTGATCTCCTACAAAATTTCTATGACTCCTACGTTGAATCACTGGTGGAAGCAGATTCAGTAGCAGACTCAACTCCACTCACCTTTGCGGATCTGGATGAGGCGCATAAGGAGACGATGCACACGCATGTGTCCCTCGGCTCTCACCACCTTGAATGTCCCACCTTGGACGAAAAGCCTGCTGATGTACGACATGATGAATTCGAGGTGGAACTGGTGCAGAATAGTCCGCACGCGGTGAGGAAGGTACATCCGTCGATTGTTGTGAGCAAGAGGCGTTTCACACGCCTCCTGCAACAACAAATGGAGTAGTAAAAAGGGGATGATGAGATTGGGCACAACCTTGCCATCACGACATGCTCAGTCTACAATGAGGACGAGGCTGTCCTCGCAAAATTTGCTGCGATACATCTTGCAGCACTTCTTGCACACAAAGTGAAGGATCTCCCACCAGATCCCAAATCGCTTGAAGAAGCTCTAAGTAGAGAACATGGAGCAGAGTGGAAAGCAGCATTGGACACGGAGTATAACAGTTTGATAGAACAAGGGATGTGGGAGCTCAGTGAGCCACCACCACACTCACGACATGTCGGGGTAAAGTGGGAACTCCGGATCAAGAGAAAGGCTGACGGCAGTATCGACAAGTTCAAAGCACGTCTGGTGGCAAAAGGATTTGCGCAAGTGGAAGGCAAGGACTTCTTTGAGACCTACACACCTGTGAGCCGCTACACAACAACACGCATCATGATTGCCATTGCAACAGTTGAGGACTACATAGTGCAGCAGCTTGATGTCAAAAACACCTTTTTGCATGGAGAGATGGATACTACGGTGTTCATGAAACAATCAGAAGGTTACGATGACGATAGTGGAAGAGTCTGCAGGTTGGTGTGGAGTCTCTATGGCTCAAGCAGAGCCCATTCCTCTGGTACAGGAAGCCACAAACGCTGATGGAAAACCTCAACTTCAAGCCATCAGCCTACGACGACTGTCTCTTTCTTCATCGACCCACTCTTGATGCTCGCCCTGACTGCTACGTACTCGTGGATGATATCCTCATAATTGGACCATCTTTTGAATTCATCCAATCAAGAGCTACAGCAATGGCCGAGGTGAACATCACCCTCATGCCATCTTTCGAGTACTACCTTAGCATGAACATCAAGCGCAACCACAACTTACATGTTTTGGAGCTGAGCCAAGAGACATACTACACCAAAGTCTCCAAACGCATTGACGTGCCCAAGCAGCATGTACCTACACCTTTGACCTAGCAATAGCTGACCCATCGTGGAGAAATGGGGAGGAGTATAACAGACTATCGTAGCAGGGTTGGATCACTCATGTACGTTGCAAGCTGCACACTTCCTGACCTACAATATGCTGTGGGCAAGCTTGCACATGGGAATGAGACCTACTCAACTCAAGCAAGCAAAGAGCTCGACCTACTCTCATGTACATGAGAGCAACAAAGGACACATCGTTGAGGTTCGGCAGTTCCAAGGACTTGGAGCTGAATTGTTTCGTTGACGTGGATTTTGGAGGCACAGCGGAGGATCAGCGCAGTACCACCGGCTTTGTGTGCCTCCTGTCCGACGCAACTATCTCATGGTCTAGCAAGCAGAAGAACAGAATCACACTCAGCTCTGCCAAAGCTGAGTATGTCGTAGCTACATCTGCTGCACAGGAGGTAACCTACTTGCGGAACCTTCTTGACAACATCGGATTTTGGCAAGAGATTCCCACTAAAATCTGCGTAGACAACAAGTCTACAATCCACCTTGCTAATTCTACAAAGTTTCAAGGACAAACAAAACACATCAACATACACGGACATTGGATCCGGACGAAGGTCCTTAACAGCATAGTACACCTTGTGCACGGCACGGTTCGGAGCAAGCAGCAGACTTCCTGGCAAAAAGTGTCCCGAAGGACATCTTTAACAAGTGTACCGTGCAGTGCGGACTCACCTCAAGCGCACTCTTGCAGTACGGAAGAAAGAGGAACGACTTCATTGGCACGCAAAAATAAAAAAATGTGCACCCCCACCATGTTGCTCGTCACACAGTAGGACCTGCTCTCGTGCTTCATGATGCAGTGCACTCAGCCACAAGTGGAGTAGTAAAAGGGAGTGCGACAGTGAAGCAAGATAATGTCATTCAAGCTCATCTGGAGACCTTCACTCTACGCCTTGGCCACCTTGGATCAACGTCGCCTCACAATCAGGCCACTGATACAGTTTACAACATGAGACCAAGCAGCATGCAACAGATTCTTCAAGGACTAGGCAACGATCCGGAAACTTTACACAAATTTCAAGTGTGCGGTGCACCAACGACATCACCCTAAAAACTGGCCAAGGTGGAGGCCCAAAACCATTCGTCCTAAAAGAGAAAACTGCCTGCTACGAGGAAAACTTGGCAGTAGAACCAGATTCAGCAGCAGTAGCAAGTAGTAGAAGTTGGAAAATATTCGGTGGCAATTTGTCCACAACTGGTTCTGCCGGATAAAGTTTTACAAAATCAGGTTGACAGTGCCATTGGCGCGGGAAAAATTCACTCGGGTCAGCGACGTCAGCAAGACGCGGCCGCTCGTTCGCGTGAGCATTATGAGACACGGACACCGAATGTTGCCGTCGGAACGCGGCGTCGAGCTTGCGGCTCACAACCGCTTGCTCTCGTGACCGAGTGTTTGCACGCGGGAGCAAGCGTGCTGAGCACCGCGGTACCCACGGTGTTCCAATGCAGAAGCCGTGATTCTGCTTGGCCTCGAACTGCAGCAAAACGGACAAGAAGCCAAAGGCATTCAAAAGGAGTGCAGACAATTTTTGCGACAAATAGCGCATGAGGGCGAAATGCTGACATAGTTGTATCAACACTCACCGCAATGGCGAAACCCAGCGTGGAATCGACCTCTACACCGGTCGCTTCAAATCTTGTGGAAGCCCACAGCTGTCATAGTGTCTCCTCGATGGGTGGAAGCGGTAAAGATCTTTGCAGCGATGCAGAACGCGAAAGAATGCGGGTGAGAGGAACAGCTGCACTAAAGCCTGCGGCTACACATGGAACGAAGCGAGTGGCCAAATCTTCTCCTCCATCGTGACCACTCCAAGGAATATAATCTTCTTGCACTACCACAGGGTGAACTACCGGTGGAAGTCGACGAAACGACCCTGCTCACACTGTTCTGGAATTTTGTGCAAAGTGTCAAGTGCGAGAGGAGAGATACGTGACTCCAAATGGGTACAACAGCGAATTGTCTTTGAGCGACAAACTCGTGAGTAACAAACATACTTCCGAGGGGAAGACAAGGACAGGGGACCGTCTCCAAAAAAGCACTGAATTGCAGCAGCCGACCCATAATTGGAACAGTGTATGCGCATCCAGCCAAATGAGCTACAGACTTGCAAAAACGGCCTTCTCCACTCCACCTCCAAGTGAGCAGAGGATCAGAAATTGTTTTTTGGCCATCAAGCCAATTCTGCCAGCTTGCCTTCGTCCTTTCCAACAAAGGAAATCATCATTGGAATCTCCCACAATGAGCCAGCATCTCAAAGAGCATAAGACAACAACCTTGGACACCTCAATGGCAGCTGGAGTCTCGAAGGAGCAACCTGCAAGCTTGGAGACATCCAACCTTGGAGCAGAAAAGGAGGAGAGGCCAGGAGTTGACAAAGTGCATGAGAAAATTACATTCACACATTGAGGAGGTGCTTCAAGTCTCCACGATTTTTACAGAGCAGACCACATGCCCAGACAAGTACAAGGAGAGACCTAGAAAAACGTTTCCGAGAACTCGAAGGCCGGAATCAAGGAGGAGCCAATATTATTTCGCCCTATAAAAATCTCCAACTTCATCACGGTGCCTTACAATTCCGACGACGAAGCAGACATCCCTCTCATCGAACAGAGCCTCATGGAAACCGAAGAAATCATTGACTTCTTCGCTTTTGAGTAGTTTTGGAGTGAAATGCGCTCACCATCACCAGCGCACCTATCAAGGAGGAGTGTTGGAGTATAGTGATAACTGCGCTGGATTTATGGTCCAGCCTGATGCAGTCGGATTCTGATTTGGAGCCTTCTACAGCAAAGTTTTCATGTGGTTTACCGGGAAATCTCCCACGGGGAATTTTCCACTATACAGGCTTAAGAATATCTGGTTTATAGTCCAAATGGTCGACTCGGACATGTACAGTTGGTCCAGCATTGTGGAGGAAAAACATCGGCCACCTAGAGGAGGTTGCTGTCCAATATTGGACAACTTGGCAACTGCCTCACACGAGGCAGGATGGGGCAAGCAACCCGACAAGGCTGCTACCCAACATTGTACAGGAAGTAGCGAGGTCGCCTAACACATGCACAAACTCGTACAATAATGTCTGTATCATCGGTGAGGCCTCCAACGTTGGAAGGCGCTTTACTACATCAACATCTGGGACCGCCGGGACCACTACCAATGATGCTGCAACGGGGACCATTAGGACCACTACAATTGGGACCGATGGGACCGCCACCTATGGTACAAGCCAGAGCAGTAGTATAAAAGGAGGCTAGTAGCTGCCACAATAATAACTCAACATTATGGACTACCTCAGCAACAGCTACCATCACCACCCCTGCAATTCAGCCTTTTGACTTGGTGCTCAGATCCAGATCCTGCTGGAGTTCTTCTCCATCGGCCCAGTGAGCCTGGCAGTTCTGCCAACTTGGCTAGGAGGCGCTCCGGCTTCCTGCAGGTCTGTCAACCTCCAAGACACGCCAAGACACTTGCCACAAGGCTGGGAGCTTGGAAATGCGCTGCTTAGTTTGGGCCAGGAACAAAGTCAGAACACGTAGCTGTACATAAGCTGCTGTGAGACTTGAACGTGGGATCTCTGTACTTGCACGTGTATTTTCATAATACAGTCAATTTTCCCAAAATAAAGCAAACAGTTCATTCCTTCCGCTTTGTATTTTTTTACGATTTGTACAAGTCCAGCTGAGCACGTCAAGGTCTTGGCACAATAGCAAGGCCTACTCAGCCTTTGCTGTGGTTGTGCAAAATCACGTCGGAGTGCTGACATCATTATTTCAGTGGAATAGTCATGAACCCCTCTTTTGAGGGGTTTGTGACTGTTCGAAGGAGGGGTTTGCGTGGGGTTTGGATGGGGGGTCTGAGACACCCCATGCGTAAAAAGGGAACCTGCTTGACCCTGCTACTGTAGGACCCAGCAGGTGCCAGCGCAAAAAATAAAAACCTCAACCCTGAACGTAATTTGGGGTAGGATTTGAACCCATTTTTCATAGTAAACAGGGGGGTTTACGTGCGGAGACAAAATATCGGACACATGTGTTTTTGCATATTCTCAATCTGTCCGGAGAAGCAAATGGGAGGGGGGTCACCGCTTGATCGCGATCTCACGAGGGAGCAAGAGTGGCGATCGAGCGATGGTCTCATGGCCATCTTCGCCATGCTCATTCAGCGATGCAAGTCGCTGATCAAGCATGGCAAGTGAGCTGGATACCTCGTTCTTATATTTTGAAGTGCAGGATATGGCAGATACAAAATTCCGCTCGTGGATATGGCAGAGTCAACCCTTCGGGCGCGTGGATATCCTGGCTATTTCGCCCATATTTGTTACTTGTATCTAAATCCACTCCTCATCTCTACCACGCGGAGTAGAACGTAGGTGGTTCACAGAGATGATGTGCAGGAAAATATAAACTGGGAAAGAAGGATTATTTGTATGAATCAATGAGCTCACTTCCATGACAAACATCGAGTGATTTGAGCACATACACACAATGATGAGAATCAAAATGAGGCATATGCTGGGTCCTCAGAACTCGAGCTAGGTAAAGCTTGCGTGGTAACGCCATGAGTGGCTACTTTGAGAAGCTCTACTGAGAATTTGGGGGCTTCAAGAATATCGGCGCAGTTCTACATAGTTCCAGTGCCGTGAAGAAGTCAACCAACCAATATCAAATCATAGATGTGGTTTGCAATTCTTCTACACAGTGGTCGAATTTGTCAAATCTTCTGCAACAAAACACCGAGGGTCGGGGCAGGTGGCCAAAGTGCCATCCGCCTATCAGTGTAAAATTCCTTCAATAACAAACCTGGAAAAATATATTCCACTCCGTTACGTTGCATAAAATGATGCCATTCCCAAAAGGGGTCTACAGCATCCTCTATCGTAGAAAATGGAGACAACCCTACCTTCAGTTGACTAGATAACGAGGAGGATTCCTCGCCGATCAGCCTTGCCAACTGGGATCTTCACATAAGCTTCCGGTTTGCAAAATGACTGGATAGTGCTTTGCATCGTACACAATTTTTATTTGTTGTCGGAGTGGTTCATGAAGTCAACGGATGTAGATTCGTCCATCTACACTTTTTCTTCAAGAACCCCTCGTTTTGGTTTGCAATCCCAGATTTTGAACTTTCTCGTTGCTTACCAAACAATAAGAAGATCCTCCGTCAAGTTGTGCCGGTATTGTTCTATGAGATTTTCAAACTCTCAGTTGTACTTGTAGTAGTATCTCTGATTCGTCTTCCTCGTATCCCTCGTCAAAGTTTGCAATCTCAGGCACCCTCGTCTATGGCAATGTGAGCCGTTGAGACGGGTGATCGTTCGGGGAAATTTTCTTTGACTAGACAGGAGGTTTTACGTCTACTCCTTCCCTTTGCTGTTTTCCAATTCATCGTATTTCCTCTACAACTTCTCCATCCATTTTGGCCTACTGCGGTCGTTTTCAACAGTCAAGCAATGTATACTTCATCTTCTTGCAAGTCCAGAACAGTCCTTGATCGTACTAATTGACAATGTCACTTTCTGTTGGAGACAAGATCTCCGTGGACTGTGTCTTCCCTCCGCCACAATAGGGATTTTAGTCTTGGGGTCCCTAACCACTAGATTCCGACATCTGAGAACTGTAGTCAACGTAGTAGATGCGACGACCTACTATAACAATTCACAAAAGGTTGTCTTGGGTGTGAAATATGCAATTGCCTTCCTGATGTTACGCTTGAGGTCATGGGGATTATTTCATAGTAGAAACAGAGTTCATCAGACATGTCGTTGAAATCATGTAGTCTAATGTTGCATTCACTAGTCATATGGGTGACATTGAGGTGAGAGTGTTTCTCAAAGAATTGAACTCTCATAGTCTGCAGTCTCCCCAGCCCCACTGAATGATTTTTTAGTGATATTGGAGAGATATGCTAGCCACCTGGCACAATCCCATATAAATTTTTGTAGAAGGTGTAGAAATCCAAAAATATTTGGCAATCTCAGACTTTGGTGGGCGTTGACCAATCAGCAACTGTAGCACTTTCTTTGTGTCCATCATGATACGTCTGTTCCCAATGGTGGGACCCCAAATCCTGTTGAAATGGTGATGAATGTTGTAGCTAAAAAATAGAATGATTTCCTTTTTTCTAAAATATTGAGGATCATTTGAAGATAATGTATTGTATTCCTCTAGCATTTGGCTTTACACGGAAACATGAACGGGATAAACAACAGCAAAGTCATTGAGGTACGGAAAAAAGTGTTTTTCAAGGCCACCGCAAGAATCAATGGGCATGCGTTCATCTAAATGACATGATCATGAAATTGAAGTGCTTATAACAGGTATAAAACATCGTTTTCTTGATGCGCAACCGACGATAGTAGTTGCATATATTGTTTTTGTTAAAATTTCCGCAATTTGAAGACATTAAAAAAGTCAAGTTGATCATTTTAGGGGATTGCAATTATTGATGATGATATCTTCCAACACCCTATACTTCATGAACATCCGCATCTCTCTTATTTTATTATTAACAAGAATCAGAGGTGTCACAATAGCTGAGTTGGATGGCCAAGTAAACTTCAAAGCAAGCATGTTGTCCAGGAATTTCTTCAGCTTGATCACTTTGTGGCCACTCTTCAAAAAAACTCCTATATCTCTTACTCAATTTCTTGACTTCAATTCTTCCTGAAAGATGGTGTCTTGTTGCGGAGCTAGTCTGGTGGATAGGTTTTTGGAGAGGATCCCTTCAAACCCCTTGACATGTGGTGGAAACTTCTTAGGAATGGCCGCTGAGGTGTCAAGGTCAATGAGGCTGAATCTATTTCTCCTGTTGTTGCTATCTCACTTGCGTCTCCTGCACATAGATTAGCCACACTTGACATGTATATTGTAAAATCTGTTTGGCCACAACCGGTGATGTCAGAATCATGCATCAAGTTGCAACTTTTGTAACATCCTCAAGTGATTTCTGCCTCACAGCTTCTTACAAGCGCCACTACATCGTAGGTGACCCAGGTGGACCAAGCATCGTGCGATTTATGCCTGTATAGGAGATCTCACCCGAGGAACATGTTTCAGGTGCTTATTGGACATGTTTTCCAGGCCGTTTCGTCTTCTTAATCCATTATTTGAGGTCATAATGGTCATCAATCTCAACATATTTGCAGTCTTCCAATGATTTTTTTCATCCAAACACCCATGGTTTTGTGTGCATGTCTAATTTCAGAACCATCTCATTACTAATAAAAACTATGATTAACTCCTCCATTCAGTAGCGAAGGTACGTTCTACGCAAGTTGGAACTCCTCGGTTGCATTTGTTGCAATGTACCTTGTTAGTTTTGCCATTGTATCCCTAATCAAAATTCACAATCTCGTGAATCCCTAGTTCATTTGAATGGGTTTGAGAGCCTTATAAAGTGGGTCATCGGTCGGCACATGTGATCCCGATCACATAGAGAATTGCCATCCAAACTTATTCTCAATCAGTTTTGGACTCCTCTAGTTTTTCTACGACTCCCCCCACCCACCCTTCAGCTTGCTACTGAAAAAATTCACTGCTGTGCAAGATGTGTCTTGGCTTCCTACAAGTTGATCAACAACAATTCAACTCATTGATTGATGGTGTGGATTTCCAACAGAAATGAGGTATCAATTGTGATGTTCCTTCCACCACAACAGAAATAAAGACTCGGGGGTCGTCAACTGTTGGATTCACGTACATAAGCATTGTACTTTGTATGTTCAATACAATAAACCATGATGATCATTGGAAAATGAAATCCTCAATGCTGAATATTTCACTTCAAGAAGTTGTTTTAAAAACACAGTTTTGGGGGCGATGTCACTACTCGTCATGATTTCATAAATTTTTTGCGTGTGATTTTCTACAATAGACTATTGGCATAGCCAAACCGGGTTTATTTGCTCAAGAGTTATAACACCTATATACGCGATACGAGAGCGGTCCCATGGACTGTTGATTGGGCTGTGCGGGGCTCTTACTACTATTTGATGTCCTTTAGATCAAATCATTAATTCAATGTCGTGCCATGCAAGAATGAGGTAGCATGGTCATTTTTTTCTTCTTGTAGAACCCAGCAGGGGCAAAGTATACCTCTAAGTTTGTGAGCCACGTCAAAACTGTTGTTCACGTGGAGTTAGTAGGATCGAACAGCTCAGAGAGCTTGATAGCATGTGGGGTTCACTCAAGAGTTCATTATTCCTTATTGGGAGCACTACTTCCCACAATTATGTACTTTGTAACTTCTACATTGACGCCATATGTTGTTTGAGTAGATAGGTGTTGAGACTCTCGAGTCTTGATAGATTAGATCACCACAGTGATGTGCATTCACCAATGACCCCTCTGCCATGAACTGTTTCATTGCCTCTCCATTAGGTACAACCAGAAAGTTTCACATTAGAGGATCATTGATCGATAACTTGAGGAGCAAGATATTCTCCACTGTGCGATCATCAAGAGACTGCTAGACCTAGAAGATGGTCGATTGCCGCTACGTGGAATGGAGGATAATTCTTCTTGTACTTTCGGAAGTAGAGCACGATCTTGCACTTCCGCGGATTCTTCTCATCTTCTACCCAGTTTTCCTCCTTGATTCCCAAATCCAAGGGAGCAGATTTTGATGTGTTCACCAAACTGGGCTCCACAAACATGTCTACGTCTACATCTTCTAGTGCGGCCTCCATGTCATCCAACTCTTTGCGTAGGTGGAATAGGAGGAGCCAGATATGCCTTTGGTAAAGCCCTTGTAAAGCTTCACAATGATTGTCACCAGAGCAATGAGCTCCTTGTCCTCAATCACGGGCGTAAGGTACGCATAGTCACTGCCATGACCACCCAACCATGTACCCAACAAACTTACACAGCAATGACCCGCTCACACATGTCCAGATGAATGTTCCACCTTGTCTCTGTGTCAAGGTGGAGTGATCTGTAATTCAATCTCCCGGCTTCAACGGCAAGTTATAAAGACTCCTCGAGGGTGGGAATTTGCTTAAAAAACAAAGCAATGGACCTGATCTATTGAATGATGGCCATGACATGTAGTTGTTTTAACAAATCACCCATGGCCAGCTTCATCACATGGCCAAGGCACCTGATGTGCCTTTTTTTGTCAAAGGAGTTGTTATTTGAAACCATCTGGTTTTCAACAAGTTAGCCATTGGTGCTCTTTTTGTCCATAGTGAGACATAAAACTCATTCATTTAAGTCCCATTGCTACAGGGCAGTTTTCAAGAGATAGAAGAGGTTGTCCATGGTGGCCCCACCCTTGATGGATTGGAATGCAAGGGCGATGCCATGCACATTGTAGCCGTTGCCAGTATAGTGCATCGTCAAGCTCAAGTACAAATTGATGTTGGGATTCTAGCCATCATTTGTTAAGGAGATGGCTGAAGGCAAGGCTCATAACTGCATCTTGATGTGCTGACAGAATGTCCTAACGCCAACACAAATGTGATAAGCAATGGTCATGCAATGAGGAACTATTGTAATGGGATTGGCATGGGGAATACGTTTACAAGAAAAAAATCTCTCCATGGATATTTTTCTTTCCATGGCATGCTTCCATAGCATGTAGTGGAAAAACTTGTTGTTAGATGTGTAGTCAACACCAAGTGACACCGCATGTAATGGGTGAGTCATCGGAAGCCACGGCTTCACCTCCGTGAGCATGTATGACTGTGCTCTTTTCTTCCAGGAGCTTGTTTTTTAGTGACAAGAACTTCTAGTTTCTGTCACTTGTCTCTGTGGATAAGGCAAATGTGCTTCCACAAAGCAAGGTGGTGCCATTTTTGGCCAACATGGAGATTGGTGCTGTAGGATTTTTGGTGGAGTTCAACCCTATGGCGCGTGTGCTGGACCAAACTTCATCTTCTCAAAGTACCCCCAGATGAGGGGGTTCTATCTCTGACATTTACTCTTGCCATCGACAACACCTTCTTTTTCCTCATCCAAATCTTCATCCTCGTCCTCATTCCAGGGTATGTCCTTGTCAGCATGGCACGTTCCAGATTTACACATGGTGTGGAGATTGTTTCACATTCAACATGTCAACGTCTCAATGTACAAGAACACAGTCATTGTATACGGTGAGTCTCTCTACTGTTAGGTAGCACTTTTGATGCCAACAGGATGATTCATTGAAGAATATCACATCATTGATTGCCGTGAGTGATGCAAAGATATTTATCGACCTATGCCTATTGCGTAGACCTCTAATGATGATGTTGATATCATGTAGCTATAGGTAGTTTCTCACCTGAAATACAATGAATCAAAGGCCAAGAAACGATGGAGGTTTTATACGCAACAGGTGCCTTTCAGCACTTCCATGCTGAAAGTGCAACAGGTTTTATACGCTTGATATGCTCGATGCACATGCCCTCCACGAAGACATGGCAAGAAATCATCCTGCCCATGCCGAGTATTTGAATTCAAACATGCATGTTTATTTACTCCACAAATGACTCGAAGTGGAAGTTTAGCCCCATATCCCCATTCTCCCCATCCAGATTCGGGTCAGGATCCACGGATGGAAGCCAGGTCCAAAATCCTACAGCTGGAAATGTGGATCCGGATCTAGATCCGGATTCACGGGAAGTTCCCATGAAGTCTAGGATCAGTGTGCAGCCTTATGAAATGCTAATCCAAGAAAATATGCCGAGAATTTGGGAGTTTTCTGAATATCAAGACGCACCTTTAAGATTTATAGCATCAAAGAGAAGTCGACCAAGATGTATCAAAAAGTTTATCCGTTTCATAATTGTTCTGTCGGCACATCCAGAAAGTGGTCGAACTTTTCAGATAATTCAGGATCAGGCTACAGGAGGTCTGGAAAACTGCCCAAAATTCCCCAAGATCTGGAGGTCAACATGCAGTGTGCCAAAATGAAAGGATAGACATGCCTACATGCAGACTCCAAGGACTCGTGTACTTCATGGAAACAACAGTGAGAGGCTACCTGAAGATACTTTTCCAAGAAGCTGGGGATTTCAGAAAGTATAAAGGCAAGACTTTATGCAGTCCAGCACTCTTGAGAAGTCAACTGAAGAGTGTAAAAATTCTGATAATTTTTGCGATCCTTCTGTCAACACTCCAGGACACTGTTAGACAAATGAGAATCTTCTTGAATGAAATACCAATGAGGGACAAACTCCGTGCACGAGGTGGGGTGAACTCCGTAAGCTCATCCCAGACATGCTCATATACACAAGAATAAAATAGTAGTGGCACGATGTCCTAGCTCGCTGTGCAATCTTACTACCTCTTGGTCTTTCTCCAAGTTCACGTGCAAGGAATTCATTGTATATTCATTTTGTATTTGTTCTGCCACTTTCATGTGCATGAGGGAATCCCGTGTTTTGTGTAAAAATTCACTACAAACCGATTCTAAAGCACTGTGTAGATCCCTCCATAAACCCAGGACATAGCAGCATAGATTTATATTGTGGATATAGTGGTAGTCCAAAGAAAATTCACAATCGCACCAGCCACACTACCATGTGCTCCTAGCGCACCACAGTTGCAGGAATAGGAAGAGCCTAAGGAGGCATATTGACTTTTTCACATGCTCCTTCCACTAAAAATGATGGAAAGGCAATCACATTCTGTGGCTTTTGCACTTAGAATGGCAGGTTATATCTGTCATACCTTTGGGTGCACGCAAGTGGTAGCAGTAGCTCTATCTACAGTGGTAGTACCAGTGGCCCATCAGATCGTGGGGAGCAGGCACAACCTCAAACTGCCACAATGATTGACTTAGTGTTTTACGCAGAGACAACATCCACAAAAATCAGTTGTACCAACAATATTAGGAGCCGGAGCATCGTGGACATCAACTGCCGAAGACTACAGTTCCTTGTAACCATAACAACAACAAAAGTGCCAGCCTTCTTTTTTTGTGTCTACTACATCACTTGCTTGGGCCAGTTCCGCTCTTAGTGGAGGGCCTTTCACTAGTTAAAGTTCTTATTAAGGACCTTTTACCATTTCTTTTGAAGGGGAAACACTCCTAATCTCTAACAGCCTGTAGTTTTTTGCTAACACTAACTAGGGTGAGAGACAAACTATTGATTTCTGTTTTCAATTTCCATCCTACATAGTCTACTACTATATCCCAATATAGACACGTGGCATATTCCCATACCCATTAGGACGAGAAAAATGATGCTGAACATGTGATTGGTAGTATAGCACAGACTAAGACACCAAGGCAAAACGAAGATTTCCACACTTGTCCACTCCATCCATAAGGAAATATTTTTAAGGCTTGTTGTCTCCCTGTAGGCTGAAAAAGTTAGTGTCATCTTCTGCCTTTGGAAGCAACGGCATCATTGCTAGACGGATACTTTAACACAGGATTGTGGATATCTACTCTTGAAGCCATGCCAGGAAATGTACTAAATGGGCATTGCTTCTTTCAAAGTGCCCACCACTTACATCATTGAAGACGAGGTGCAAGTCCATATTGGCAACAACAATAGCCACAGTAACAGTAGCCAGAGAAGGAAGATAATTGGTTGTAAAAACACCGATTTAAAGCATGGAGAATATAGATAGGTGAATCTTTATTTTTAATGGAAAGGTGAGGTATTGGCTGTAGATTATCTGATAGTTGAGGAGGTTTTTAGATCACATAGAGTGATGAATATGAACCAGAACGAGTTGCAACGATGTATCCACAAGTATAACCCTCTACAACATAGAGCATCTGCCTTGGCTATCTTGAGGCTAAGCATGAGACCCAAACTTGTAGTAAGCTACTTGCAGAGACCACTAGCATATACTAATAGAGGTGCATGCTTTAGTGGAAGGTGCTTCCTATGGCATTGGCTTGTCGCATTGGAGGCTAAGGCTTACAAAGGCAATCTTAGGAGTTTCTACCAACATAAAACTTAAGATGGAAGGAACGAGAATGCATACTCGACTAAATGAAGCGAGCCCATCATTTAATAGTGAGGCAACCCTACTCTACCACCTCGATTGTCTATCAATTGAAGTGGCCAAGTGGTTGTATAACCACCAAGGTAGTTGCAAAACCACTTAGATGGATTTATAACCACATACGTGATTACATAACCACCATGAGAGGTTGATGGGTTGATGGTAGATTTGATGCCAATTGAAAGGTTACCTCAACATTTTTGTTTGTCTTGGGATTTGAAGGGATGCGTGAAATTCAAGAGGTGCATGCAAGTTGAAGAGGCTTCATGGGAAGCCAACTGAGAAGTTTACCAAACACATTAAAGCTGGAACGCAAAGGGTAACAACATCCTCCATGGGACTCCAAAGGTCTGGAATTATGAGGAGACAAGGACTTGAACCTCACCCAACACAGGTTTTCCATGGGAAATTTAGAGCCCCTCTAGAGTGGAAACAGTGAGCCGCGAGAGGAGTTTTGACAAAACCTGCCATCAAAACAGGGTACTTTCAATAATCATGATGCGTCTCGAGATCACACCTAGGTGATTTCATATTGGATTCATGATCTAATCTTGATGGAAGATGTGGGCATGAAAGCAAAGATGACCACATACCTGGTGAGCCTTGTGTACAAAATCTATCAGAAAACATAGGTTATGTAACATCGTGATTCTTTTCATGCATGAATTCCTCTAAAATACCTGAAATTAATTTTATTTATCTAGAAACTCAATACATAAGACTGTAGAATGCACTTGCTAAACTTCTTGTCCTTTCATAAAAAAAGTGGCTACGTGAAGAGTCTACTCATGGAACATGTTTCTATATGTGTTTTCCTAATACATGCCATTCAATGTTTGGATTTGAAGTAGTCAGTTTTGTATGAGTTACTTGCACTACACTAGGGAAGGAAGTGATAGAGCAATACATTGGAGAGCGTGGAAAACCCCATTGTAGAGAGATGTGCACTCGTTTCTAAACTCTTTGAACAATCTCAGTAGAGCTCATAAGGCTCCTGATGCTGACGAGGCTAGTAATCTCAATGAAAGTTTTGTCTGCGTATGCATTTGCAATGTCCTGGACCTCTCATACAATTTTTTCATCAGACATCTTTTCGACCCTGCCTTTTCAAGACATGTATTTACCATCTCCAGGTGATTCAGTCTTGATCATGATCATCTTTATTACCTTAAGTTATACTTTATTCTTATGATGCTACTTCTAAACAACAACTTCAATTGCCATGTATGCCAAGATGGACCCACATCTGGTTCATTTTACATGTACATGGTACTCTGATAAGGAAAACAGTATCAGTCATTCCCTTGAATTTTCTCATGGGGATATTCCTTATTCCTGTATGCTAGTGCATTCCCACTCACAACACTCATCTCCTCCCTCATATACACCTTCTGTTTGTGGGGAGGGATGAGGGGAACATATAGAGGAAGGAAGATAAGGGGAATAAGACACATTATATATGTGATTGAAGCCAACAATATGTTTGAAAAAAAATACAATTTCTCCCAAATTACAGTTGGGCACATAAAAAAGTGGCATGTACTTTTGTGGATTATCACATAAACTCCTGTCATACATATTCCACTTTGGGAGAAAATACTCAAGAGAATGAGAATCAAAAGAGACAATATCACCAGGCAAGGGAGGAATGAAACACATCATCCAACAGATGAGGTTATGTTTAATTGATTCACATTTCCACATGCTCTTTGAACACATACATTAAAATTTACCTCCAGATTTACTAGTGTTGTATTGCATGCTATAGCTATATGTTTTCATGTACACTCTCTCAAATACACTTGTTATACTGTTCCTAATTGAAGGGAAGGTTCCAAGTGGAGGATGTTACATAGGTTAGGATCCTCTTGGGAAAACGAGCAAGGAAAGAAATCAGTCAAAATATAAGGTTAAATTCATCAGAAACTTTTGTGTAGGTTTCCCTATCACCGCTACAAATCTCTTCATCCATGCAAACTAGTGGAATAGAAAATACAATGCTCATGTCGTATCTTAACATGATCTTGTGTACTCGTCTCATGAACTGTATTATTGTGAGGGAGGAGCGGATATGGATTTCAAAAGAAGAAGAAAAAAAGAAGAGGTATGTTTGTAGGCTGCTACACTCAGAAGATGGGATTTTGATTAATTATAGATTTTTTTTGTATGTAATCATTCATTCATATTGTCTCTTTATCAACACACAACAATTGATGCTGAATTTTTCTCTAATGTGTGTTACATACACTCCCTCCCCATAAATTCAATATTATATTTGGTAAGTGCTCCAATAGGTCTATGACTCATCATGTAAAAAAACTCATAATATGTATATTTTTCACGCTACACTTGTGCCCATGTTATTGTTTCATCTGAAAAAAATAATACAATATTCCACCTCCCTTTCTATAAGTTCCCTTTCATTATTGTACATAATCCTTTCATGCATTCCCTTCTTGGAGGATGTAGGATAGTGATTTCAAAAAAAGAAAATGATGGCAGGCTAGTGTGTGAAGGATCGCATAAGTCAACAGAAGAATACACATGGAAAATGCATGCAGGTGCATAATGGCCCACCACTTTCATTACGCTACACTAATGTACTGCTAAATGTATACATATTTCTTTGTACACTCTCATGCATATCCTCTCATTTGGAGAGAGGGACAAGTGGAAGATGGTTCATAGAGAGTTTTCAATGGGTAAGTATTGAATTAATCACGTTCCAAAATTCTTCTAAAGAAAAGAAACAAGACTGCTCATAACACATCACATTGGACCAGGCATTGTCATACACCAGGAGTGGTTGAGTTATCATCTCATTTTTACAAACCATCATGTATAACCCTCTCCCAATTTCCCTCCCACCAACCTAATCAACCTTTACTTACCATTCCAGAAAAAGTCACAAAGCTTATCATGCACTACGAGTGGGACCATTGTCAATTTTATATACACATCCTTAAACACTCTCGAAACACATTGTGTTTCTTGCCTATCAAGTGCTTAATCCTTCACTAAATCTTGTCAATATTTCTACATAAATGTGTAGATAAAAAACGGTGAAATTATAGCTTATTATTCTTTCTTGTCCATCTACTTCCCCTCCTGATTTTATTAGCTTAGTAGATAAATTTATCTCTCAAATGGCCAATAAATTACACCAAGTGTGCATGGATGATGAAACTAATTTCATCCTATTATGAATTCTATATTACGTTCATTGCATAATTTTTCATCTTCTACTCTTCGTGTATACCTTTTTTATACCTCATTCGTCTACGATCCAATCAGCACCTTTTTACCACTCAACATTAGACATTTAACCATAACATTTGAACAATGGTACCACTCCCCTCAAGTACTACAATTCTTCATCCAATCCCTTTGCAAGTCCCCTTCCATTTACACCACGTCACCTCTTAATGTCCTCAAGGTTTTTTTTTTGAAAAACAATACAAATTACATTTTAAATTGAGAGTTAAAAAGATCGATAAAGGCACCATCATAATTCACATAATCACATAACATGACCATCCTCAACTTTGTCGAGATGCTCCAAGTGTTAAACGATCTGCTTTGAGTGCTTCAAGTAACGTGCTCGACATACTTGGCCATAGAATCCATCCACGCATAGTTCTTATGCTTTCATTTGGTGGCCTACCATAAGCTGGCACAACTAGGTAGAGCGTTGGCTAGTTCTTTCTAGTGGATGTAATAGGGTGTGATTGCACCCATGTTATCGATGTAATCGGCATCTTATGACATGTGTTGTACCACCGGCACTAGCATAGCTAGTCCGGCTACAACTCAAGGTCGTAGTGCGTTCGACACTCGTACCAGTGGTGCATTTGGCACGCATGGCAAAAGTTCAGCCCGTTGCTTTCTTTAATTGTGCAATTGATGTTCATGACAATGGTGCATTCGGCACTTATGTCATCGTTTTCACCAAAGCATTCATCCGACGTGCGTTCAACATCATGGTAATCGTCCGTTTGGCACTCGCGTGAATGTTACAATCACATTTTCCATGCTGTTCATATTCCAAGTGCAAATGGCACTTGTCAATCAACCATCGTGCATCGATTTCCATCTTTTCATGTGTGTTGAGTGTGATCGGCACTCACATTCTTGTTTTGTTAAAATCCAGTCACAAATAACATACCCAACATCCTTGGTGCAATCGACATCCACGTGGATACTTAATCGGCATTTGTTTTGGTCATATGCTTATAGACCATAAGCAATGTGTTTGGCACTAGCATCACGGATGCCTTCGACATCCAACATCAGAGTGAAAATTGGCACTTTTTTAGTGGTGTGTCCATCACCGACAAACTTTCTACAACCAACACGTGTTGTTGCCCGTAGTCCAGACGGCACTTGTGTCATTGATGTGGTTGACGCCCGTGTAACCGTACAATCAACACTCATTTCATGTTGTCTTTACATTTCGCATTGTTGCGGCAATTACATGAGTTTCGAGTGGTCATAGCACTTATGGTACCTTATCTTATTTGGACTCGAGAATTCATCTCGATATACGTCATCATTGCAATGTTGCGACCCGTTGTACGCCGTAGTGGCTCTTTTGTGCAAACAACATTTGTTTATCCCATGTACCGTCCGCGACGAGCCATGTCGTGGCTTTGAAGGTCAGCCCTTCCGGGTTCTCTCACAAAATACCCAAAATTCTGTGGTTAATGTACAAAAGTTTAGGCACTATCGGTGCTAAATTTATTGCATTAATGAGAGGAGGGAAAAGAAGGGATATTTCTCTCTCCTCCCCCTTGGGCCGTCGACCCAAGTGAGGAGGGGGAGGGGAGGTGGTATCGCCCCCTTTCTTCCCCTCGGGCCATCGGCCCACATGAGATGGAGGAAAAGAGGGTGAATTTCCTCTCTCCGCCCCCTTGGACCGTCCTCCAACACGAGGAGGGGGACGGCGGGAGAGAGGGGATCCCCTCCCTCTCTCCTCCCCCATCGGTGCTCAAGGAGGCAGGGAGGGAGAGGGTGTATTCCTCCCTCCTCCCCGTCAGCGCATACGGTGCACAAGGAGAGAGGGGGAAGAGGGGGTCCACTCCCTCTCTTCTCCCTGCTTGTGTAGTTGGCGTAAAGGGAGGGGAAGGGAGGGAACCCCTCCCTTTCTCCTCCATGTTGGAGCTGTTTGTGCATGAGGAGGGGGAGGAGGGGGGCTTGTCCCCTTCCCCCCCTTGGGCCGTCCGCCCACATGAGAGGGGAGGAGGAGGGGGGAGAGGAGGTCCACTCCCTCTCTCCTTCCTTGTTGCGTAGTCAGTTCAAAGGGAGGGAGATGGGAGGGATTCCCCTCCCTCTCTCCTCTTCGTTGGCGCTGTTGGTGCATAAAGGGGGGGCGGGGGACTCGTCCCCTCCCTCCTCCCTTGGGCCGCTGGCCTGCATGGGAGGGGAGGTGGGGGGAGACGTCCCCTCTCCTCCCCCATGGGCCGTCAGCCCTCGATGGAGAGGGGGTAGAAGGAGAGGAAGAGGCGCCTCCTCACCTCCCCTTTGGGCTGTC
Organism: Penium margaritaceum; assembly: GCA_023375785.1. NCBI lineage: Eukaryota > Viridiplantae > Streptophyta > Zygnematophyceae > Desmidiales > Peniaceae > Penium > Penium margaritaceum. Next base: position 239,206 of record SZWC01000252.1, on the reverse strand, counting down.
AGTGTCATAGGCAAGGGGGCGAGGGGGAGATCGTTCCTCTTTTCCCCCTCGGTGAAGTCGTCGTCCACAAGGGATGAGGGTGGCCCTTCCATATCGGGTAGCGTTTTCCCTCTGCATTCTTTTTTGTGGCCCACCGGGCTGTTCAGTCTATTGGGTAGCTCTTTCTGTTGGACTCTCGACCTGTCGGGCTCTCAAGCGGCTGATAAGACTTACCCCGTACGAGGGGCGGTTTGCCGCGACAAAACAACACGAGCACCTATATCGACGGTGAGATTTGAAAGGCGAATCCAACGCAACTTGTTTCAGTAAAAATGGTTAAGTGTAGGCTACGCTAGGTGTGAGTTTGCGGCGGCAGCCATGGCTCCTCGCCCACGAACTACAAGTGTTGAGGAGTGACGAGGAGTACCTCGTACGGGTGAGTCTCGATGATCGAGACCCACCCAGCGGGCCGGCAAGCGCAGCTTGCCGGCTCGCAACCCTGGAGCGAGGGCAAATCGCCCTCGCGATCCATAAAAGGGCCGGCTAGTCCGCGCCCTACCCTGCACACCAAAACACGAAACGACAGGCAGGGATTCTAGACTAATCTTGGTTCCCGTATGGATTGTTCAGGTTTGATCCAGGAAAACAGTAGGGACCACCATAGGTCATGTAAGCTGGAGAATGAGTCCGCTGCTAGGTAATGGAGGAGAGGGGTCATGCCGGCGGGATGGAGGCGACTACGCGTGCAGAGCGGAGGGGTCGCGAGCCATCACGGTGCGTCGCCTCCACTCCTTGCGTCAGCATGCCTTGCGCACTCACGGCCACCCAGAAGAGAAATTATGTACAGGGAGAGATTAACACGCCCCCTTGGACGAGAGTGTGGTGGGCATGCAACCAAGATGATGCAGTTGGAGCAGGAGGGAGGAGGATGGGAGAGCCTTGGTAAGAAAATCAGCCAGCTGGGCTTGACCACTGATTGCACGTACTTCCACCGCCCCAGCCTCCACTGCCTCACAAACAAAGTGATGTTCAACGCTGATATGCTTTGTGCGTGGGTGCAACACGCCATCATTTTCTGCAATGCAGCGGGCTGCCGAGCTGTCGCTATGCACAGGAACAGCGGATGTGCGCACGCCTAGCTCTTCAAGCAATCGTGCAAGCCAGATCCCCTCGCATGCTGTCTCACCCAACGCCATGTATTCTGCCTCAGCCACGCTCCGTGCCAGACAAGACTGCTTTGCGCTACGCCACGACACAGCAGTTCCCCACACACAAAACACATAGCCACCCCGACTGCGAGCCGCACGATCACGCGCATAATCACTGTCACAGTACCCATCCAAAGGTGGATCGGTGGTGGGGGAAAACACTAGACCAAGGGCTGCAGTGTCCAGCACATAACGCAACAGCTTTAGCAGGGCTTTGTGATGCGTGCTGCGTGGTTGCTGGCTGAACTGTGCGAGCACATTGACAGCGCATGCAATGTCCAAACGTGTGGTGGAGGCAAGATATGAGAGACTGCCTGTAATTTGTCTGTACAGTGTTGGGTCCGTCTCTGGGCCGTAGTCTGTGGTACGAGTGTCCAGTAGGTGGGCATAGACATCAGGGCTCATGGGGGTGCATTGTCGTGGGAGATGCTGTACAAGGTGCTGGAAGCGTTCGGTGAGGTGAGCAAGAGAACGGCCTTGGTGAAGGGTCAGAGTCTGTGCTGTGCGGTCACGCGTGATGGTCATGCCTAGAAAGGTTTGTGCCTCACCTAGGTCCGTCATCTTGTAGTGTGCTGTGAGCAGTGCTTTGGCCTGGTCAATGAGAGTGAGGGCGGGAGACAAGATCAGCAGGTCATCCACATAGACCAACAGTGCAACAGGGACACCACTGTCCCAACGCAGGAACAAAGAGGGATCGCAGATGCTTTGTGTGAACTCACCACTCTCCAGGGTGCGGCGAATCTCTTTGTTCCAACATCTAGGCGCTTGTTTCAGGCCGTACAGAGCTTTCAGTAATAACCACACCCTGTCTGTCCCATCGTCAAAACCCTCGGGCTGTTTGACATACAGTTCTTCTTCTAGTGGGCCATTCAGAAAGGCATTTTTGACATCCATCTGATGAATTTCCCAGTCCGCGCGTGCAGCGACTGCGAGCAAGGCACAGCTTGTCACATACTTGCCCACAGGTGCATAAGTGTCAGTGAAGTCCTGTCCAGGGATTTGATGAAACCCTTTAGCGACAAGGCGAGCCTTATACTTCTCAATCAGTCCTTTGAGGTTTCGTTGCAGTTTGAAAACCCACTTGACATCAATGGCCTTGCGGCCAAGTGGCAAAGGAACCAGCTCAAACACCTCGTGTTCCACCAGTGCATTCAGCTCAGCTGCCATTGCTTTCTCCCATTCAGCGGCGTCTGAGCGCCCCCTTGCTTCAGTCAGTGTCATTGGTTCAGTTGCACTGTGGTCCATGGGTTTGGTGTCAACGGTGTGGTAGAACTGCTTGTAATCAACTCTGGGGAGAGTGCGTAGAGAGCGTCGTACTGGTTCTGGCGCTGGTGTTTTGGCGTTTACCGGCTCAACAGGAGAGGTCAGAGGCCTGAGGCCTGGTGGTGCCTGGGTGGCACTGGACTCTGTGCTAGCAAGATCTGTGGATGAAAGCAGGTCCTCTGGGATGGGAGTGGCCATCTCCCTTGGTGTTCGAGCTCTCTGACCACCAGTTTGTGTTGGGATTGACACAAAGACAGGTACGCTCACATATTCAGGGTAGTGGACGTGTGCGGGCAGAGATGGGGCATGACGTAGTGAACGGAATACCTTGTAGGGCATGTGTTCCAAGAAGGATGCATCACGGCTTTCTACAAAACAATGGTTGGTGGGATCCCAAAAACGCCATGCCTTTGAGGCATGGGATACCCCAACAAAAACGCACCAACGGCCATGAGGACTCAGTTCGCTCTCTCGCTGTGGTGGTGCGAACCAGACACACGCCATTGTGCCCCACACTCGGGCTGGTCTCAAGTCAGCCTTCTCTTTGAACCAACTCTCCCACGGTGTGACTGACTTTGGGAGGGGACCTTGTGGGATACGGTTCCACACCCAGGTGATGTACTTCACTGCCTCCTCCCAAAAGCCAAATGACAGACCGGACTCAGTCAACAGTGTACGCAGTGCATCACCTAGAGTTCGATGTCATCGCTCCGCCACTCCATTTTGTTGTGGAGTGTAGGGAGCCGTGGTTTGATGTTCCACCCCTTTGGCTTTCAGTTCTGCAGTCAGTGGACCAAGGAACTCCCCTCCTCTGTCGGTTCGCAATTTTAGGAGGGAGAAACCTGTCTGTCGTTCAGCAAGCAAGATCCATTCAGCAATTGCGCGCTGGGCATCGGCTTTGGTTTTGAGCAGAAAATCCCAGCGAAAACGACTGTAGTCATCAGTGAGAGTCAGCACGTACAGGGAAGCATACTGGACTGATGCCACTGGCATTGGCCCTGTCAGGTCAGCATGCACTAGTGCTAGGGACCTCGTGATCTCACTGTCTGATCTAGGAAATGTCTTTCTGTGGGCTTTTCCCTCATGGCAGTCTAGACATGTGTTGGCCTTGAGGCCATGTGGGCAGTCATCAGGATGAAGGCCATGGGCTGGGATGTGTTTCAACAGTTCAGTAACTGTCTCTGTGTTGAGATGTGCGAGGCGGCGGTGCATGAGGTCTGCATATTTTGTATCAGTGCCTGTGACAACATGCGCTTGGGGTCGGTTAACTTGTGAATGGATGTATGGGAACAGGGTGAGTTTGTACAGCATGTCAGTATGCAACGGCCCATCAACCAGCAAGTCACCAGAGGCATCATAGAGCATGCAACGCTGTCTCTGTGTCAGTGCTGTCACATTAGCCTGTTGGTCTAGTTGCCCCCCGGACAGCAAGTTGACTTTCAGCCGCGGGACGTACAATACACCAGTCAACCACAATACACCGCCTGGTGCCTGGAGGGCCACGGTCCCCATGCCCTCAACCGACAACACTTCCCCAGACCCAGTCTTCACACCCGCAACATCAGGCGTGGCATGCAGTGTNGGCCCATCAACCAGCAAGTCACCAGAGGCATCATAGAGCATGCAACGCTGTCTCTGTGTCAGTGCTGTCACATTAGCCTGTTGGTCTAGTTGCCCCCCGGACAGCAAGTTGACTTTCAGCCGCGGGACGTACAATACACCAGTCAACCACAATACACCGCCTGGTGCCTGGAGGGCCACGGTCCCCATGCCCTCAACCGACAGCACTTCCCCAGACCCAGTCTTCACACCCGCAACATCAGGCGTGGCATGCAGTGTGACAAACAGCTGGCGATGAGGGGACATATGATGTGATGCCGCTGTGTCAAACAACTACTCATGCATGGGCACTCTGTGTGATGATGTGATGTGTTAGTGCCCCAACCTCTGACCTGGCGGCTGTGAGATGCCAGTCGACTCCGGCGGATGGAGCTCCATAGGCACACTCCACCCTGGTCCTGGCGGCAGTGCCAGTGGCTGCTGTGGTTCGGTGGTCTCGACGTACACCCTCTGTGCCCACGCTGGAACTGGGGCGGGTGCACTGAGGTATGGAGGCGGGAACGGGGACCCCTGGTAAACTGGTGGAGACAGGGCTGGCGTTGGTGGGTACATGATGGGTTGCAGCTGCGGCGGACCGAAAGTGGCTGCTCCAAAGGGTGCCGGCGCACGGGATCCTGCCCCAGGGTATGTCGTCCAGGCGGGAGGGTGATAGAGCGGCATCGGTGGCTGCCCCACTGGTGGGCGTTTCTGCTGCGAGGATGGGGTCATGATTCGCTGGAGCACAGGACATGCGTGCCAGTAGTGGCCCGGCTGTTTGCAGTAGTTGCAGGTACGGTTTCCTCCCCCTTGACCGCGCCCACGTCCTCCGCCACCTTGTCCGCCTTTGCCCCCTCCGGCGCCACACCCCCCTCCACCTCCTCCACCAGGGTGAATTTGCACAAGAGGAGTGCCTCCTCCACTCTGATGCACGAACGTACTTGCTGCTGCACCCTCGTCTTTGCGTGCCTCGCCTTTCAGTATGTCTTCATAGTTCCGCAGTTCCTCAAACACCTCTGCCAAGTTGGTGTTTTCGATATCAGCAACCTTCAGCTACCGAAGCAGGCCACGCCGGAAGTCCTTGTACGGTTCGCCGAGGTGGAGGAGGACCGGGTCCAGCCACTCAAGAATGGTGCAGGATGCACCGAGGCTGAGAATGCGCCGACGAAGGTCCATGGCGGCGTCCTAGTATTCGGCAACTGGTGCACCGGGCTTAGGATGGAGGTTGCGGAGCTTCTCGCGCAGGGAGATCACTAGGGCCATGCCCTGCTCTTCCTTCCGCGTGGCAAGGTGTTTCCATGCGTCGTGAGGTCTAGGGTCCCCACTGCGAGGGTTTTCGGGGTCTTCTCCTGCCCCTCCAAAACGGAAATTGTGGATCGAGTATTGCTGGTCCTCAGGAAGGGCGCACACTAGAGCATTGAATGCCCTCAAGAGTACTCGTGCGTCGGTGTTTTTTGGCGGCGGAGCTAGATAGTACTCCTCTAAACCATGCTCCGCCGCCCACAAGAGAAACACATCCTTCCAGGATAGGAAGTCGCGCACGCCAAGCTGCGGCGGCGTCAGGTCCTTGTGGGACAGCACCTTGCTCAGGTTGTCCCACGTCATCACTGTAGAGGCGGCGGTGCCGGCGCCTGTGATCGCGCCGGCATTTGCGCCGCCTCCTTCTGGCGCTGATGCTGCTGCGCTCATGGTACCTTGGGACGTAAGGGCAAGCTAGGAGAGCGGTGCTAGCGCGGCTGCCCGTTTGTTGCTGCCAAAGTAAATTTTGGCAGCAATTCGCCAGGCCCACTTTGGGCCCAGTTTTCTGCCGCAAGCCCTAAGCTCGATAGGAATCGCCGACCTTGACCTTTGGTGCCTGTCGGGACTTGTCTTGACCTGCAAGAGCACCCTTTGGACCAGGAGACCCCGCTGTCGCCCTATGTGAGGTGCGGCGGCGCTTGGGCTCTCTTGTCCACCCCGATCTTCCTCTAGCGTCGCTCCCCTCTCTTCCGCCGCCTCCACTCTCAGTGCGCGGCCTAGGGGAAGGCGTTCGACGCTCTTAGGGGCTTGCGCGGCCTGCGCTCGCGGCTGCCGCGCGGCTCTATGGTCGCTCGTCACTCGGCCGCCCACTTGTTTGCTTGGCGCCGGCCTGATTCACCACCGAATACCGTCGAACCTAGCTCTGATACCATGAGATTTGAAAGGCGAATCCAACGCAACTTGTTTCAGCAAAAATGGTTAAGCGTAGGCTACGCTAGGTGTGAGTTTGCCGGCTCGATGACTAACTGTGGAACCAAAATATAGGCCTTCAGTTAGTCCTCCAAGGAAGAGGAGCGAATGGTTGCCTTAGCCATTTTGGCTGAGATGAACCACGACACAAACAGATGTAGTCATCATAGGGCATGGAAATAATTATAATAATCCTAACCCTAATCGTTCCACATGACATTGCCACGCTAGAACATGACCCTAGCACCAAGCTAAGAGTGGAAGAGGAGTGACGCGATAGACTTTCCGTC
>SZWC01000252.1:218953-231682 GCA_023375785.1 Penium margaritaceum | reverse complement strand
AGACAACCCTGTAGTAATGACCAAATACACACCTACTATACTGACCACTCCCACTCCCACTGACCTCACTACTCTTGCTCACTCCTGATTTTTATTTTTTTTAACAAGGATATAAATTTATAGGAATGGAAGACATGCAAGCCGCCCCTGCACCGGTACATCTACGGGGTATAAAAAGTGTCGCCACCACCAACGGCACATGAACGGTGGGAGTGAGACAGAAATAGAAAAGAGTGAGCTAGGTACTGGCAAAGACCGGTTCAACCGAACACAATGACGATAGCCCAAGGGCAAGTGGCAGCCCCACACCATGTAACAACGGAAGATCCTCTCCCTCCGGGCGGTCATCCGCCGCCGCGCAACGCACGACACTGTAGAAACGGATGGCCGCACACTGGCTGTGCACACCAGCGATGGAAGCCCGCTGTGCCACAATAGCCACAGCACGCTGGGCCCAGCGCTCGAACACCTCTGCAGAGCATCGTCGCGGCCCACGCACCAGGCAGATCCTGGCGAGGCGGGCCAGGAAGGACCAAAAGTGGTCGCCCATGCCGCCCAAGGTCTCCCATGCAAGAGGGCGCATGTGGCGCCTTGGCCGTGCCGTCGGGCGATACCGCTCCACCTTGCCCCTCTCTGCTGCCTCAACAGCCACGCCTGGCCCGGATGCTCTGTCCCCCTGGGGATCCACCATAGTCACATCAAGAACCCAGGTCAAGCCTGACTCAGGGTCCGACAGAGTCAAGTCCGGACGTGGCTCACCCCCCGCCCCATCTGCCTGGCGGGGCACGCCCCCGCTCTCAACCGTAAATGAAAGCCGGTGCTCGCGGAAGATGTCAGCAAGCTCATCCCTGATGGCGTTGTGAACGCGCTGGATGGCCCCGTCAGTCCGCCGTCTCCTGGTCACAGCTCCTGGGTCCATACCATCAAGGCCTACCTGCTCCAGGTGGGGCAGGGGTAGGCCCAACAACAGCTGGGCATGGAGACGAAATTCTGCCGGGGCCAGGTACGTCCGATCCTGTCGGCCAGGTGGGGTCGCCTGCAACCAGAGGGCACTGCCCCTCGTCGCCGCCACCCAGCAACGCTGGTGGGCATGGCATTCGCAGCAGCGCCGGTGGGCGCATGCCTCCGGGCCCGCCTGTGCGCACCCGCATCGTCTCTGCGCCAGACGGCCGCACGCCGCAATCCACCCCTCCTGCCGAAACGAGTACCACTCTCTGCACATCTGCTGGCACAGCCTCGGCTGTACGCCTTGCTGCAGCGCCTCCAAGGTAGGCAGGGTCGCAAACACCGGTCTGGGCAGCTCCTCCTCCACCAGGTCCCACCCCGGTGCTAAGTGTTGTAGCGCGCCATCTGATGGAAGGAAGGGGGTGAACTCGCTGGTGAGAGCCGGTAAAAGACTACCTGTGGAGCAGGCATAGGCTAGCGGAGCCCGGTCTCTCGCCCCCAACAGGCCAGCCCCGCCGGCGGCGAATGGCAACTGCAACTGCCATCGAGCCAGACGTTGTAGCTCGAAGGCCACCGACCCCACCTCCTGGGCCTGTGTAATCTGTAGGAGGCGTAGTACTGCCTCCCAAATGGCCTGGTCAAAGCGATGCAGAATCTCCAACCAATGCTCCTCAGGCGGGAGCGCCCACATGCAAAATTCCACCCGGGGGATGATGCACAGTCGGAGCAAGGTCATAGCCGCCTGCACCTCCTCCATCCGGCTCACCTGCGGCAGACCTCGCAACTGCTCCTGTAGCCATCCCTCTGCCCACGCTGCCTGGAAAACTGCGTCACCCACCGGACACCCCAGCAGCACCACTCCTTGATTTGACGCCCTGGATCCCTCTCCCCTCTCTACAACTTAACTATGATTAAACCTCCTCCGCCAAACCCTCCCATGATTTCTCTACAACGTACCTAAAAAATTACAGGTCTCCCAGTAGCATATATCAAGCCTTGCACCCCTATCATGGGGCATGTAAGACTTATGTTGGTAGTCGCTTCAAGGGATAGAGGCCATATGGACCATAAAGAGTAGCCGTTCATGATCAACTCTGGAGAGAAAGCGCTAAGAAAAAACCGTCTTATGAACAACCATCATGTGAACCTTGTCAAAGCAAACCAATAGCCTTCTGCCGACCACATCCCGGTAATATTGCTCCTATCCATGTCAATTCACTATGTTTACCACCAGAAAATCTGCCTTCTCAAACTGTGGCCTTGCAGTGCTTGTCTCTCGTCACGCCCGATTTGCCAACCTTGCTTATTTGTGCCTGCTTAATGAAGCGTTATAGGAAAGATTGCTATTTGTATTTCCTCTACTAATTTAGCAGTATAATCTTTTAGATTCATCCTCAAGATTTGCCCATGTAGGTTACCTCCACTAAAGATTTCCACATTGTCTCTCAGCGCATGTACTTCTGTGCTACACCCACTTATATATAACTGACATCATCCTAAACTAATAAATTCTGGAGCCTTTGAGTTGGCTTCTTCCCCACACTTTGGCATTGTATCCACTCTATCAGAGTGTACTCCGTGTGATCAATGCTCACACTATTGTCCCACGCCCAACTTTTTTGCTTCCACATCAATTCTACTTCTAATTGTGCTTCTCCTCCATTTGACCACTAGTCCAAGTAATTAAGCATACCATCAGAAGCACTTTCAATCTCGTGACATCATCCTCGTGGATACAAGCCCAAATTCCTTAGAGCTATCCTGACATCCCACATCTTGCCACACTAAAGATGGGACAAGTAGGCCTTCCTTAACATGTGAGATTTGTGTTACGGTGTTATTGCTCTCCCATTTGTACCCGCCAATGTCATGATGTGACATTGAGCCGGGGTTGTACTTCAAGCCATGATTTCAACCCATGCGTTCCAGCTATGATACCATTGTAATGGTATTTAACTGTTTTGTGCTTGAACAATTAATCCTTATTCAAATGAATGCATTGGGAAATCCTGTAGTCTTGCTTTGCTAGATAGATTTTGGTGGAATTCGAGGGCTACATTGTCAATAGCCGGGAATTGTCTCCTTGTTGTGCAGCATAATAGAGCATGTCCTTGTTCATGGAATTCTTGACAAGGCAGCAAGGATGGGCACATTGCAACGCATTGGAGGCGTGGCAATATAGCATTATAGCTGATAGTATGTGGCTCTTCTCTGCGTTCTAGAGGGTTCTCCATTTTCTCCTTACATGATGCTTTGATTTGACAAGCTACGTGCACGGAATCTTTCCAATGGATGCATATTTGACATTTGATGACGCGCACACATGTTTGGATTTCTGTTTAGTACTCCATGCTTTATTGTACCCATTTTGAGTTCCATTTGAATGGTTATTTATCCAATGTCTAATGGAAATTGGAAATTGTACGATTCATTTGTCTTATAGATCTCCAGTTTTATCCTTAGTCATGAGCGTCTACAAACAAATCCACATTGAATTCCCTCGCAGTTACTTGTTGAATGAAAGAATCCAAGATAACATCAAATAAAAAGTTATTACATATCATCTTACGTGTAGTCTTGTACAAGAATTGGTGATTACATTCAAGTGACAAGACGGAAATCCACGACTTCACTGCCATGTATCAACTTTGGGAATGTTGTTCCCTTCTTCATTGAGAGCAAACCCTTCGTCAATACATGAGGGTGATTGGTGTCCTTGTCTTTTTATATAAATATGAATAATGGTGACATCTGCGGTGACATCTGCACATCTGAGACGTGATGATATTCTATAACTGTAAATAACTGTTTTTTAATGTCAAATTTCATGATTTTCATCCAGTCCACACGGCCACTTACCAGATGCCCATCCTTGCTTCAACCCTGGTATTGGAGAAATGCTCAGCCATGCTCTTAGAGGGATGTAATGGCTATCGTTTGCAGTGTGACTTATCAACGAGTTATTAGATTCCATAAGAATGTCGAGTCATCATTGGATTCTCCTGGATAGGTCTCTATTGTGGAGAAAGTGGGTGGAGAGGGGTTCACACATAGGACAACTACATTCATAACTTACATTAAACAAAGGGGGAGTGGGTCATCTAAAACTTCCATACTATTTTTTATTTTTCATGGAGTAACTTTCTCTCACATGAGTCTCCACTACCAAAAATCATCTATGCATGTTCAATGCCATGAATTACTTGTGGTGTTATTGGTTCATGGAAATGCACACGTAACCACCCATGGAATAGATGAACGTGGGAGGTTCACGCTGAAATGTGCACAACTGGAAATTAGGAAGAAGAAAAAAAAAGAAAATGTGGAGTGATGAAAGATACGTGCATACGGATAAAACAGCTATAAAAATACATGTTACATTCACCTTCAATGTGAGGTTTCTATTATAGGCAATAGAGGGATGAAATATTTTAAAAAAAGGAGAAATCAAATGAGCAACTGTACATCTGAATATATTTTTTTCCAATCTTTGTGAAAATCTTGTATTTCTTTTCAATTATAGTGCTTGATACTGTGCAATGTTGATTCAACTTGGCGGAGGAACCAAGGAAGAACCGAAAGGCATGACTAGAAACAATCAATAATCTTATGCGGGGATCACATGTATGCCTGAAAAGTGTAACAAAAACGGAGTTATCTCGGTCGTCATCGGCAATGACGACCATTTGAAGTTAAAATATTCGCCCTACCGACAGCAGTATGGAAAGATACGTCTGAAAGAAGTACGAGCAAACTTTTAACAAATAAATCACATGTGTGATGATGACGATTTCCTCAAAGTCAGACCATTCTAAAGGTGGAAGAACTCCTCTGTATCCATAGACGGAATGTGCTACAACAGTCCAGTCGGTTGAGAACCAGTTTCTAGATATACACGGCTTGTATGACCACAGGAGGTGCCAGAGAAAGCCCAATTTCAGTGGATCATGGTATGTGATTAATACCACTATACTTCAGCCTCATGAAATTGGGTTTACAACATGCGTAGAAAACGTGCAAGACATGCACAGGAACCTTATCCACTAACTATTGGTGCTTTTATCACGACATCGGGTTATAGATAAGTTGGATGGACGAATGATCAAAATGGGTTTGTGATATGTGATCAAGATGAAAATATCAGCCAATGTTTTGGATAAAAATGACGAAGCCATTTCACCAAACAAGTGGTTTGGTGGGTGAAGGACATGCTCTACAAATAGTCGCACGTCCCATTGCGCTACACTGGTTAAAGGCAAATGTGATCGTTTGATGACAAAACATGTATCATGACTATGTCATGAGTTGTTGATCAGACCTGGTGTGTTTGGAACACCGACTTCAATCCTAGGGAACTAACATTATGCTAATGTACAGAGTGTGTACTAGATGAATCATACCTTTCAAAGGTTCTGAGTATCACTAATCAAGGCTATTGCAAACATCGGTCCGTGATTGAATGTGGCAAGGATGATATCCTTGAATAAATACTCAATGGAAAAAATATAGACATCCTATGATTCGGTGAGTGATGGATACAATTTGTTGTACCCGACTCGTACCGACGATGAAAAGACACATGAGTGTACCAAAAACCTTGACAAAAGACAAGGATGATTGTCGATGGGGGTTTTAAATGCACCAGAGAGGGACACATACTCTTCTATGGATCCTGTGAAATTTAAGACGCCGTAATGCAGTGGTCGAAGGTCGCAAGAGTCACTTTTGGTGTATGACAAGATTGGCCGAATGTCGAAAGTCAACAAATATGAAGGAGACACCTCCAGTCTATCATCATCAGCCAGTGAACATGTCATGGACATTGATAGACAAAAGTGCGTGAATGAATTTCGATGATATGAGTTCATCCATGGTTTTGTGAAAATCCATCAAAAAGAAAATGAGTGATACTCATTTTCTACTAATGGTGCTCCAGAGTACTATGACGGTCTTACAGATTTCTACAAACCAACTGTGACATAGTTTAGAGCACATCAAGGTCTATGTTTGCGTCCAAAGCTTATGACCATTGAGTGACCTATGAGCCGATAACTTTATGGTAACATCATGTGACCACCCACATCTCGGTGGTCCATCTGACCACATAACGAATTGTCATTTTGAAGGAGTCTCAAATTTGAGGGTATCATGATACATGATATCGGTCATGTACTTCGAGCCCTCCAAACATCGTATAGATGAATTCCAATCATGCCAAAGATATGGTGTAGCACCGTATATGTGATATCAATGTGCAAAATAAAGCCAAAATCTGTTTTGTTAGAACAACATCAATCTTTGACTACAGTGTAGTCAAAACATGCTTTGCTGACCTGGAGGATCATGGTTTAGCGACTAAAGTCCCTTGGTTTTGAATATGGTTTAGTTGATGTGCATTGCCAAATGCAAGGACAATTTTTTTTTTTATGTTCCTGCGTTGGTATCTACAATTGTGGTGCTTTGTCAGATGTCTTCGATGAGGGTGATACCCTCTACAAGTATCTCGGATAAGGCATATCAATAATTCTCTATTGAGTGGAATTATCGAATTTACCCAAAAGAGGACATTGAAGCAACATGTATTGTTGCATATTGGCAAACATAATGCATCGACGAGTTCCCAAATTGAACCCTTGGATGCAATAACATGAACACAAAAGATGTACAATAGAACCATATGTGGTTCAGAAGTATTCGATCACAATCACATGAGATTGACACCCAAAACGTGTTCGTCCAGCTTGTTACATGATGGTTGTGATCATGGTATGCCCGTTTGGTGAATACTATAGAATGAATGCTTTGTTCGTTGATATAATCCATGGTCATTGAATCGGTTATCTCAGCTGTCCTAGTTAAAAGCAGTGTGATTTTAACAGGGTCATGAGCGGCAGCCTATGGTGTCCATTTCAGTCAAAAACAAGGAGATGATGGTTGAAACCAATACCATCTAGGTCCGAGTATTGTCGTGTCTGATGACGGGCATTGACGATGTTTGTGCATGCCAGATTACCAATGCCACCTCCTTCAAAGATGTGTGAAATTTTTTAAAGGAAAATTTCATGTGCTCAGGAACAATGCCTTAGGACCTTGGTGCCTCCCAATCCCAAGATAAAGCTAGCATGCAAGTTTCATGGGCTTGGTGGAGCTTGGTTGAGTTTAGTCAATCAATCCACAGATGCTGAAAGAGGCCTAGTAGACCTACACGTGGTCATGAACACGTGGTTGTAAATCAAGAGGAATGATGTCTCGATCTTAGATTGCACGTATGGAAAATATTGTGGGGAGGTACCACCTTGGCAACAACCCCTTGGAAGGGATAATGTCTGAACAATATGGGAAGTGTTGTGTGGACGCCGGTTGATTGGTCGTGGGGACGCTATTGCAAAGGAAGAGTAGGCTTCAACAAAACTAGTTGCTGAACGCGTACCACACAAAAAGTGAGAAGATTCATCCCGTGTACCCTCTTCCAAACTGGCAAGATGTTGTTGACAATGTACGACCCAAAAGATATTGACTTTATCATTGATACACACGTGTGATGATTCTTCGACGAAGGTTCACCAGTACTTGTGATGAATTTTCAAGGATTGTGTGCGTCTCATCTTGGTAAGAGCCAAGGAATCACACAATCAACACTACATGTTGTATGAAAATTATTACAATTACAAATACTAAAAGTGTGTAGTTAAGTTTACATGAACATGACTCAACCGTGTTGCGGATGAAAAGGGTTCACACATGCAATCTTGTTTGTGCTTCTTTTTGTATGGTTTGTACCATGAAGTACGCGATGATCAAACTTATGTGAGCAACAACGAACTGGGACGTTTTAAAGCAAAGGGGAAGGAATGTAGTGTACGGGTACTTAAGGCTCAAGATTTGAGGATCCAAAAGCCCAAAAAATATAATGGGTTGTAGTCTAGTTTGACTATAGCCTAGAAGATATCCGTGGCTGGATTATATGTGAAAGGAGTGACACGATGGGAAGTCCATTGTGTCACTCCTCCTTCACTATAAGCTTGGCGCTAGGAACCTGTTCCAGCATAGAAATGCCACGTGGAATGATTAGGGTTAGGATAATTGTTTTATGTCCATGCTCTATGACAACTACGTCCGTTTGTTGCAGGATTTGTTTCAGCCCAAATGGCGAAGGCGATGGATGACTTTTCTGAGGGCCTATGTTCTGGTTCCACAGTTTGTCACAACACAACCCACGGCTGTTACGGCAACCAAGGAGTTGCAAAACTAAAAAAATATACCTGCACTTCTTGATGGGAAGCTTCTCATAACATTATCGCGAATGAAATGGCTTGGAAGCTATGTTTTTGGATCTAATATAGGACATAATGATCACTATGGAAGTGGAAGAAATTTCCAATCAAATACTTCCAACTAAGATTCAAGATGTCTAAGAGTTTTTGGGTCTTTTCAACCACTCACATGTTCAAGAAACACCTGTGCCAACCATACGGGTCGCAAATCCAACAATAGACTATATCATGGCCACCAACACGTCCAATCGTAAAATTGGAGCTGGTTCTCCTCAAGGACCATGGTGGTGGAGAATGACCAGTCACTTTCATGCAAGAAAGGTTAAACTATGAAATGCAGAGAGAAGACATGATGGTTATGGTGCATGCATTCAATATATGTCGGTGCTATCTGGAATGCCAAATACATGTAGTTTGCATGGATCACCATGTGTTGAAATAGTCTAAGACCAAGCCAAATGTAAGTCATCAACAAACTGGATGGATGGAGTTACTCACGTTCAACTTCAACTACGACATCAAGTACCAAACTAGAAAGAAATTGGCGGATGCTCTAGGTTGTTGACCGAATACGACGGTTGAGGTAGGCATTCCACTTGTCAACGAGGACATGTACCTCACGATGTTCTTCAAGATGCTACACTTGACTCCAACCACAAAAACAGTCACCGTCAACCGAACATCGCTATTCTCCTTAACAATGTTGTCCGACTACACAAATTTGCCTCCTTCATCACAAGAGACGGAGATGGGAGTTTCATGAGCAAGCCCTATCTGGAGCCGATTACTCACTACGCTAGTAGGATCCAGCTATTGATGGGCTTCCATCGCCATAAAGACAAGGAGGGAACGCACAATTAGACGCTAAAAATACTACGTTGGACATTGTGCAAGTCACATGGAGATAATTGGGCGGTGAAGTTACCGATCACCGAGCTGGCATACAACTCTACGACCTCCTTGTCAACATGCATGGTTGTATTTCAAGTGGTCCGCGGTAACCTATCCACAACACTGACAAGTTTAAGCAATGCACAAGCAGTCAACATCTGGTTGTGACACTTTCAAAGCACCTGGACGATGCCCACCGCACGCTTGGAACAACTCAAGCAGTAATAAAACAAGCATTGGATAAAAACCAGATTCTACGTAAGTGATCGCTTGTTCTAAAGCCCGGCGGACCTCAAACCGTGAGGACACGAGTGTGCGAAGAACAAAACGAAATGGTTGACTATACATGTGACTGAAAAAAAACAGAAATACTTATATTTGCAAAGGTCCGTCTATTGGACCTCATGGATGTCCACCAAGTATTTCACATCTGCCACATCGGAATCTTCGCAGGCCCTAGTGAACAATTCGCGGGAATAGATGTGCCTTCGCCACTATCTATCGAGGGAGACGAGGGCATGCAATGCGTGGTCAATGATATTATAGAACACTGCCAACAATGGAAGCAACTGTGTCTCTCTTGGTCTGACAGGGTTATGACACACCAAACAAAAGTTAGGAGCTCTATGCCAACTCGTGGGATTTCGGTCAATTGACTGACGGCTACGTTAGCTAATATCAACATATGCCTCGCAACACATCAGGGCGTCACAGTTGATCAGGGGGGGAGTGCTTCATCATATACCAATCCGTAAAATTCACTTGTGAAGTTTCGAGGGTTTTTTTTAGACATTTGTTACATACTACGTGTTGACCTCTTGGCTTTTACGCCAGGGTGATAGGGGCATTATTGGGCGATGCCGGGACTTCCAATGTTTTGTTGCAAAAGGTTATGAAGATTCCAACAATTTAACAAAAGTGTCACAAACAATATCGGATCTCTCGTTATTTGTTTGGTTGACTTCCTGAAAATGCTAAACTTGCATGAAGATATTCCTCGACATCCTTGGAATGACCCAAATTCTCGACGGAGTTTCTTGAATTAGGCTCTTATGACGAAGTATCACAGGTGCGACTTGGATCGAGTGTCCAATATCCTAGTGTGCCTCATCATTGTTTTAATAGTTGTGTACATGCGTTCGATAATTCGGGTACTTGTCAGTTATGTACATTATTGCTAATTACAACTTATCATAGTGTTTTGATTCATCTAATCATCTCTTACCCAAGAACTTATACGTGCGAAACATCTGCCTCCCGCTTGTCGCAATACCTGCCACCGCATGTGCCTATAAAAGGTCTTCTTGGCTTAAAAGAATTAAGGGGTATATTAGAACAAAGGTTTACACCTTTGTAAGGCTACACGCAAGGCTACACGCAAGGCGCACATGGGTTACAATGTATGATTAACATATGCAAGAAAATGAATTGAGAAATCAATTGAAGGAAAGTAGAAACTGCTTTTTTATTCAAGATTTCACATGATTTTCATGTTAGGTGGACCAAGGAGAAACTAGAACAAATTGGTTTGAACATTTGCTGAAGCACGACGAGTTAGAAGATGGCTATGTATCCAAGAGCGAGGATGTTAATTCAAATAAAAACTTATATGTATTTATGTCCCTGGTTTGATCCGAGTATAGATATAATCATCTATTCATCTTCAGTACAAGTTTGAAGTATTTATGGTAAGGGCACCTCTGATGTGAAACGTTAATCTCTTATGTCTTTGGTGGCTATTTTCTGATGGAGCTCGAATTTGGTCCATTTCTCTTGTGTCGTGTTGGATCGAGCAAAGGATTAAGATGAACCTCACTCTAGATAGGCGGTCTCGCTCGATCCACATAAAACTGGATGGAGGAATACCCCCCACGTTCATCGTAGTCGGCCCCTGTCGAGGCGATTTGCGAGGGCCTTGGACGTTGCGAGACAACTTACAAAAGAATGTCATTGCCACAAATTATTTGTACATCCGCCAATTGGGATGTGCCATCACGTGTTAAGTTCTGCTTCGATTTCATCACGTTTGTCCAATGAATTCCAGGAAAGATGCAGTGTGCACCCTGCTCATTGGAGGGGTGAGTCTCGCATTGTTGTCGAGCTCCCAAAAGTGGACAAGGTGGAATAGAAAACCAGGAAACCAAAAATATAAGGTGGATGCCAAACAGAAGATGTTAGGGATACTCCGTAACCCAAATATGCATGAACTAGAGATATAAAGTGAAATAGTCTTGAACCTCGCTGGAAGGTGCATGTTTAATGTTACGCCCCTGACGTACAGGAGTCCCTAAAACTCATGAGTGGGCATTTTTCATTGCATTCATGGCTCACCACGCAGCGACTCCCGGATTTTTATACCGTTCGGCCAAGGGTATTTTGGCCAACGACAACGACCTCCGGTGTTTCATTCTAGATTTTTCTGACAAACCCTGACCACTTTCTAGAATGGTCGACCGAAATTCTGCGAACCATATCAATGTTTCAATGTCGTTCAATATCGTTCGGTCGACGTTTCGACGATGCTCGACTTTTATAAAGAAGCGTCACGATATTCCCAAAGCCCCCCGACTTCTCGCCGAGATTCTTGAATCCACCACTCACGACGCGACCTTGCAGGCGTCTCTCGGCTCGAACGCCGATAACCTGACTTATGCTTTACTCTCATTCTTAGCATTGTATATATATGCTCAACGCACTCGACACATGTCATCAAAGTGAAATTATTGGTTAATACAAATGATCCAATTGTCTCAAACACCTGAATCATCTTTTGTCTCGCACCTCATCCTAATGAAACACCTACGTTCTGTTCGGCGTTACATTGAAACTCTTTGGGTAAGGGGGAATTATCTACGATGAATGTGGGTAACTTTGAAAGTGGGGCAGTGAGAATGTCAGCGCGGAAATCGTGTTGAGCATTACACGTCATATTCCATCCCCACGGCTCTTGGATCAGCAGAAGGCTCTTTTTTTTTTTTTTTTGGGATACCTCAAGAGTAGGTCGTAAAATCCACCCCCTCCTTTACTCCATCAAGGGTAAGATGGGCGACGCGGAAGGAGTAATACCACCAGTTGAGGGGCGTTGACCATCAAGAACGTGTGGGTAGAGATCGGGTTCGAGAACCCTCATCCGTGCCACAGGAGAATGGCCAAAGCTCTCTAACTGACCCTGGGTTATCCTGTTAATTTAGGTAAATCTACTCAGGCGGACGATTGATCGCAATCAATCTATGGGAGGGAGACACCCCCCCATTGGGCAGGGTGGAGTAAGTGGGTAGACTTGGGAGCCCGTCGAGGGCCAGACCAGAGATGTAATAAAGTGGGTCGGGTAAAGTAGTAATGTGGGTACTTAGGCGCAACAAATTGGGAGACTGGCTGAGTGGAGGGCGGGATTTTCGAGCTGCAGAAGGCTCCGACAGCAGCCGGCAGGGACATCGCGGGAGGTGCCTCTCGCTCTGCTTGCGAAACGTCCCCGGTTCGAACGCAGCAGGAGCAGATCAGCAACACGAGCAACGCAGCAGCAATAGTAGAGCAGCAACACGAGCAACGCAGCAGCAAGAGCAGAGCAGCAGCAAGAGCAGTGCAGCAGCACGAGAAACGCAGCAACAAGTGCAGCGCA
>SZWC01000252.1:136563-164128 GCA_023375785.1 Penium margaritaceum | reverse complement strand
CCGCTGATGCTGCTGCCGCAGAAGCAGAAGCAGCGGCAGCCGGGTCTACCTGCTCCTGCTGCTGCTGCTGTTGTTGCTGCTGCTGCTCGTGGTGCACCATGGCACTGGCGGCGGCGGCGGCGGAGGCCATGGCGGACGATGACGTCATTGATGCCGTGGATGACGACGTGTTGGCGCCGTCTATGGCATGGGAATGGCAGCGACGGCGCACGCCGCCGGGAAGCTCAACCTCCAGCCGGGCCGGGTGTTACGCGCGGGTGGGGATTCAGAGTAGTGATGGGCCGGGCGACGTTGGAGGAGGGGGCGCGGATGGGGAGTGGGAGGATGGCGAGTGAGACAATTGCGAGTGGGAGGAACGTGAGCCGGCAGCGGCAAGGGAGACTTTCCTTTGTTCCACCCCTGCTCGTGACCGGGCAGAGGCAAGGAAGAGAAGTTCCTGAGGATGACGGCGAATCCGCGACGAAAGCAGCACACCTCCCTGGTTGGTTGCCCTCGTCCTTTTTTTTTTTAGCTCACGCCGCGGTCTCCCTAGGGCAGCGTGTCGTCAAGGAGACCGCGCAAGGTTTTCGGACCACTCCAATGCAGCCCCACCTGCTCACCTAGTCACATGAGACCGAGATGCCTCAACCCCCATCCCTAATAATCACGGGGGCCGACCTCTGCCGGCAGGCAACGCCGCGCCAAAGGCGGCAGGGTGCCGCGACAAGGATCTCCCGCGACGGCGGCGTCGTCGCGTAGTGAGCGCCACACGAGACTTTTGGGAGGGCAGTCAATCGCATGACCATGGCAGGGAAGGGGGTACGGCTTTTTAACGCTGGAATCGATCGTTGAACGCTGTCGGACAATGCTTTGCATCTTTTTGTTGGAGGACTTTGTTGGTCCACACACCTCACCCTGCTTACGTCATCTTCATCGCCGGTCACGGGCCTGGTGCAGGCGGTCAGGTCCGGAGTAATCCTTCCAGATCGTGGACGCACATCGAGCTTCCAGCTATCCAAGTTCACACGTGACTGGTGGAAGCTGGGATTGTTGAGCTGATTATGTTCAGCCATTGGTGTGTCGCGTGGGGCCCGCCAAGATCACTGAACCACGAAGTCCTTCCGCACGGATGAACATGCAGGTCCGATCCTCGCTACGTATTCGACTGTCATGCTTAAACACCGCGGACAGGACCGACTGCCTATCTCGGGAATCAATCGTTGAGGCGGCCCAACAAAGCACTCCAGCGTTCAAAGTATTTCCGCCTGCATAGATCCAAGGGCGGTCAACTGATTGACCCTGAATGACGTGTCACGGTCAAGGAGCCCGAAATGCCCGCTCGTGACCACATACCCCTCCGATCTCTGGCCGCGGCTGGATGGGCATGAACTTTTTATTCACCCTCCTCTCTTCGTCCCGAGTTTCGCTAAATGTGCGCCTGGGTGTCGTTGAAATCGGTCGTTGGGGCTCCTCAACGATCGATTTCAGCGATGACCGCAAATTCCTGTCCGCGTGGTTTTAGCCTTACAGTTGCCTGGGTTGCGTAGCTCGGCACTCCACGTCGATCCGTCCGGATAAACTCAAGGCTTCGCTCGTCCAACAATCCTAGCGGGCCCCACACAGAACACGGATGAATGACTGGAATCGGCCCAAAAATCCCCGTCTCCACCAATCACGTGCGGATTGGTGGATAGTTGGAACATCGACATGCGTCCGCGTTCGGGAAGAGACGCTCCGGATCTGACCGGCTGCGCCAGTCTTCTGACCGGCGATGCCGATGATTGCTAGGCGGCCCGCAATTCGTGGACTCCACATGTCCTTCAACAAAGTGCGCAACGAACTGTCCGATAGCGTCCAACAACCGATTTCAACGACACCCAGGCACACCCTAAATGTCATGAATGCAAGGCAAACTACCGCGCAATATGGAGATTGTCGTGGGTTTGTTGTCCGGCTAAACTCAAGATCACCCCCATTTTCGGCCGACCATGCCTGAGACGCCCCCCATTCTGAGGATTGTCACTACGTCGCACCTATACAAAAAACCCATACCTAGGTCTCCCCCATTTTTCATTCATCTTTCGAATTTCCCCCATTATGAGAGTTAGAAATACTCAGCCCCTATTATTTAAGCAATTTTTTTGGCTTAGGGTTTACAAATATCGACTTCGGCGGAGCTAGTGGTGTACGTCATCAACCGTGCATGACAGTATCGCTCTACAAGGCAACGGAACCCTAAACATGCAGGTAGAAGTCTTGGCGATACAAAATTTTCTTAATTGTGTTTGCATGTGTGGTTTTTCGTTGTGAACGCTCTGTTTTTGGAACATGGTTTAGGGTCACTATGACGGGGCATTGGTGATCTTCTCCACCGCAGCGGACTTGACCACATCGGCAGTTTCCGCCGAAAGTGGGCGACTGCCCAGTGGGAACTGTGTCCTCCGTCGGGGGATATGCAATATGCGTCATTTGATGTTCGTAATATCAGTGTAAACAACCGTACATTTTATGCTTCAAAAGTCAACAACATAGCGTTTATTTATCTTCCTCACACCTTCCAAGTATTGAATCACAAGTTACCACCTCTCTTTGAGTTCTTCACTGAGCCATGGGTCAACATCGACGATTTGATGTGCTGGTGGCCTCTATGATATATCGAAAGAGGATCCAAAATCGCGAATGAATCTTGTCCACGTACACAGCGGCCACGACGGCATGTCCTTTGACTCATTCGTGAACGCTCGCAGTCTTGCATGGCTACCCTCCCCCCCCCCCCCCCCCCCCACCCTTCATCTCGCTGTGGTAGAGTGCCCAAACCTTAAGTCACTGTGGGCGCTGGAGTTGGCATGGGTCTCCGACATCGGCTATTGTATGTTGCATGTTGCATCGTTGATGGCTAGGCAGCTAGAATGCCCCTGCACCGCTCTCGTGACATGTCCATGGCTCTGGCCGGCGTTTGTGCACCGGGTGAGTCTGGGGCATGGGGACATGGTACATATTTAAAGTTTATTTCTATGGCCAACATGACTTCATTCTGACCGCATGGCGGCTTCAATGTTGCTCGGTTCACTGAGTGTAGACCGGCAAACCGTTTACGCCACACGATCCGCACACATTCATAGGTAGTTGTCGCCTGGACCCCACTTCTTGGATCCGCTGATGGCCTACCCAACTATCGACTATGTTGAACCCATCCATGTCTGGTCGTTTGCTGAGTGGGATGAAGACATGAGAGAGGGTGATCAATGGAAGGCACATCAAGAAGGTGTGTTTTTGGTATCCATGAACCCCGGATCCCCCGACCCGGGACCCTTGACATACAAAGGTGGACAAGAAATTCGGGTCCGTGTGGGATGGTACTACCTATCCAGTGGTATATCCTACATCCGTCATGGTAACCCGCCATGGCCCATCCACTCTCTTCTTTTTAGTGCTTGCTAGGTGAACGTCCCACCACACTTACTCAGAAGTCGGGCAAAGAACACCATGTACCCCGCAAGCAGAAACAATCGTCACAAAATCGTAAGCGTCTCTCGTCACCGTTTTCCACACTCTCCCGGCATCTCTGTACACTTGTACTCAATCTTTTTTTTGGCCTTGGTGTGCAGGTCCCTACGACGAGGATGAAGCGGGAGATAGAGCATAGTTCTCCGCAGGCATGGAGTTACAAACCATAGAATAGTGTCGCTGCGCCATTGAGGAATACGCGGTCCAATGGCAATTCCCATTGAAGTGGGAGCGGTCGAAGCCCGGCCGAATAGTGGTACGCTACCGCAACCGGAAAAGCGAGGGATGCGAGTGGGTTATCCGTACCCGCATGAGCAGCAAGTCACATACTTGCTTGGTGTCGCTTTACGTGGACGATCACAAATGTACCCCGTGCTAATCCAAGGGAAATCCCGCGCGCACGACCAAGTGGGTCCTGAAGCCGTTGAAGCCTCCGCCTCCGGAAGCAGACGTTGAGGGTGACCTTCCTGGACCCGGGTGGCAGGCACCTGGCCATCGTGTAGTGGGTCACCCGGAAGGAAACGCAAGCGGTGAGGCGACCTCTTGCACGCCAAACACATCTCTAGTCGGTGTGGCCAAGAAGGCCACACCGACCAGAGATGGTGCATCGTCGTTTTTATTTCAAAACGACGATGCACGAACCCACCCGTGCCAACACCATCGCAATTGGCCGCAAGGCGTGCGGCAGAGTTGCACGCATAACAAATTGCTGCAGCCACTGCAACAAAATATGCAGCATGACATATCGTTGCTGCGGCTGACGAGACTGCAGTAGTTGGTGGTGGCATTACTGCAATCATAGTTGCAGGCATGACTAAGATGGAGCCTGAGGACGGTGATTCAACTCAGGAATAGACTGCTAAGGGAGAGTGCGAGAGGGAAGAGGAGGAGGAGGAGTACGAGGAGGACAGTGTTGGAGAGGAGGAGAACAAAAGTGAGGTCTTGGTCGCCAGGCTAGCTCTTGTGGATGATTGCACAAGTGAGTGGACTGACTCCGAGACCTCAGCCAAGGAGTACGACCCAGACGAGGAGACTAGGAGGGCAAGGCATGAGGCAGAGGAGGCGACATTCAGGCGTCACGGTGCCATGGTTTGTGAGCTCGTGCCAGAGATGGGACTGCCGGACTTTGATCATTTGCTTGACAGCGGTGCTGTGTGAAGGTAACTGCTTATTTATCCTCGAATTATGTTTTAGTAGAACGCCGTGCTATGTGCACATTCTCGGAGTATGCATTTTTCTTCCTATGTACATCATCACTAATTGTGTGTATTCCAATGCCTACATGTGCGTAAGGTCTTCGTACTCATGCCGGTACAAGCTTCCTCAACCACAAGAACACCAAGGTTGAGGAGAAGAGTTTCTATTAGGGGGCGTTTTAGGTTGTAGCGCTTCAGTGTGGGGAGATGTGATGCTGGTCAGATAACACATGGCCAACCAGAGGAAGTCTTCTATGGTGGACTGGAGTGTGGAGATGCCTGTAATTGTGTAGCTTGTGATGTAATCTTTTGGGTGCACATCTTGCCAACGTATGTGCAAGAGTGGATTGCTTTGTGTGGTATCTCTCCATTTTATTTCATTTGGAAATGAATGATTTCAACTTGAAAATCCATTGATATTTTTCTTCCAATTACTTCATATCTCTCTCCCTTGTCTTCCAAATGAAGATGCTGACCATTAGCCATGTATAACAAAGTAAGAAAGATGGGATGTTGTATGCATTCATACAACAATGTTGTAAGGCATAACAGACACCCCATAATACAAAAGAAAGACATATGAAGGATGACTCATGTGGTTCATGAAACAGATTCGATAGTGCTTGCTGTTGGTGAAACCAGAAGAAGCTCATTAAGTTGTGTACGTTGCCTGAACCCTTGGCGAATGTTGGTTAGCAAAACATTGTTCAAATACCTGAAGAAAGTTATGTGAACTGTCAGCAAGAAAGCTTTTGTTAAAAGCATACTGTCCAGGGAGACACACATTTCTAGACCACAAACATTGGTACTAGTACATAAGATTGTGCCTTATTCGTTCCTGAGTAGATCACGCAGAGTGGCTACTCTGTACTCAAGTTTTCAAGTCCATGCACAACATGGCCATGTACAAAGGGCAAGGAAGACATAAAAATTTGAAATTTTACTGCACATGTGCACCAGAACAGGACAAGGTCGACATTAGAAGGCGAAATCATACTTCAATTTCACACCAGGAGAGGGCATGGTATAGATAAAAAGACGAAATCATGCTTCATTTCCACACCAAAAGAGGGCAAGGTATACATGAAATGATGATATCATAATTCAATTGCACACCTGAAGGAGGGTATTTTAGAGATAACTTTGTGAATACATTGGCAACTGCCCTTGGAAAGATGGGGCATGGTGAACATGAATTGCCTAAAATTGGAGTGCGGTAACATGTGTGCATGGCCCTAAGGACTTGGTGGCTCATACCATATCCATGGATCCCATGGTTGAGGACAGTTGGCGAACCTACTACTCGGCATGGGCTTCCCCAAGTTCCATGCCATCTCCTCAGGAGTCACAGGAGATACGACCCATGATGGCTCTTCATGGTTCCACCCCCTGTTACGTGCTACATACCGGTCGCACTCCTCCTTCAATGCAAACCATGACCGATGAACCTCCAGGGGGTCCAGGATGGAAGCGCCCCATCCACTATGTCTCGGGGTGTTTGGTTGTGCGTCTGTGCCCATGTCAATCCAACCTGTTGTCAAGGTTCGAGATTAGGTGGATACTTATCGTGTGAGTAACGAAGTGGACTTAGATGGGGAAGCAGTTTAAGTATTCACAACAGAACCTTTTCATACTGTTAATCGGTACATTCATAGCGTTCGGAAGTCAAATTCTTCTTTCGTGCATGCCATAGTTTGACACGTAAACCCTGCCCAAGCACTCGTCATGTGGGATGGGACATGGGCAACTTGTAAGTCCACCCTCCTTTGTCATTAAGGCTATCATTATCAACAACAAAGCAGATTTTCCTCCTCACCTCTGACAAGAAAAGCGGCATAAATTGGATGGTAACATCACGTCCAGGAGGAGGATGAATATAAACGTTTTTTATGCCCATCCAGCCACGGCCTTTTATTTTGATTTTAAATATTCCTATTGTGATCAAAATAGGATACGCTTTTCTGTTCATCAAAGGACCACACAAATAATTCAAACATGGTTTCATAGAATTTATAGTGTCACCTAGCTTGTTTCTACCAATCACTTCCCCGGGGTCACTACTCTCTAGTTCCTTGACTACTCAAGCATAGCAATGTACTTTAAACCGTAGGTTCGTTTCCCTCTTGCCCGAGCAACCGAGTATGACATGATAGTTGTCACAACAAACTCGGTTGCTTGACATGACGCCTAATAGATTTTCTGATGAGCTGCCCGACGACCTGGTCTCAGACACATGCAAACTGTGAGCCACACTGTTCAAAGTATGAAATCTGAATTTCAAACAAGTCGGTAATGCATGCACCACGTACGCACCAAATCCCTACTCAATGCACTTCGTCGAATTTAGGGACCGAGAAAAATGTTGAACAACAGCTTTCATTGAATATGAAGTTCCATTTTCCACGAATTCGGCCAATTTGGACCGCCTAGATAATCCAACCCTGCTAATTCACATCAAAATAAAACATCACATTATTAGAAAAAACTCAAAGGTCGAATTCAAAAATCAGGGGGTAGCTCGGCGTGAGCCTTGCCACGTTAGTTTGCATGGCCATACAATCGTGTCGTGACGACTATGTGGTGATATCCAAACAACCCCCTAACAACCTTCGTAAATCCATCGCATTCAAATTTATAAGTAAATTAACACGTGGTCCAACGTTGAATATTGGACACCTAAATACCCAGATTTAGTATATGGCCCGTATAGTCTCCTCAGGGTTCCAGCAGTTAGAAAAAATCAAACAACAATCTCGTCTTGACCTTGGAGAGCTCACTCAAAACAAGCTCATGAGTAAAAAGGCCTGCCTTGTTATGTCCCTCACTTAGAAAAAGTCCCTAAAATACACGCATGGTATTTTTTTTCCTTACACTCAAGCTTTTTACTACGTCCCTGACGTATACATGTCCCTTAACTTAGCGTGTGGGCATTTCTGTCCTTACATTCATGGCCTACCACGTAACAACTTCTGGATTTTTACGCCTTTCGGCTGAGGGTATTTTTGGCCAACTGCCCCGACCTCCGTATTCCGTTCCAAACGTTTTTGACAACTTCGACCACCTTCCAGAATGGTCGACAAAAGTATCAAGAACTCTATTGATGTTTCAATATCGTTCGGTTGACTTCTCGACAACATCACACTTTTATAGAAAAGCGCCTCAATACTATTGAAGCCCTCCGACTTCTCGGTGGAGCTTCTTGAATCAGCCACTCACGGCACGACCTGACACGTGTCGCTCGGCTCGAATGCCGATGACCCGACATATGCCTCACTCTCATTTTCGGCATTGTATATATGTGCGCGATTCACTTGACAATTATCATCAAGGTACACTTATTGCATAGTACAAGTTATGCATTTGACCCAAACACCCGAATCATCCTTTGTTCCGCACCTCATCCCTCTGAACCACCTACATTCCGCTCGGCATAGTAAATAGTTTCTGAGCGCAGTGGCACTAGAGGGGCAACCGAGGCGTTAACTACTTGGCGGTAACCTCACACGAGTCCTCGGTGCATCTCCACCGTTCAAGAGATCGCATACTTCACGACGATTACGGTAAACAGAGTGAGCACACCGGC
Source organism: Penium margaritaceum (assembly GCA_023375785.1). NCBI lineage: Eukaryota > Viridiplantae > Streptophyta > Zygnematophyceae > Desmidiales > Peniaceae > Penium > Penium margaritaceum. Next base: position 155,863 of record SZWC01000252.1, on the reverse strand, counting down.
GACAAGCAACACTCCCCAGTGAGTACTACAGCGATGGCGGATCAGTAGCACAAGAACAACGATGCTCTCTAAGTGAACCAGGCGGTACTGACAACTTTCATTGTGAATGGTATAGTAACGATGACCCGGACAGCCAATCTGGTGACGGATCCTTCGGGCTCGACAAACTCTTCGCCTCTGCTGCAACTCGTTGGCACGATAAGCGCGAATCAATGAAGACTTGTACCAGGATTCTTTGTGACTCGAGAGCCTCACCACCCATCTTCTCCGACAACTCAACCCACCGATGGAGGAGCTTTGACTATCTCGTGCACGCGAAGCCGTCCTCACCGAGAGAATTTTGCAACTCTTGCGTGAATCCCACATTCGACTGGAATTTCCTGAGCCATTCAACTCTGCAGATTCCAAGAAACCGACAGTCAGGATGTGGCTAACGAGTTTGGAGGGATACTGTATCATTGCTAGGTTCAACAATGACAAAAAGAAAGTTGGCCTAGCTGCATCACTTTTGCGTGGGAGGATTTTGAGTTGGTTGTCTGATCTAAAGGCCATCCAACTGCAGCAAAAGACTGGCGGACCGCTCTCACATTGTTGACCTGTCGAGCAGATAAATCCGATGTGGCACGACTTTCTCACGCCACTGGAAAGGTGGAGCGATTTTGTGTGCGCTAAGCTCGCTTGATTTGGAAAGCTGAACAAGAAGTCAGACGCACGGTACAGACTCCAATGTTTGCGTGAGTAGTCCAGCGTGGCAGAGTACACTAGGCATTGTCGCAAAATCATTACCGGTAGTGGCCTCATCCTCGAAGAAATATGTTTCTACTACAACAATGTCAAGTGAGATATTTGGGGAGCAATCGTCAGTTTTGGCATCCAATACGACCTTTCACAAATGATCACAACAGCTGACCGCATTGGTAGCGCCAACTACAACGCTATACAGGAATCCAAGGGCTGGCGGCCCCAAAACCATAATTCTTATCATGGCGGAGGGAAGTCACAATCGGTAGGAACCTTGTCTCCGATGAAGATCGGCGCCGTTGGTGATTACGATCAATGACTCTGTTGGACGTGTTGGAAGCTGTGTCATATCACACATGACTGCAAAAAGTGGCAACGGCAAGCCAAAAGAGGAGAAAGTCACAGAAAAAGAGCAAAGAGTCGGGAAACGACAAAGGAAATGAGTAGATGGCGAGGCTTCTATCGGGTCAGAAAAATCTGCACCGACCAATGGCCCATCGGAACGGCTCGCATCACTGCATACGAGGGTTCCTGAGATCGTAAAGTCCGATGAGGGGTACGAGGAAGACCAACCAGTGATACTATTACGAGTACAACCGAGGGGTTGTAGAAGTTACACAACGGTACCGACACTACTGGATGGAGGAGCTTCACACAATTTCATCAGCAACAACATGGTTCGGAAGCTGGATATGCACACCAAACCGGAGTTGTTTGAAGAAAAAACCGTCGATGGACGACTGCAAATCCGTCGACTTCATGAACCATTCCATCTACAAATCGGAGATCTACATGATGGAACGGTGTGAAGGAATTTCCCAATGAGTGACCAAAAAATCATCCTCGGGTGAGGTTTCCTGTATCGACACAATCTGTAGGTTGACTAAGGATGCAGAGCACTCTACATCAACATTAATGGTAGAACCTTTCGGGGTCTCCTAAAAAAATGCTTATCTCAACCATTGAGTTTAATTGTTATCCAAGAGAAACTGTTGCATTTTTTTTAAGGTCAAAGGTGGATGTTGTAGTCAAAGATTGACTTAAAAATCTCCATTCATCAAACTTGACGATGATTCATATTTGGGTGAGCCTTGAGATATTGGAGAGTGTGGTGGTATTTGCAGAGGACACATCAATGACATTCTACATAGCACCACCATGTCTTGAACGTGTACATGACTGCTAACTTGTCGTTTTTGTGTATCGCATAGTAAAGCTCTTGTCTAAACAGTGTTCCCAATGTATACGCAACAGATTGTTTTCCACTGTTGTTGTCTTGGAGGAGAATGCCTTATTGCTCGATCAAGCGCATAAGTGCCACGATGAGGTCAAATATTGGATCTCACAGTAGCAAGCCGAAACCAAGGTAAAAGTGTTTCTCAAGGAGTTAAAAACTTCCCAGATGCTAACTCTTCAAAATTTCTGGATAGTGTTTTTAGTAATATCGGAGAGAGGCGCCAACACCCAAGCGTATTATTTAATGAATCAATGGTAGTAATTATAGAATACCCAAAATACTTTGCACCTTGAAATTTTGTTGGCATCGGCCAATTAGCGGCCACCTACACTTTCTTAAGGTCCATGATTATTCGGCCGCCGCCAATAATGTGGCCCAACAACTCGATCGAAAGGTGACCAAATTTGCATTTTGAATGATTTTTTGTAGAATGTCTCTATCCATAAAATCTCAATAACATCTGAGAGATTTCCATTGTGCTCCTCTAGCATCCGACTGTACACCAAGATGCCTTCGAGATAAAAGAGGACAGAGGCGTCAAGGTAAAGGAAAAGAATGACATCAGTAAGTACCAGAAATCTTGTGGTTTCATCTATGAATTTGAACGGTAAAATCATGAACTTGAAATGCCCGAATCTTGTATAGAACTCTATCATCTTGATTTCCTTATTTGATACGTAGATAGATCCGAGATGGAACGACATTTTCACTCAATTGAAAGGTAAATTGGTTTCACATGTGCCAAACTTGCCTGCTTTGTAAAAGTTAATGCAAAACCCGACACATAGTACAAGCTCTAATGCTTGCATTTGCTTTCAAACGTGGCCAAGCACACAAGATGTTTCTGTAAAATCATCATTGGTAGTGACCTAGTTCCGGACAAGCTCTATTTGTACTACAACAATGGCCTCAGGTATCATATCCGAGGAGCAAGTGTAACGAACAACATCCAAGATGACATCTCGTGAACAATCATATTAGGTCATTGTGTTGACACCGCCAACTACAATGCTCAGATGAAGGAATCCAACGGTTGGCAACCACAAGGTCACAATCCATGTTGCAGTGGCAGAACATTGGGATCAACAAGACCTCATCTCTGATAGAGATCAACACCATCAATCAACACAATGAACCATTGTGCTAGACCTGGAGAAGCTAGGTGAAATTGTGTGTGATAGTCAAAAGCGGAAGATAAAGGCCAAAAAGCGGGTTGAGAAAGGGGGGTGATTCATAGAGAAAGGAATGAGGTGTTAAAAAACGGAAAAGACAGTTTGGTCTCGGAACCCTGGTTCCTTCGGCAGTTCGATATGGGGACCCGTTTTCACTACTTGACAACCCTGGGGCCTCGATAGCCGATCTGTTCAACCCTGGGGCACAATGGCCGATCTGACCAACGTCGAGGCCTGTTGGGAATTTGCTGCCAGTGACAAGCTCAATCCAGCAAATTTGCTGGTATGCGGTTGTCCATGACCGTGCGGAACTAGTGGTTATTGCTGAGGTTGTCATAAGAAACTTGTAAAACCGCATAGGCCTTGACTTTTGAACATTTGTGTAACGTTCTAGGTCAAAAACCAAATGAATAAATGAACAGGTCCTCAAAAGGCTTCGCATGTTCAAGCACTCAGTTCAGATGCATATCTATGAAATCGTCACAAATCACTGGAAACATCCCGACCATCTGTGCGGAAGAAGTGGTCGGTGAACGGAATTTGTTGTCCGACGGCATAGCCTAGCATTTTTTTTCCAACAAGCAAGTAGGAGGATGGGAGAGACAAGAAATTTGACTGCATGGATTTTGATCATTTTAATATATGAACATGTGATTGAAAAACTTCTTCGTGATTTGGAGACATAATTTAAAATTCATGTGATTAGAACCTACCGCGCTGTCGAGAAACACACAAACTGACACTAAATCAGGTGAGCAATCGCCCAAGATAGCAATACCGCTAGCAGCCCGGCTATCTGGAGACGCAGGCGGCAAACGACGTGCCCTCCTGTTGGTCGCCACCTGAATAAGGGCTCCAACACTTATGGGTTTGACAATGCGGGTCCTTGCATTGGGACCAGATGCGAACCTGGGCCCTCGGGTCAATGTAACCACATGGAAAATCATTAGAGTAGATGGTAAACATCTTGTACGTTTGTACGATTCAGTACTAAATGATCGCTCATGTGAACGGCTCACTATGTCATAGATAAGAGTTCCTGATATTGCTATGTTCACCGAGGGGTATGAGGAGCTCCTCATAGTCTCTTCAACAAGGAAATGGTTTGGAAGTTGGGTTTGCACACCAATCCAAAGATTCTTGAAGGAAAAACTGTTGACGGATACATGTAGATCCACTGACTTCTTGAACCCCTCGAACTGCAAATCGAGATGTGCAGGACGTAACGGTATGGAGGACTTGTCCAATGAGGAACCATAAATTCATCCTCTGTTGATATTTGTTACGGGTTGCAATGACTGTGCAGGTTTCATGCTTTGACATGGCATAGTCGGATCCAATCGGATAAAGAACCACGGTTGATTTTGGGAGAGGAGCCATGGAAGGTTGCCACTTTGTAGGCCAGTCCAGCTCTGGCATTCAAGTGTAAAGGGCCTAAACTATAAAACAGTGTGTGTGGCATGTGCAAGATTCTACGCATGTCTCTAGTGTGGCAGGAACTTGCAGTTGAAAAATGCGACTAAGCGCAGTGGGCGACGGCTTTGATGGTCTAGCAAGATTTTTTCTGCTGTCAGTTTGTCAGCTTCCAAAGTTCAGCTACTGACGTTTCTGCTAACTTGCTACACGAGAAAAGACCATGTATAAGCAAGGACCCTATTCCTTTCTACACACCACAGGTCCCAACATGGTATCGGAGTACTACGCTCTACGTTTAGCTAGTCTAGCGGCAAGAGCAGCAGAGCGGATTGGTGAAGCGTCGGTTTCCACCCCTGTACAAGCTTGAGGGGGAGCAATGTCCGTTTTCTCCTAAGAGTGCAGGCTGACGGGCGTTTGTGATGTTTGTTCTGCACAAGACAAGAGCAAGAGACCATGAGAAAAATGTAGGCGGAGGATCGAAGGACAGGTTCTCTAGCTCTTGATGAGAACTCAGTTTTGCATGTCTGCGGATGGGTCAAGATCAAGGATGCCGTGTCGTGGATCACTTACAAATGGAAGCAGTAGACGCAAAATACTTGGCGGAAGAGGCAAAACACATGGCACAACAAGAAGCCACAACTCGTCAATCCGTGGAGCACAAGAGGGAGGCACTAAAGCAGCAGATTGGAGCTCAAGAGCTCCTTCGTCAACAAGAGCAACTGACACATGTCGCTAAAGAATCTCATACACTGAATTTGCAAGAGTCATATACGGCTCAGGTCGTACTGATTGTACAACTTCAATAGCAACTGGTATGGTTTTAGCAACAGTAGCAGGATCAAGAGAAATAGCTTCAGCAACAACAAAAACAACAGATACAGTGGCAACAAGCATCTCAAACATCATTCCCGCATATGCCTCAAGCAAGTCCTCCCATAGTTGTGCAATCAGCCATTTCTCCATAGGTGCATCCTGTGCAACCTGTCCAAGGAGGCTTGTCAGAGCAGTTTGCAGCTCAAGAGCCTCGTGCTTTTCCCATGGTGCCACTCCTAGCATGGTTTCAAATAGCTAAACAAGAACCTCTCCTACAAGTATCCATGGCACAAACTGCTATGGCGCCAACGTGCCACTGTTCCAGGCTCATCCACCAACAGACATGCAGCAACACTTCCATGTGCAAGGCCACTAAATGCCTGCACATGGCAGGGAATACGAAGGACTTGAGGATGTCGTTCTCCCAATACCTGCTGCTTTGCAACTGCATAAGATCAAGGTTGACCAAGGAGAGAACTTTCCTCATTGGGCAAAAACATTCAAGTAGGTGGCCCAAACTCATGGCATCAGGAAGTTCTACACCGGGTGCTATGCACCTTTGTCCTTGGGATAAAGTGGTGTTAGAATACAAGTACCGTACTAAAACTCATATTCACTCAAAATCTAGATTGCCATCATGTGCTTTGTATATTTGCCATAAATTGGGTATTTTTCAGTTTTTTTTTTCTCGCCAAAAAGGGGCAGGTGGATGTTTTGTGCTTCTCACATTTGCCCAGCATGCTACCAGTCCAACTCCACACTGTCACTTCAACTCCAATGTCATGTCCTTGATTGCCTCAAACTTCAGTGTTTGGAAGTTCGAGTGCAAAAACTCGGGCCACCATCGGATCTCCAGAGCAATAAGACGTCATTGTGCCTCACAGACGTACATGCCTTTCTCTCTTTCTTTTTGTCCATAGACCCAAGCAATCTCTCTTAGGTATCATGTTATGATGTCAAAATTTCACCTCACTTGTACCCACTATTTCAAAAATTAAAGTTATGGCACTGTGAAAAAAAACGTAAATGTATAACTTCATGAGTGAATTTCCCATAAGCTTTATAGTTAGTTAAGTTACAGAGGGGAAAAATGAAAATACAATTTGCACGAATATGAGTTCCAGTATGGTACTTCAAGGAAGTTGCATTCGTGATGTTGGAAAACCGGTCGAGCAATCGCATCCAGCAAAAGAATCAGATGTACGAGACAGAGTCTGCAAAGCAAGCATGGTCCTACATTGTGAGGACCTCCATGTCTGGCAACTCCACCTTCAAATCCCACCTCGAGACATAAACTTCACACTTCAGCTTCATTGCTAACATTGAAGCATACATCAGCAAAGCCAAGTCACTGTATGACCAGCTCACAGTGACTGATTTGCCAGTATCCGAGCCGGTTTTTGTGACGTTCCTCCTCAACATTTTGACCATGGACTGGGATGACATGTGGAAGATGCTTTGTTTCAAGGATAACAGTGAAGCATACATTTGTAAAGTGCTTCTCACTGAGCACCGTGACCGCCAAGTGGCAATGAAAAAGGAGGGCATTTGCTCCAACACAACGTATCAAGGCGTGAGCACCGCATTTAGCTCCACTCACCCATCACAAAAGAGCAAGGTGCTGATGAAGTCAGCCTCAGACTAGTCTTGCGCCCATTCCAAGCCAAATGCAAGCTGGCAAAAGCTTATGTGACCTGCAGCCAGTACCACGTCCTGGGTATGAATGCCATTTTTATGGCAGGCCAGGGCATGTGGAGGAATATTGCAGAAAGTGTTTATGGGAGGAGGAGTAAGCAAGGCAGAAAAAGAAAGAAAGAAATTTAGGAGGGAGGTTTAGGCAAGAAAAATGAATGCACAGGGTCTATTTTTCAGTTGTGAAACACGGAATGCAACGAAATTTTTTGCTCAACCTATGTGTAGTACCTGGATAGTTGGTGCACATTCCAAATCACTTTCCACAAGGCCTGCCTCCACGAAATCCTACTATGCTCCAAGGGCTTGGTCATAATCACCAACAACAAGCAAGTTCTAATGATGGGAAAGGGAAAATGACAATGACAAGGTACCAAGATGCCCGAGCCAAGTCTGGAGATTGCTATACATACCTGAGAGTGTTGTGAACCTCCTCTCACTGGGACAACTGATGAAGAGGGGTACACGCGTTATTAGCAAATAGCAGTACATTTTCTTCAATAGTCGTGAAAGTGAGACCTTTCTGGAAGGCTGCCTCCTACCACAGGACATGTTTGGGCCGGATTTCAGTGCACTAGCTTCTGATGCACTCCAGTGGTCCTTTGCAACAGAAATTCTCCACCAAGTCTCTGGTGTAGACCTCACTATGTGGCACAAAGGATTTTCCTACAGAAGTAAATAGCTTGAGAGGTCAATGTACAAGACGGAGCAATTCAACGGCCTCGACATCAAGGACAGTGGAAGAAGGGAAATTATGCAGCCATGTGAGGAATGCATTGATATAAAAATTCCAAAATGATTATTCCTTCCTGCCACACAATGTGACGTTGGCCAGAAGTTGCAATTGGTTCACATAAGCATCTGTGGAACACTGCCAATAACCACCATCTACAGAGGACAAAAATACTTCTTTCTTTTTGTTGAAGATACAAAACGACTTGTATAGAGCTACCCTCTACGCACTCAAGATGAGGCTCAACGTACTTCTTAAACTGGCTGGAAATGGCAGAGAGGCAAAGTAATAAAAAGTTACAAGTTACGCGGCCAACCAATGGCAGAGACTACAAGAGTAGGAGGTTTATGTCTCATCTGGAGGACATGAAGATTGGCAGCAGTTCTAAAAAGCCTACATACCAAAACAGAATGATGTGGTTGAAAGAGCCAAGTGCAAATGCAAGAGATGCTAAATTCCATGCTTGTTGGCGCGCAACTCAATGGCAATTTGTGGCCATATGTGCCCAGACAAGCAGTTTGGGTGCGTAATCACGTACCGCTCATGGTGCTAACTGACATGACGGTTATCCAGGCATGGCATGCTAACAAGCCTGAAGTCACCATGCTAAGAAACTCTGGCTGCATGATGCTTTACCATGTGCCAAAGGTGCGCTACAAGAAGCTGGAAAACAAGGCATCGTGAGGATTTTTCCTTGGACAGATCCCTAACATGAAGGGCTGGCAGTTAAAAAGATGCACTTGCAGCAGGTTGTTGTCAGCCGCGACGAAATCTTCTCTGAGAACCTGATTCTCCAAGCATGGGATGAAAAGCAAAGGACTTACTCGGATTTCCTCATGACCTTCTATGAATCCTACAACGAGTCAATGAAGGAAGAATGTTTAAACCTAGACCTACTCATCCTTGCGAATCTGGATGAGGCGCATGAGGAGGCGGTGGGTACACGTGTGCCCCTCCATAGAGACCACCTGGTAGGTGTCCCTCGCGACGGAAAATCCAAAATTATGCTTGTGTAGGATGGTCCACAGGCAACGTGGCAGCACCATCCTCCAAGTGGAGCACAAAAGGTATTTTACGTGTCTCTTACAACAACCTTAAGAGAAATAAAGATTAGAGGAGAAGGAGGATGAGCATAAAATGACCATCACAGTATGTTGAGTGCACACTGAGGACAGAGAAATTCTCGATAAATTCACAACTGCCTACCTCACTTCCCTCCTGATATTGGCCAAAGAACTGCCCCCAAGGCCAAGGACTCTGAATAAATCTCATAGTGGATAATATGCAGCTGATTTGAAAGCTGCATTGGATGTGAAATATGGGAGTTTCATGGAGCAAGGCTCATGGGAGCTTGTAGAACTACCACCTGGCTCATGACCTGTTGGAGTCAAGTGGGTCTTCCGCATGAAGACAAGAGCTTACGGCAGAGCTTGTTTAGTAGCAAATGACTTTTCACAAGTGGAGGGAAAACATTTTTTGAAACAAATTCCCACGTGAGTCGCTACACCACAACTCACATTATGCTGGCCGTTAGAGTAGTGATTGACTATGAAGTGCAGAAGCTTGACTTGAAGAACATATCTCTGCATGGGGAAACGGACGTAAGAGTATTCGTGAAGCAGCCACAGGAATATGATAATGGCAGATGACGAGTGTGCAAACTAGTGAAAATTTTGTATTCCAGAAAGCAAACCCCACTTCTGTGGAACTGCCAGCTCCAAGGTCTTTTGGAGTCACTTGGCTTCCATCCATGAGCCTACGATGATTGTCATTTTCTCCAAAGGCTTTCAATAGAAGAGAAATTAGACTGCTATGTACTCATCTTTGTTGAAGATATCTTGATCATTGACAAATTCGTGAAATTCATCAATGCAACCGCAACTGCCATAGCAAAGGAGGTGAATGTGACACTCATGCAAAGCTCAACTTTTACATTGGCATGGACACCACGGGTGGCCGCATAGCTTGGATGGTTGATTTAAAGTTGAGCTTGGCCACAGCTCATTGACGCACGGTACGAGCTACACATGTATGGATCTGTAGTTTACAGTCAGCAACCTCGCACGCGATAACGAGACATGCTAAGAGGCAGCGTGAAAGGAGCTTGAACGGATCTTTGGATCCTCCAAACCACAAGAGATCCCAGTTTTAGTTATGGCGTTGAAAGTGATCTCAAGCTACATTGTTATATGGATGCTGACTTTGGTAGAACTGAGGAGGACCAACACAGCATGACAGGAATTGTGTGCCTGATCGGCAATGGAGCCGTATTGTGGTCAAGCAAATGAAAAGAAATAATGACACTCAGATCCACAGAAGCTGAATATGTGGCTGCTTTATCGGCCATATAGGAGGCCGCGTACATACTCAACCTCCTTGAGGACATCAGCTTTCCACAAGAGAAGCGGACAAAGATTTTTGTGGATATAAAATCTGTGATTGAATTAGGACATCTGACTGGATTTCAGTGTTAAACCAACCACATCAACATACATGGACACTGGATCTGCTTAAAAGTGCAAGATAACACGGTTCAACTCGTGCACGTGCTAGGGACAAGGCAAGCTGCTGTATAGGTACAGCGAAAATATGCTCATGGCCTCCAAAAATATTTTAATTGCATTCTTGATTCCAAACTATATGAATGTGAATTCAAAGTACCCATATTTGGTGTAAAATGTTGTCTTCTTGATGCCCTTATCACATATACATATTTGACGACAGCCAGTTTGTCGGTCGATTTTGGTGAAAATTATTGTACCGTGGAGTTGGGGAAAAAGTTTGTTTTCTCAAAGAAGGGGGTTGCGGTTTTTTATGGTAACTAGCTGGTTTTTTCTTAAAGAAATGCACATGTGCACCGCATGATGACGTAAATGGCCTGATGAATGTCAATTGATTCTTTAGCTCGGTCAGCTCGTGGTCGTCCATCGGATAGTTCTCCATGACCGTCGGTCTGTTTTCTAACCTCAGCTCTATTTGAATATTGATGTTACATTATAAAGAAAAAAATCAAGGTATTTCGTCGAGAAAATCCTCTTCACGCTCCTTGACGAGTGATATAAAATCCTCTTAAATGGCTGCGAACTTATCGATGTTGAGGTCAATGTGTTTGCATCTGCTAATGTGATCTACTCTTGTTCTCTTGACTCCGCATAGACTACCCACGCTTGTGCTCCTTTTCGTAGGTACCACTTGGCCACATCTAGAGATACCGACTGCATGCATCATTCTGCGACTGTTGAACTTCCTCTATTGCTTCTTCCTCCGCTTCTTCCTGAAACCACTGATGCATCATGGGTCACTCAATCAAAGGCAAGTCTCATTTATTTCCATTAATACTAAGTGAAAGTGCGACAATAATCCAATCCACTTGTGGGTTGAAGTGGTAAAGGAAAATTTGTCCGAGGATGACATTATGGTTGCTCGTTAGAAAACTTCTCCAGGCGGTCATGTCATGTATATCTCTGATGTGCAATGGACGTAGTATATAGAGTTGGCAGATTTGAAGTCGTACGTTGATGATTTTTCTTTCAAATACCCATGGTTCAGCGTGTAAATCCAGCTTCTAAACCATGTTGTTGCCTACAAAGCTATAAGATGCCCTTCCATCCAGTAGTGTCTGTACCGTTCTACGACTTTTTCTCTTGATTGTACTCGTAGCAGTATTGCCAGTTGGTCGTCCTCGTACATGTCGTTGATTTTTGCGATCACAGGAGGCCTCATCTGGGAATTTGAGACCCATTAACATGGGTGAAAGGTTGGTACATTATCTTCCAACCAGACAAGAGATTTGGTTTCTATTCCTATCCTTTTGCATTTCCCGGCTCCTCATGTTTTCTCCAGGGCTTTCTTTCCTTTTGGTTTGTTGATGGCGTCTTTGATAGTCATGCGAGATGTGTCTTGGCTTCTTGCAAGTCCTCAAAACTATAGATCACGTCAATCGATGATGTCTATCTCCATCGCAGCTGGGATTTCTGCCGACTGCGATTGTTTGCTGTCATCATATGGATTGTGGGTTTGGAGTCACCAGACTTTGGAATCATCTGTTTGAGCATTGTGGTCAGCGCTGTGGATGTAGTCAGCTGCTGAGATCATCTACGGAAGGTCATATTGGATGCCGCATACTACGTTAGTTCACCAAGTATCAAGTTTAAGGCCGTTGTTGTAGTAGAAACAAATTTCATCCTGGGCGAGGTCAGTCTCGCTTATAATCTTATGAAAGAACAGTGTCTACTTCAGGACACTGGAATTTTGATGCATGCGTTGAAGCTTGTACCATGTGTAAGAAATTTTGTTCATTTGTTTTTTCCAAATCAGGCCAGGATGATGCATGTGAAGTCCACCCAGTGTTTTGGTGGAGTCGAAGATTCATATCACATCTGGCTGATCTTCTTACAATGTAAAATGTCTGCAATCAATGATGTGAGAGTATTTGCTTGAGCTATTGATCCAGGTTTGCCGGTATCTTGCTATCATTCGACTGCCTTTATACCTGACCACCAAGTTAATGCCGTGCCATGCAAAAGGGAGGCTGCAAGTTCAATGCTATTTCTGTCATTGTTAACCCCAGCAGTAGTGAAGTACATCTTCAAATGTGTCTGCCACATCCAAGCCATAGGTCCTTTGGATTTTGCAAGATTGAACAGTTTTTGGAAATTCCAGCCAAACTTGGGGCTTACTCGGGATCTGATGGTTTGTCTTGATGACCTTTGCTTCTTGCGTGCAAGTATTTTGAAGCTCATCAATAGCGGCAGTGAGTTGTTATAGCAGATGGTTATTGAGGCTCTCTAGTTCCAAGAATTTCTGGTACAGATATTCATTAATGCAAGCTTTTGCGCCAGTGCCTTGTCGTGCCTAGTTTTTTCTTGCCTGGCAATTGTTGAGGCAAAGGGATCACCAAGCCTGAGGAGTCAATCACCGTATTGGCCTTCGGAGTCATCGAAGTTACGCCATTCGTCGCAAAGACGGCCAGTGTTGCCTGGTTTGCCTAGAGAACATCGTGGACTACATGCTTCTGATGCTCCATCACCAAAATCTTTGTTGTTGACTACTACTTGTTTTCAGATTCGCTAACTTTGTTCTCTGTTGTCATCGTGAAGCTTGTGATCTTCTGAACAATGGAGATGCAATGGATACTTGTGAAAGGTTATTGCCTTGTACTAAATCTGTTAACTCCCTCTCCAACGCCGCTGTACTCTGGTACCAAGTGTTAGGTCAGGAGAAGCGTGGATGATTTATAAGGGTAAAGGGCGGAGTAGAAAATAATTCAAGGATTTTGGAAAATTGGATAATCTGTAGTTAGCAATGTACTTTGATGGCCAGTGTTGGAACAGTCAAGTGCATTTTTAAAAAAGTAGAAAACAGGATGAGGTACCCTACTGCTCAAGGTATTGGATTCTAACTGTTTTTCTTGTCGTTAAAATCGTGTCAAAATTTCGTTCAATGAAATCAAAGTGTTACTTAAATGATTGAATTATGTTCTCGGTGAATTGAAGGTGCGTGAAATGTTCACCCACACTTAAACATCACAGGTTGGTTTATGTTGTTCATACAAAGCATGGGGGTGGTCTGTTGATTTTTTTCTGCAACACTTTCTGTGACAATCAAAATGCATGCTTATCGGCAGCATGCATAATTCGTTGAGCCCTGTCAGCCTTCACGGGACATGGTAGTGGACAATGGATAGGCGCGAACAACCATCCGTGCAAAGCGATGAATCCACGCGAGTCGACATGCACGTAGATACGTTGGTGGTTGTCGTTTTTTTGTGCTGCAGAATTGCTCGTTGAATTCTAGAGTTTCTGCAAAAATGATCAGGGGCCTTCCATTGAATTTAACGTAGGAACCGAATGCCAATTTGTTCAAACAGGATTCCAGAAATAATGCTAAACCCAATTTTTCATCTAAATCGTAGATTTCATAACTAGGCAAACCTATTTCGTTGAATTACTTGAGCAGTAGGGTATATTTAGGGTCTTGGATCCTGGAGTCAAGTGACGCGTGTAACACCGTATCGTGAGAGGTCGATTCAAGAAACTCTGTTGAAGATTTGGGGGATTCTAGAACATTGTGGCACGGTCTTTTTTGCAAGTCTAGTGGCATCGAGAATGAGACCGAATATTATCTAATCATCGATGCACTTTGTGATAGCTTTATTGATCCTGTTTAAAAGTGGTCAAACTTTATACGACCTTGTGGATTGAAACACCAGAGGTCAAGCCAGGTGGTAGCATGCCCTACCCTGATCGGCATACAAGTCTTCAGGTAGACACGTGCTGGGCCATGAATTTAATCAAAATTATACCCATGAATAGAGTTTAAAAACTCATGTACGTCAGTGACGTAACGTTCTGGCTGCTGTTTGTGTCCTCTTGTGCTCCATCCCAGAAGGTTCTGTCAGGTTCCACCACTTTCTAGAAGGGTTGATAAAATTATCACAAAGCGTATCACTCTTTTCGGCCGAGTCTTCAACAGCGTTGAAAACTCGGCCGCCTCGCCTCGCCGCCCTCAACATCCTTGTCTTCTTGGCCGAGTTTCTCAAAGCAGAATCTCACGATGTGGCGTCACGCATGTTGCTTGACTTTAGTATCTAAGGCCTGAAGTATGCCTGATTCTTGTTTTTTGCTATTATATATGTACATATGTATACATTTGTATGTATATGTGCTCGACACTTCTGAAACTTTTCATCAAGTACACTTACTACCAGTTACCCTACTGATCTTTGATTTCGTTGTTAAATCATTATTGGCAGGCGACGAATTCATTTATTCGGCAACCGGTTGAAAATAAAACTATTCGTACTAAAACGAATACGTTTTATTAATTGGTGGTAAGTCATTGTACTTGTTCTGAACTCGGGCAATCTACGTGTTGTGATCGATGTACAAAACTGGCTTTTTCTGGAATTCGCTCATGTTCGCTGAATTCGTTCGGTTGTTGTGACCGTTACTTGCGTGACGTGGGAGGGGTTTGGCGTGCAAGTGGACAAGACAAGTTGCGAGATCGTGAGTCAAAGCGAATGTGAGAGAGACAGAGAGACAAGAGAGTAAAGGAACAATTTGCCGCCACAAGAAATAGACTAGCACCATGGAAGATTCACATCAAGCAACAAAGTCCTCATCCTCATATCCCTGCATCTCTGGTTCAGACATGAACGTCAAGTAGTCCGCAGCCGCGGCGGATGCAAAAGAAGGTTGAAGCACTTGGCAAAGCAACTTGCAGACCATGTGTTGTGGACGAGTTGGGTGTTCGTGCGAAGGTGCCCCCACCAACGCATCATCCAGCCGACTGCGGCCTCCTTGATGTGGCGCATGCCGAGGTTGATGTTGTCACTCTCAGACAGGCGCTCTCCCATCCACGAGCTGTACGCGGTGGACACCTCTGTTTTGAACGGACGCTGCAGACCCACGTCCACCGGCTGCAACTTCGATGTGCATCCCGCGGGGATGTACAACAGCACAACCCACGGGAACCATTCTGCGACCCATGACCGGAAGGACTCGGAAGCATGCGGATGCCATGCATCGAGAATCAGCAGAAGTCGTGCGTGCTCCGGCGAGAGTCACTGATGCTTGCACTTGTCGATAAAGTAGGGTTCGAGGATCATGTGGAACCACTCCTTAGTGGTTTCCACGCTCGTCCAATGGTTGGGCGTGTGAGTGAAGTGCCATCCGAGGTTGCGCAGCGTGTAGTCGCTGTTCTCGCCACGAGGATGGCATGCATTCGTCTTGCCAGTCCAAATCACCTGCAGCGGGAATGTCTCGCCGTCGAGAGAAGATGCGATGACGGCCGTGACCTGTCGCTTGTCCTCCTTCCCGCACACCCTCGCCTCCTTCGACCCCTTCGGAGCATAGGTATACCTCGGCGCCGGAACGAGGTGCACAACGGTGTGATCTGCATTCACGACAAAGAAGTCGTGGATGCGATTCACGCCGATGAGAAACGCGGCCCTCTTGAGCATGGATTCGGCTCGTTGCTCCCAATCATCTGGCAGCTTCTGCGAAGCTGTCGTACCGCACCGCCATGACCATGCGAGTTTGTCCGTGACGAACTTGCGGCACCAACTGCGACAAAAAAGCTGCGTCACATCCTTGCCGTCGATCGTCGTCACACCGCGCTCCCTCAAAATTTCCTGAACTTTCTCGCGAATCGTGATGCTGGAGAGGGGTGTTCCGGCTTCGCGCATGTGGATCAGCGACCACACGATTTTATTTTTGAGTTCGGGGTGCTCGTAGAAGTAGGACTTGCATCTACGGCTCCCCTGCACACGCGACTCATTTTTTGCAGCTTCCTCGATGGGCGTCTCCGGCGAGCAATTCAAGGCGGGAACGTAGATGGTCCGCAGCCTTGTCAAACCCGGCTCGTACCATCCACGGACCGTGGATGGTGCCAACTTCTCGTAGATGGAAGGCTGATGTGGGAGGCGGTAGGTGCTACGGAGGTGATGAATCGCCTTGACGATGCTCTCGGAGCGCACGACGGCGGCATGGATGATGGGCACATGGCCCAGCCCATACCAATCCATGTACCGGCCACGCTTTGCACTTGACTCGGTAGATGATGAGGTGGCGGGAGATGGCAGTTGTGGCGGGAGCTGCAGCGCGTCCGTGATTGCGTCAGCGACAACTGCCGCTGCATCGGCCACCTCGTCGTCTTGGAGTTCGTCGAGCAGCGCCTCCAACGCAGTGCGTTCGACAGCTTCTTGTTTGTCATCGGGAGCAGATGGTCCAGCCTCGTTATTGCACGTCAGCACCGATTCAGCCTCGTCAGTTGACGTGTTGTCTGTGTCGGCTCCTGCTTCTTCTTCTGGCTCTGACTCGTTGTCAGAGAAGATGACGCGTCTTCCCTTGCGGTGTGGGAGATGCTCGTAGATGCTTTCGTGCGGATCGCCATGCTCATCATCCTGGTTGGGCACAGTCGCCTTGGACGGAGTGACCGAAGGAGGAAGCACTAAAGGATGCTTCCGGGGCCTTCCAGGCCCACGTCGGCTCTTGGGAGGAGCTGCTGGCTTGGGTGTAACCAGCGCACGTGCCATGCGTTCGCGGTGTTCCTCAGGCGAAACCTTGTCGAAGAATGCACGTAGGGTTTCCATTGTGCTGCAGCGCGTCCGTGATGACGTGGAACTCCAGTGCCTTTACGCTGCATCATGACAAGCACAGCCAGGCGATACGCGACAGACGTGCACCCAACTGGCTTGAAGGATGCAAACGAAATCACGTGTGCAACGGTCGACGCGCCACTGTCGACCGTTGTCATGAATCCGTTTGCGGGTTTCGACGTCCGAAACATGTCAGAGGTCACGATCGCTCGAGTTTGAACCGGACCCGTGAATAAAAAAATAGGCCTCAGCGGACGAATTCAGAACTACAGAACTGACCTATTTCGCCCAATTAAAAACCAAAAATTAATTCAAAGAGGGGGCGAATCAAGACTACACCCTGAAAATTACTTTAGAAGGCAAAATCAAAAATCAGTACGGTATTCATCATCCAATCTCCCTAGTATCAGGAATTCTGTCCTGGCGTGCCCTGAACTGCCCAAGTGTCCACGGCTACTTAGTGCAAAGAGACTTCCAAGGGAGGTGTGTGCTTTGGGTCGCCACAACACCAAGTGCAGAATTCTGGCAGAACACAGATTACGGAAACTGAGAAGGGCTGAGAATAATTAATGGTTAGTTATTTTGGTGAGATTACATCAGATTCTTATAGCCTGTGATTTAAGCTTTCCAACGCATCCAAGCACGCCCAAAACGGAGCAGTATAGCCCCTGCTATGCCCATCCAAGAAACCCTTGGTGGAGCCGCCTTTGGCTGCCGCCGACGTGAGTCGTCTCCGACACGAGCCGACGACGGCTCGAAGCGCCTTTCTTTCATTGACAAGTCAAAGGGCGGCTCGACCTGGTCCAGGGGACCTCCCTGGTTGCTTCCTCTAGGGCCTGGGGGTCGATGGAGCCAGTTGGAGCTGAACACGGACCACCGGCGGTGGAGTATCCTGTCACCCCGGACGGGTACTAGATTCCACCCGCCTCACCACCCGAACTTTGGGTAGGGCTAACTCTCTGAATTCTCAACCAAATCGAGCAACTGAAAGCTCGAAATCGCATGGAAAAATCCAAGGAGTCCAAATCTGCAATCAGATTGGACATCCAACCACTCTCTAGTGGTCGTACCAGGAAAATGGCAAACGGCAACCATGGCAGGGGCACTTTTTAACAATCTCCCCCGTGCACCTTCCATGCCGGATGCCCCATGCTCACTCTTTACTCGTCCGCTCCTGCGCCTTCAAGCCCTTCACAGCATGTCAACCCAAGCACTGCAAGGCTGATGACATGCCGATCCTGGGGCTGCGCCTTGGTTAAGCAATCTGCAAGCATGTGTTTTGTGCTGCAATGCTGCAGCACAACCTGTCCCTTCTCCACCATGTCGCGCGCGTAGTGATAGCGTACGTCAATGTGCTTCGTCCTCCTGTGCTGCGTTGGGTTGTTGGTCAGAGAGATGGAGCCGGTGTTGTCCTCTTGAACCACTGTAGGATCCTGCTGCGACACGCCCAGCTCCCCCAGCAATCTGCGGAGCCACATCGCTTCCTTGACCGCCTCGGCCAGAGCGACGTACTCCGCCTCCACTGTGGAGGTGGCAACGCAGTCTTGCTTCCTGCTGCACCACGAGACCACTGCACCTGTGAGGAAGAACACATAGCCAGAAGTGGACTTCCTCTTGTCCACATCGCCGGCATAGTCCGCGTCAGTGTAGCAGACCAGCCGCAAGGGGTCTCACCTCCCCTTTCCGTCATACTTCAGGCGGGCATGTCGCGTTGCCTGCAAGTACTGGAGGATGCGCTTCGCCGCCTACCAGTGTAGTGGCCCAGGGTTGGCCACATACCTGCTCACCTGACCCACCGCGTAGGCCAAGTCCGGCCGAGTCGCCACCATGGCATACATCAGGCTGCCCACCACCGACTGGTATGGCACCTCCGCCATGTCCTCCTTCTCCTCCTTGGTTTGCGGCGCCATCGCCGCACTCAGCTCACAACTCGTGGAGAACGGACTGCCCACTGGTTTGCTGTCCTCCATGCCGTACCGCTTCAGGACCTCGGCCACGTACTTGGCCTGCCCCAGCTCAAGCGTGCGCGCTCTCCGGTTCCGCGTGATGCTCACCCCGAGGTAATACTCCAGCTCCCCGATGTCCGTCATCTTAAATCTGCTACTCAGCTACTCCTTGAGCTGCTGCAAAGCCGCCAGATCTGATGAACACAGGATCAGGTCGTCCACGTAGAGTGCGACAATCTGATGGAGTCCCTTGTTGCGCCGCACGTACACGCTGTGGTCTGACTCACAGCGCTTGAAGCCGAGCTCCGCCATGTAGCCGTCCATCTGCTGGTACCAGCACCTGGGCGCCTGTTTTAGCCCGTACAAGGCCTTCCGCAGCTTGCACACCTTGCCCTCCGGCGCATCCACCCCCTCCGGCACCTCAAGGTAGATCTCCTTGTCGATGATGCC
>SZWC01000252.1:119495-136409 GCA_023375785.1 Penium margaritaceum | reverse complement strand
TGCGCCGCACGTACACGCTGTGGTCTGACTCACAGCGCTTGAAGCCGAGCTCCGCCATGTAGCCGTCCATCTGCTGGTACCAGCACCTGGGCGCCTGTTTTAGCCCGTACAAGGCCTTCCGCAGCTTGCACACCTTGCCCTCCGGCGCATCCACCCCCTCCGGCACCTCAAGGTAGATCTCCTTGTCGATGATGCCATTCAGGAATGCCGTCTTGACATCCATTTGGTGGATCTCCATGTACTTTGCGGCTGCCACCGCGAGGATCGTCCGGATGCTTGTGAACTTGGCGACGGGCGCGAATGTCTCATCGTAGTGTTCGCCTTTCCGCTGCGCGTACCCCTTCGCCACTAGCTGCGCCTTGTATTTCTCCACCTTGCTGTCCTTGGTGAGCTTCACCTTGAACACCCACTTGGAGCTGATCACCTTCGCCCCTTCAGGCCGATCCACTAACTCCCAAGTGCCGTTCTCAGCAAGGGACGAAAGTTCAGATTTTATTGCTTCGCCCCACTGCTGCCTGTCAGGCCGTGCAAGCGCCTCTTGCACGGTTGTCGGCTCCGTTGCGGCCGCCATCATGCACCGCGCCATGCCGACCCAACGGCCCGTGCTCGTGTCATACCGCTTCGCCGCATTCCGCTGCCTCCGGCTGCGACGCGGCGACCTTGGCGACGCTGGCTGCTGGTCCTGCTGCTGCCCTGCTGCAACGTTGTCCTCGCCCGCGAGCTCCCCCGCGTCGGCTGCTGTGTTCTGCGCTCCAGCGGCACTTGCACCTGCTGCATTGCCCTGCTGTGCTCCAGCACCGTCATCCTCCGAAGATCCGTCATCGACCTCTGCAGCCGCCGGCTCCTCCTCACGCTCAAGGAGTTGGAACCACTCCCCCTGCTTTGGAGAGTGTGCTGCATCGATGTTGTTGCTGCTGCAGTAGCTTTGCTGCTCATCAAACGTGACGTCGCGGCTGGTGATGACGTCCTGCGTCCGTGGATCAAAGAGCCGGTACGCCTTGAGCGCACTCTCGTACCCGAAGAACGCGTATGCCTTTGCACGCGGGTCCAGTTTGGAGTCTTTTCTTTGCGCGGCCTGCACCAACGCGTGCGCCTTGCACCTGAACGCCTTCAGGTGCGCCACGCTTGGTTTGCGCTCGCTCCAAGCCTCTTGCGGCGTCTTCCAGCCGCCCTTCCCTTTCAGCACTGCTGTTGGGGTGAGGTTGGTGATGTAGCACTCCGTACTCACGGCCTCGGCCCACAAGCTCCGTGGAAGTTTAGCGTCCATGAGCATCGTCCGCGCCATGGTGAGTAGCGTCTGGTTCGTACGCTCCGCCACACTATTTGACTGAGGCGTGTACGGAGTGGTCGGCTGCCACTCAATCCCCTGCTCCTTCAGCCACCCTCCACAGCCCACGTACTCGCCGCCATGTCGCTGCGTAGCGCTCTGACCTTGCGGCCAGTCTGCCTCTCCACTGCTGCGACGTACTTCTTCAGCCGGTCCAGCACATCGCTCTTCTGCTTCATGAAGTAGACGTAGAGTTTTCTGCTACAATCGTCGATGAAGGTAACGAAGTACCGCACGCCCCCAACGGACGGCGTCTTGATCGGTCCGCACACATCACTGTGCACAACCTCGAGCAGGTTCTCGGCCCGCCGTTGTCCGTCTTCAAACGGCTTGCGCTTCGCCTTGCCCACGATGCAAGGCTTGCACTTGTGCTCTGCGGAATCTGCTGCTGTGTCTGCTGCACCGGTGATGTTGAGGCCGCGAACCATGTCGCGCTTCGCCATCTCTTGCACGACTGCGGGCGACGAGTGCCCCAGCCGCCGATGCCACAGCTGCAGGTCTGCTCCCCCGCCTTTAGCGAGGTTGACGATGCGTGCTGGCGGGTCTGCTGCGTCTGTTGCTGAGGGGATGACCTTGGTCTCAACGATGTAGAGGCCTCCCTCGTGCTTCGCCTCAAGCACAACCTCGCCGCCGCCGTCCATCCGCACGACTGCACCTTTCCTGCGGAAGAGCACTTCATACCCCTTGTCCGTCAAGCGGCTCACACTCAAAATGTCAGCTAGGCCGGGGACATGTTGCACGTTTTGGATAACACATTGCGCCTTTTTACCACCAACCACCACCTCTATGTCCACATCACCTTGGCCGGCCGCAGGTTCGACCTTGTCGTTCGCGACCACCATGGACTTTGCAGATTTGGTGTAGTTGATGAACCTCACCTTCTCGACTTGGGTATGGTCCTCCGCACCTGAATCGAGGCACCGCCGGTTGGCGCCCTTCAGGTCGTGGTTCTTCGTGCCGTTGAGGAGTGCCTTCTTGCCTTTGGCACCCTTGCCGCCGGACTGCGCCTCCTCCGGGCACTCCTTGGCCCAATGGCCCTCCTTGCCACAGTTATGGCATGCACCCCTCTTGGCGCCCTTCTTGCCGCCGCCCTTACCGCCGCCTCGCTTGCCGCTGCTACTGCCACCCTGCGTTTTGGTGACTAGGGTAGTTGAGGATGATGAGGTCTCGCCACCGCTCCGACGGTGCACCTCGTTGCGGATGTACTCGGCGACTGCGCCATAGGTGAGTTTATTCTCCTCCCAACCTCCTAGCACGGTGATGAGAGGGCTCCAACTGTCGGGTAGAGCCATGAGGAGCGCCATCGCCTGCATCTTCGTGTCAATTTTCTACCCCACATCATTGCATTGTGCGGCAAGAGACTTGATCTACTGCATGGCAGAAATGACATCCTCACCCTCCTCGATCCTCACCGTCAAGAGTCGCTTCATTGCGAAGATCTTGTTGGCTAGGGATGTTGATTGGTGAATGGAGCAGAGCTTCTTCCACGCGTCAGCCGCCAACTCGCAGCCGTGGATGTAGCCCCACTGAGATTCATGCAGCGCCGACAACAGGAGCATCAGCGCCTCCGTGTTCTTCTTCGCGAAGGCCGTCTTCTCCTCGTTCGTTGCGCTCGCATCTTGAACCTCCGTGTCCCTCATAAGCTCCAGCAGTCCCTTGTGCGCAAGGTATATCTCAAAATGCCACCGCCACAGCCCAAATCCAGGGCCGCCCATGTACTTTTGGATGGGCGAGGACTCCGGCTTATGCGCCATGTTGAACTTCTGCGAAGGACAGTCTCAAAGTGCGACGGCGACGTCGCCCGGAGCGACACTCCCGTGCGTTGCGGAAGCCGTGAACGTCTTGGTAGGCAAGTCAGGGCTGTGGGCCCATAACCCTTTGTCAGGAATGCTGTCCTGGCGTGCCCTGAACTGCCCAAGTGTCCACGGCTACTTAGTGCAAAGAGACTTCCAAGGGAGGTGTGTGCTTTGGGTCGCCACAACACCAAGTGCAGAATTCTGGCAGAACACAGATTGCGAAAACTGAGAAGAGCTGCGAATCATTAATGGTTAGTTATTTTGGTGAGATTACATCAGATTCTTATAGCCTGTGATCTAAGCTTTCCAACGCATCCAAGCACGCCCAAAACGGAGCAGTATAGCCCCTGCTACGCCCATCCAAGCAACCCTTGGTGGAGCCGCCTTTGGCTGCCGACGACATGAGTCGTCTCCGACACGAGCCGACGACGGCTCGAAGCGCCTTTCTTTCATTGACAAGTCAAAGGGCGGCTCGACCTGGTCCAGGGGACCTCCCTGGTTGCTTCCTCTAGGGCCTTGGGGTCGATGGAGCCAGTTGGAGCTGAACACGGACCACCAGCGGTGGAGTATCCTGTCACCCCGGACGGGTACCAGATTCCACCCGCCTCACCACCCGAACTTTGGGTAGGGCTAACTCTCTGAATTCTCAACCAAATCGAGCAACTGAAAGCTTGAAATCGCATGGAAAAATCCAAGGAGTCCAAATCTGCAATCAGATTGGACATCCAACCACTTTCTAGTGGTCGGACCAGGAAAATGGCAAACGGCAACCATGGCATGGGCACTTTTTAACACCTAGAAGCACGAACTATCTTCTGCTCCACACCTCATCCATTTGAACCATCCACAATCCGCTCGGCATGAATTTCTCCCTTCCCTCCTTGCTATTTCAGAATCTGAGTCCCATATTCTAAACATTGCTAAAACAACATTTTCTTTAGAGTATCATTTCTCTTGGAAAACTGACTGATGTTTCTTGTTGACATCATGTCTGTGAATTTTGTAGTGGCAAAACAACAGTTCCTTTAAAGATATAACCAACTCCTTGAGGAGCTCTCATTGGTGTCAAAATTTGCTTCTTAAATCATCACCCTTGTTTACAAGAAAGGAAATCCATACAAAATAACAAGCTGTAGAAACACCTCTCTCTCAAATGTCAATTATAAGACCCTTTTCAAACTTCTTCTCATGCGCCTTGCAAAAGCTATACCCTGCATTTTTCATTTAGACCAAACTGGATTGTACCTAAAAGAATCATCCTGCACGCACTCGCCTAATACCACGACCTCCATCATTGGGTTATTGGAACCTCGTTACCACACTAATTTCTAGCTACGGGTTTCAAGAAAGCACACGACTCCCTCAACTTCTATGTAGGCCTCAACTATGTGGGCCTTCTACCTAGCCTACTCTTGTGGAAAACAAATTCTACACCACCACACCCCAAAACATTTCTAAGTCAATGGCCACCTCACAGATGAAATCTCCCTGTTTTGTGGTGTTTGTCAAGGGTGCTCGCTAGCTCCCTTGCTCCACATTTGTGTTATAGAACAAATTGGGGACCTCCTCTTTCATAACTTATGTGGAATTAAAGTTCCTTTATTCCACGGAAGGAATCCAAACCACCTTACGATGCCTCAGAAGTCAAGCCTGTTATGTTAGGATCTGCATAAACTACCAAGGGAACTCATGTAATGCTTGCTGGAGCCCAAATTCCACAATCACAACACTCACCCTGTACACTTCTCTACCACTGAACACGAAACTTAGGATACATGTTGTCCACGTACTTCCTCCCGGGTGAACATGGACTCACATTGTTTTACGACTTGAGACACCAACCCTCCACTGGCGAGAGTTCAGAGCCTCAAGAGACACCATAGTTATTGCAATGAATGCATGCCTTACTTCAACATTCACTATTACAGCCATATCTTTCCTCTGCCGCAACAACATCTTCATCAGATCAACACTCTCCTCGTCAAATTTCTATCCTCGAACAATGAGCACGCAAGTTTAGGAAGAATTCCGCACCTCTAGTCCATGGCTGCAATAGTTAGCTTTTCCGGAATGAGCGGCCTTGGTGTCAAATACACTTACGTACACGAGTTTTTGAACTGGACTGTTGTCCTTGAAGCTCATGCAACAAAACAGATACACTTGTTCATCCAACCCGTGGAAGCACAATGGAAATACATCTTGCTCTTCTTACATGAATTCCCCAAGCACGGTCACGGTGTGATCTCTCAACCTTCATTTTTTTGGCTCAAACTCCTATCAACCCACCCCAAGTGGAAAAAATCCTTAAAATATTTCCTTGTTTCTGGGCTGTTTATTCAACCTCTATGCAATCCAATTGAGGAACTCATCGCTTTATCCTTGAAGAGAATATGCAACCCTTTGGCCTTCTACAACGAGAAATCTGGCTCCTCACTTCTCATATTACGCCAATGAACGTTTTCTTCACCCTACTTGTCCTT
Source organism: Penium margaritaceum (assembly GCA_023375785.1). Lineage (NCBI taxonomy): Eukaryota > Viridiplantae > Streptophyta > Zygnematophyceae > Desmidiales > Peniaceae > Penium > Penium margaritaceum. The sequence continues at coordinate 130,806 of SZWC01000252.1, read as the reverse complement.
GGTCGCATGCTGAAAAAGACATCCTTGACGAGATTTAAAAATTGCTCCCACTTTCCTGGAGAAGAGTTTCCTCAAAAGACCCCTCCCCTATTTCAGCTCACAGACACACCCATTACTTTACCATGAAGGACCTCAATGGACTCCGTGTTATGATCACCTTTCCAATCCAACATAACTTACGGCAGTCAGTCCAGTCTCCCTTTTAATTATCCCCATCCTTAGGCATAATCTTTTGACACGCGAGGAAAGAAATTCACCCCCGTCATTGTGCCAGAAAATGAATCTATGAGTGGCCTTCCTGCACGACCAGAAATCCTAGCAAATTGTTTCCCCTCAACCCTCCCTTTGCCAGAAAACATCTTCCATTGGATTCTTTCGAGAAATAACATTTGCCCATCATACGAGGATGATTGGAGGAAGAAATCCGTTAATAAGCTCCTCAATTGGAGATTGCTCCGAGGCACCTCACCTTCCTTCCACTTAAACTCCAAGCTGAAAATTCCATGCAAGCAAAATTCCCTTTGCTGCTACATACATGGCAAAAGAAATACCCATTTTCTTCGGAATGGATCAACTGCGTGTTCAGATTGCTATAGAGAAGAATAAATTAGGAATTGTTTGAAAGATAGTTTCCTAGCACTCCTGTCGCTAACGTGGCAGCGCAAGCCAGCGAGCTAACTCACTAGCACACACAGGTGGAAGTGAGAACAGCAAGGGGTTGGCTAGGGACACAGACAAAGTATCAGAAGCTGCAAATACTGAATTGTGTAGAGAGGAATGAAAACTGAGGGCTAGACAACCTAAAAAGTATCTCTAACCTAGTGGGTGCACACACACGCGGCGCACAAGGGCAGACATTTTCCAGCAGGACAAAACAGTGGGAAAAACACAGTTTTGGACATAACTCCCTGCAGACACGTCAGAACGACGAGCGGTCTGAACCAGAACGGCCGCAACAACAAGAGCGACGTCCTGATAGGCTGCACGTCTATGTGCTGTCCCACAGCACGAATCTAAACAAGAAGAAGGTATTCTGGGCGCCCGTACGGTCGCCGGTCTTCCTCCACCGTAGCCATGTCATGGGTCTGCATGTGAATGTACATGAGCCGAGGGATAACCGTAACCCGTGTAAGACACACACAACAACACTCCCCCAAGACCGAAGGGCGATACACGTCTATGCACATGCAGACACTAACGATGTACAGAGCAGGAAACACACAGACGCTGCAGGCAGCAAGCACAACACACGCAAGGTGGCACATGAGGAGTCAACCTGCAACAGGAATGGGGCAGAGTCCCACGGAACGAGCGGCCGCATGAAACTTCGAACGAATGAGAGCCTTGGTCAGAAAATCTGCGCACTGCCTTTCAGTGCCCACGCGGATGACTCGGATCTAACCACGGTCAACAGATCACGCACAAAGTGGTGCTCAACATTGATGTTCTTTGTGCGTGCATGAAACATACCTGAGTTCTTGGCGATGGCCTCCGCACTCATATTTTCACACTGAAGGACCACGGGGGGAATGGACTGGCGTAGTTCACCTTGCAGACGGACAAGCCAGACACACTCAGCTACACCGGCGTCCAGAGCAACATACTCTGCCTCCGTAGTGCTACGTGCGATGTATCTCTGCTTCCCACTATGCCAGGACACCACAGTGCCGCGAATGAGAAAGATGTAGCCGGTGCGGCTCTTGCCATCTAGACTCCACGTCCAGTCACTGTCAGTGTACCCATCGAGCACAACGGACACTTGCTTGCAAAAGCACAGGCCGAAACGTGTGGTGGACAGGATGTAGCGCACACACCAGACTGCTGCCTCCAGTGTTCACTCGTGTGGAGCCTGCGAGAATTGGGCGATTAGGTTGACAGTGAAGGAAATGTCGGGCCATGTCATGGTGGCCAAGTACATGAGCGGGCCGATGACTCGTAGGTACAGGGTCACGTCGACTGGCTCCCCCAGGTCGGATGGATCATCCACCTTCACGGCAGCCTGCCCTTCAGGGGTCATAGGCGTGGAGGCCATACGGATGGCAGTAAGGAGATCGACAAAGTGCTCCCCCACAGCCTATGTGTAGCGTGCCTGATGGACGCTGAGTGTGCAACGGATACGGCCGCACACGATCTCCATCCCCAGAAAGACAGAGGCCTCGCCAAGGTCTTTCATCTTGTAGGTCGAGGAGAGAACGGCCTTGGGAGCATTCACTACTCCCAGGTCGGACGAGGTGATCAGAAGATCTTCCACCTAGACGAGGACGGCAGCAAGCGGTGCTGGGGACTGTGAGAGGAACATTGATGGGTCAGAATCACTTTAAACGTACCCAGCGCGTCTTAGCGTGCTGGTGATCTCCTGATTCCAGCAACGAGGTGACTGCATCAGGACATACAAGGCCTTCCGCAGCCGGTACACGCGACCGATGCCATCCTCAAAGCCGAGTGGCTGGACCATGTAAATCTCCTCCTCAAGGTACCCATTCAGAAACGCGTTGATGTCATCCATATGATGGAGCTCCCCGTCGTGCTATGCCACCTGGCTCAGCAGCGTGAGCGTGGTCATCATCCGGCCAACAGGGGCAAACGCCTCGGTGTAGTCCACACCAAGGACCTAGGAGAAGCCTTTTGTAGTCAGGCGGGCTTTGTAGTGCTCCACAGTGCCATCAGGTTTGAGCTTCTTGCGTAGGACCCACTTGGCCTTCATGGCCTTGCGGTTCTTCGGCAAGTCCACCAGCTCAAAGACACCGTGCTCTCGGATGGCATCGAGCTCAACCTGGCAGGCAGCGCGCCACTGCTCAGCGTCGGGGACTGACAAGGCCTCAGGCAGACTGGTGGGATCGGGAGACAACGGTGGTGCACTACGTGTGGCCACGGCATACGCCGCAGAGGGAGAGTTGATCGTCACCATGGACTCAGCGGCATCACGAGCGAGACCGCACTCATGAGCAAGTAGTGCCATGCCCGTGGCACAGCCAGGGTGAACCTCCGTGAAGCCACGAGCACTCAGGCCGAGGGCCTTCGTGCCAGGGTCACTACTCACGACGCTGCGCGTGGGGCGAGGGCGGAGGCGCCCGCCGGGTGCCCGTGTGTAGGGGTCCGACGGGGCTGGAGCACTGGCTGCTGCCGACTCACATGCCGGTGTGGACTGCACGGCAGGTGCGTCACTAGAGGATGGCGCGGCCGCAGTGCCCCGGGAAGGACCCACGGCAGACGCGGGCACGTCAGCGGCCGGAGACGGGGACGGCTCTGAGCCAAACACGGACGCGGACGTAGGCTGAGGATCGGGCATGGCCTTAGAAACAGAGGCGGACTCGGACGTAGAATCGGACATGGGCGAGAGCGGAGAGTCGGGGGCGGAGGACGGAGGCGCAGATGGGATGGGGCTGGAGGTGCCGATGGGCACAGCCTCTGGGGACAGTCCTTAGAGTGTCGGCGACGGAGTGACCGCACTGGCCGGGGGAACTATGCCACCCGTGACAGGAACCTCCCCCACACTACGGGGTCCGGCACACCCAGGGGCATGAGCAGCACGAAGGTCGTGGATGCGAGCAAGGTCGCAAAATGCGAGATTCTCGAAGAAGAGAACATCGTGGGACTCCACGACGCGGCATCGCTCAGGGTCCCAAAACCGCCAGGCCTTCAACCGCGGGGCCACACCGACGAAGGCGCAGATGCGGCCCCGCGGTGAGAGTTTGCTCCCCTGCTACTCCGGCTTGAATAAGACACATGCGGAAGCCCCAGACACGGGCCAGGCGCCGATCTGCATGATGCCCGTACCACAGCTCGTAGGGCGTGCGGTGACCTGGGAGGGGGCCGTGTGGAATGCGGTTCAAGACCCAGGTCATGTACGCCATGCCCTCAAAGGCAAAGGCCTCAGGCATGGCACTGTCCGCATGCATAGCGCGGACCGCGTCCTCCATGGTGCGGTTCCATCGCTCCGAGACACCGTTCTGCTTGGGGATGGCGGGAGCGGAGAGGTTGTAGAAGACACCAAGCTCGGTGAAGGAGCGGGCCATGTCCTCGAGATACTCGCCACTACGGTCAGAGTGAAAGGTCTGAAGGCAGCGGTGGGACTGGCATTCGGCCATGACCAGCCAAACACGGACAGCGATGGCGGTATCGCTCTTCTGACGCAGACTGTAGACCCAGTGCATGCGCGTGAATTCATCAATCAGCGTCAGGATGTAGCGGCCGCAGTCCTCCTGAAACTCGACAGGGAGAGGACCCATGAGGTTGGAGTGGACAAGCTCCAAGGGCCGACGAGCCCTGGAGGCAGACTCCAGATAGGTGGACCGGTTCATTTTTCCTTCAGCACATCACAGGCAGTCGGTCGTGGGTTGCGCCTCGAAGGACGCCGCATCAAGACCGAGAGCAGGCTGAGTGCGGATCAGCTTGTCGACAGTCCCCAGGTGTACATGACAGAGGCGTCGATGTAGGGGATAGTGGTGCTCGGGGGACAGAGCACCAGCGACGAAGACAGGAGTAGTGGGAGAAGGAGGCAAGGGGAGGGCACTCGCAGGGGACTCAGAGATGTGATAGAGATCATAGATGACAGTCCCACGGAGGATCTCCTGGGTGTTGCACACAAAGATGCGAGCATTGGCAGCCGTGTACGTGACATCCAGGCCCATCTTGGTGCAAGCACGGACAGACAGTGGGAAGAGTTCGAGATCAGGGAAAAAGATGACGTCGGAGATGTATACGCGACCAGCGGGCCCGGTGAACTGCACAACCCCAACACCCTGGACAGGGACCTCATGGCCAGCTGCAGTGCGGACAGAGCGAACAGCGCTAACGGGATGCAGGACGATGAATGCGTCACGACGACACGTCATGTGATGGGTGTCATTAGAGTCAACGACCCTAGTGGCATCTGTGACACGCGTACAAGGGGCAACATGGCACTCGACGACAGATGAGGGCGCTCGGCATGTGACACGTCAAGACGACTAGCGGAGTGCACATGCGACACATGCAACCAAGACACATCATCAGGTCCGTCACGCGCACACGTCTGGACATGGGGACCACCACAGGCATCATCACGCAATGACATAGATAGTCCACTGGACCCCCCGGCTCAGTCAACTCACTCGCACCTCCCTGAGATGAGCACAAGGCGAGAAGCTGGTGCAGCTCGGCGATCATCCTGTGCCGGTAGGCGAGCGCCTAGTCACGAGGGTCAGCTGAGGAGCCTGCTATGGCGGCGGGCTGCTCTGGGACGGCTGCGGCAGTGGCGGCCGAGCGAGCGGTCGCACCGGAAAACTGGCGCACGCGCGCCTCGTGCGCCTGCAACAGCCCGCGTGTGATCTTCGCCCAGTCCAATGGGTGGCCCGTCATGCGAGTGCAGTCAGGATAGCTATGGTCACCCCCGTAGTTGAAACACACAAGCCGGTGGCCCATCGTGCTCCCAGAGCTGCTGCTGCCGCTGTTGCTGCTACCAGCGCCGCTACTGCTGCTGCTCCCGCCGCTGCTACTACGGCCGATGGTGCTCGTGCTGGTGCCGCTGTTGGTCCCATCGCTGGAGCCCCTGGCTCACGATTTGTGGCCCTTCTTCCCCTAAGCTGGTGCCGTTGTTTCTATAGACAACAAGAAGGAGGACGTGGCGGCAACTGTAGCTGAAGCGGTACTACGGCGAGCGCGGTTCGCTGCGTCCATGCGGACAACCTCCAAGAAATGTAGGATGGCCTAACGCAGCACGGTCCCTTCGCTCCCCATGTCGCGCAACAGGGTCTGGTCGAAGTTGCTGAAGATGCACGCGTAGTCGGGGTGGATGCCGTAGAGGATGATGTGAAGGGCAGAGTACTGTGCAGGGGCATCGTCTCCCAGCTCCTCGTGCAGCTGGATCGCCCGGCGCTAGTAGTCAGCTACGCACTCCTTAGCAGTCTGGCAGAGGGAGTTGAAGTCGGCGAGGAGCTGGGACGTCAGGGCCAAGATGGCTCCCTCAAAAAGGGTGATCGCCAGTGCCCACGCCGCGGAAGGGTCAGCTCCTGTGCCAGTCAGTGAGGCACCGAGGAAGCGACTGAAGTCCTTGGTGAAGTCCGGGGCGGCCTTCATCAGGCCGAGGGCGGTGCGGACTGCCATTTGTGTCTGGGCGGGATCAAACGCCTGGTAAGGTGTGAGGTAGTAGGCGATAACTCCCTCGCTCATGGCCCACATGCGAAAACGCGGCTCCCAGGACTTGTAGTCGTTCCCAGTCCGGAAGACGGGCGGGTCTCACTCAAACCACTTGGGTGGCCTGACCGTCGACAGAGCAACGGTGGAAGCCACCGCGCGACCGGGCATAGAGGAGGCAACCCCCTTGCCCAGGCGTGCCCGCACAGCCAGCTCCTCAAAGCTCAGAGGGCGGCGAGATGAGCTCAGGCTGGCGTCGGCGCTGGAGCTTGTGCCCGGGAGGGTGGAATTTGCCTCACGTGCTCTACGGCGCGCCTCGAGGTGGAGGAGGCGTGCTCGCAACAGCCCTCCTCACCTTCCTCGCCAGAGTCGGAGAGGGTATTCATTACCTCAGCAACATTTCCGCCATAAGCGAGGTGGTCCTCGCTTGGATTTGCGGACTGATGCTGCTCCTGCTGCTTGGGCTGCTGCTGCTGGGGCAGTAAGCCTCTGATCAAGTCCTGTAGCTCAGCGACCTACCTCGTCAAAGTATGGCGGCTCTCCGCCTACAGGTCAGCCAACGTGCGCAACTGGCGCGCCAATGTTTTCGGACTCGGCGGCCGCTGCTGCTGTTGCTACTGCGGCTGCTGCTGTTGCTGCTACTCCTGCTAATGCTGCTATTGCTGCTACGGCTGCGGCTACTGCTGTGGCTATTGCTACTGCTGCTGCTACTGCTGCTGCTGCCGCTGTGGTGACGATGGCGGCGGCCGGCATTGGCAGCTGATGGAGCTGCCCTCGGCAGCTACATCGGTGGCAGCTCTGGTGGGGGTGAGCTTCAACATGATGGCCGGTTCCTTCTCCCTTTTTTTGTTGTTGAACACCTCACCGCGGAACACCTCCAAACACCTTTGCGACACACCTCACCGCGGAATTTTCGCGGACTGCCGCGGAACACCTTGGACTTTCCGCGGAGCAGCCACCGCGGTCGCGCCAATGCGGAACACGGCGGTGTGCCGCGATCTGCCTGGGCACCTCCGTTAGTGCGTTCCGTGACCACCGCAGAGCTGTCGCGAATGGCTACCACAGAACTGCCGCAGAACTGCTGCGGACTTGCGACCGCGGAGCACCGTGGAGCACCGCCGATGTGTTCCAGAGCCACCGCATAGCTGCCGCGATGGAACGCCGCGGATCCGCGGAACACCACGGAACTGTCGCGGCACAGTCACCGCGGGGTGACGCACTTTGGAACGCGGTGTGTGACTGCGGTAGATCCGCGGCACCATTGGCGTATTCCGTTGCGGCCGCGAAGTTACCGAGTCCACTACGGAGGTCTCGTCACCGCGGAGCAACGCGGAGTTTCCACGGAACAGCTTTTGCTGTCATGGAACGGCCGTGGAACTGTCGCGGGGTTCTTAAGAAAGCGGTTGGAGTTGTGGTGGGTCCTCCCAGGACCTCTCGCCGAGACAGTGGGTGCTGCTGTTGCTGTTACTCAAGGCAACGGCTGCGATCGCTCACTGCTACTGCGGTTGCTACGCCTCTGCTACGCAGTTGTGCGAGCACTGGCTCGCTGCTCTGATACCATGAAGGACAGCTTCCTAGCACTGTTGTCGCTGACGTGGTAGCGCAAGCCAGCCAGCTAACTCACTAGCACACACAGGTGGAGGTGAGAACAGCAAGGGGTTGGCTGGGGACACAGACTAAGTGTCATAAGCTGCAAATACTGAATTGTGTAGAGAGGAATGCCAACTGAGGGCTAGACAACCTAAATAGTGTCTCTGACCTAGTGGGTGCACACACATGTGATGCACAATGGCGCAAATTTTCCAGTAGGACAAAACAGTGGGAAAAACACGGTTTTGGGCATAATTCCCTGCAGACACGTCAGAACGATGAGCCGTCTGAACCAGAACGGCCGCACCGACAAGAGCTACGTCGTGATAGGCTGCACACCTATGTGCTAAGCCACAGCACGAATCTAAACAAGAAGAAGATCTTCTGGGCGCCCGTACGTTCGCCGGTCTTCCGCCACCGTAGCCATGTCAGGGGTGTGCACATGAGTGGACATGAGCCGAGGGGTCACCGTAAGCCGTGTAGGACTCACACAACAACATTGTTTCCTTATATGCCCTCACCTTCAACCTTTGGTGTGTCCACGTTACACCATTTTGACCTCCATCCTTCTTGAAATCACCACTTCCACTGTGGATATGCTTTTTGGACCCTTGAAATAATAAAAGTTCTGTTTCTTTAGCCAATTGTTCGTGCCTCACCCTTTCAAGTTATTTGGCAAAAGCGGTTGGCAGAATCATGGTATTTCCCCTCTCATGAACTCAACGAAATGCTTGCAACCGGCTTGGGAGAATGTATCATGGTAGGTTTGACCCTTCTCTTGGAAAAGAGGAGGGTCAAACCCATAGATTCAACTTTTTCAATCCCATAGATTCAATTTTTCAAATGAAATGCTTCCAACCGACTTGGGACAGGTTATCCTTGAAGAGAATGTGCAACCCTTTGGCCTTCTACAACGAGAAATTTGGCTCCTCACTTCTCATATTATGGCAATGAACGTTTTTATTCATCCTAATCGTCCTTGGTCGCATGCTGAAGAAGAAATCCTTGATGAAATTTAAAAATTGCTCCCACTTTCCTGGAGTAGAGTTTCCTCAAAAGACCCCTCCCCCGTTTCAGCTCACAGACACACGCATTACTTTACCATGAAGGACCTCAATGGACTCCATGTTATGATCACCTTTCCGATCCAACATAACATACGACAGGCAATCCGGTCTCCCTTTTAATTATCCCCATCCTTAGGCATAATCTTTTGACAAGCGAGGAAAGCAATTCACCCCCGTCATTGTGCCAGAAAATGAATCTATGAGTGGCCTTCCTACACGAACAGAAATCCTAACAAATTGTTTCCCCTCAACCCTCCCTTTGCCAGAAAGCATCTTCCATTGGATTATTTCGAGAAAAAAAATTTACCCATCATACGAGGATGATTGGAGGAAAATTTGCAAAAAAAACTCCCCTTAAAGAAATATTAGTTCATTGATTAGGTCTCAATTCATTTTTCCGTGGAATCACCCTGGAATCAACCTGTCATAACATCATAACCATGCGTAACGCCGGGTTTATCCTCGGGCCTTCTCGTTGCTGAGGTAGTCACCCCATCTCAGTCGGTCACGACCAGACGAAAAAAAGCTTTCCGAGTGGGCCGAGATCGAACCTTTCCCAGCTCGTCGCGGCGCGCCACAACATTTCCCGTGGCAGATGTGTCATGATAGGCTCGCTTGGTATTCCTTTCTCGGTGCGATGTGGCACGTTTTGGACATGGATGCAGTACAGGGCCTGCTGAACCATGCGCATGGCAATGAACGTCCATGTGAAGGGCCAGTGGGAGCGGATGGCATGGCACTTGTCAGGTGTGTCTCCTGTGTGATGGGTCTGTCGCATCGGCAGTCGATGGTCACATCAGCTGTCATTTCGGCGGACCCATCGCAGATGCGTGTGCGCGCGATGGAGTGGAAAATGTGTGCGCCAGACGAGTCCGGCTTTGCGCCTCATCGCAGACGGAAGATATTTCTGTCCCCCCAGTCCGGATACCTCACGATTGGATCGTCCCTTTGGGATAGGTATCCGTATGGTCCTGGACAACCAAGGACAACGACCTCGGCAGCAACGCCTGCAGGGGCTGACGTCAACGGCAGTATGCGACTCGCAACGATTCTGACGTGCTCTAGACTCGAGAGAGAGAGAGAGAGAGAGAGAGAGAGAGAGAGAGAGAGAGAGAGAGAGTCTCTTGAGTCGAGAGAGACACGGGCGCGACCGCACCAATGACGGCCGCACCGTCCTCCAAACGCCTCCTGGCTGGAAATGAATTTGATCTCACTCACCTTGCTGGCAATGGGTCATTGTGACTGTCATCGTCAATGACACCTACACTGACCGAGAAGGCGTGTCCAGCCGCAAGGCTTTCAGCATGTGGGTGAGCCAACTCGGCATGTCCATTCGACCTTTCAGAAGCGGCATCACTTCTGCAGTCCGTCAGGTGTGTGTGGCACGTCAAGACGCCGTGGTCCTTTCCAGGGCAGAGCGTGACTGTAGGACTACACCGGCAGGCTTTCGACCGCGAGTCAGTGTCAGTGACAGCCTCTCGAAGCCTCCGAGTCGGAAGCCTCCTGGCTGCAACAATGGGTCATTGCGGACCACCACAATGACCACCACAATTCGCGGTCTGGGAGTTTGACAGCAAGGCTGCGGCTTTGTTCGTTTTGTTTGTGTGAGTGCGTGCTCCTGTTGTGATGACCACGTGATGCAAGAGACATCACATCATCATTGCTGTGCTGCGTGGTTGTGATGACCATGCAATGCAACACAACGTATCGGAACGGTGCATCATCGCTGGAAGCAGCGAGGCCAAGGCGACGTTGACGGTTCATGGGCGGTGTGAATCTCTCGTCCTCGCGAGAGTTGTCAAGGTGAAAATTCATGGAACGGAATCTACCTTGAGACGTTGCCCTCAACAGCTATGCCGAGCTCCTGCCCCGCGGTCAGCTTTCCAGCAGCGCACTGCGTGGTCTATTTTCCGACCGTATCCGCATCCATCAGAGAGACAGCCTTGCGCTCAGGTGGCCTGGAGCCGCCGATGTCCACGCTGGATCTTCATGCATGTGTCCGACACATTGTATCGTGTCGTGTGTGCAATAACCACCATATCCAACAACCGTTTAGGAGCGTGGCCTCAGTGAGCCTGACTGCAAGCATACTTCTCTCCACTCTGGGGGCAGGTCAAGACTGTTGGCCGACATAGGGTTGCTTGACAGGTAGAAGCGGACTGAACTCTGAACCCCAAGATTCAACACCATTCATGCGAAGGCAGCCGGTATGGGCATTCCGTTTGCTCGTCCCACAGCAGGTGTGAAGCAGCAGCTGCGAGATGAGAAGAGGGTGGTGATGGTGACGGGGTGCTCTGAGGGCGGCATAGGCTACGCCATGTGCAGAGAGTTCCGCAGGAGAGGGTGCACTGTGGTGGCCACTGCACGCAGAGTGGAGGCCATGCGTGGGCTGGAAGGTGGGAAGGGAATCCCATCCCCTGAGAATCATATGCAGTTTGAGGTATCGCTGCGAATAGGCTATTTGCGGTGATGCCTCTCATATGAAGAACAAAGATTTTCTGCCAGACATCCCCCCCCCCCCCCCCCCCCCCCCCCCCCCC
>SZWC01000252.1:77825-99835 GCA_023375785.1 Penium margaritaceum | reverse complement strand
CTCTCTCTCTCTCTCGCTCTCCTCCTCTCTCTCTGCACTTCATACTCCCGTTCATTGTATCTCTCCCTTTTCCTCTGCATTTTGTATCCATGTAACTATTTCCTATACTTTCCATCTTCCCCTATGCCCCCCACCCTCCATCTTCTTCCTCCGTTATGCTGAAAACAGTAATACATAGTTTTCTTTTCTTTCCTCTATGAATCTCTATTTTCTCTTTTTCTCTCTTCTCCTATCCCTTCTTCTTTCCTCTCCTTCCCGGTTCTCTCCTCTCCTCTCCTCTCCTCTCCTATCGCCTTCTCTCCTATCATATTTTCTTCTCTCCTATCATCTTGTCTCCTCTCCTCTGTCATCTTCTGATACATCCTTGCATCTTCTTTCCTTCAGCCTCCTTTTTCCTCCTTGTTTTTCCTGTCTCACACTCTCTTCCCCTTATCTATGTTAATCTGTCATGAACTCTCGTTTTCTCTCCTCTCCTGTAATATTGTGTCCATTCTTCTAGTTTATTCTCCACTGCTTTTCTTGCTTCTTACACTTCATTGCCTCGGAATTTCCTCCTATTCTTTTATTTTCTTTTGTGCAGACTTCTCTCCCGTGATAGCCTGTGATTTCCTCATCTCTCTAATCCTCTTACCTCGTCCTGTGTCCTCTTCTCTTATATCCCCTCCTCCCCTCTCCTCTCCTCTCCTCTCCTCTCCTCTCCCTCGTTCTTCTATTCCCTCTATTTTTGTGCCCTTTCGTTTCCCTTCTCTGCACCCCTCTCCTCTCCTCTCTTCTCCACTCCTCTCCCCTCCTGTCCTGTCCTCTCCTGTCTTCTCCTCTCCTCTCCTCTCCCCTCCTCTCCTCTCCTCTCCTCTCATACCCTCTCTTCTTCTCGCACCTCCTCCCATCTCCTATCATCTCATTTCCTCTCCGATCCCCCTCTTCTCCCCAATCCTAACCTCTTTTCTCCTCTCGTCCCCTTCTTTCTGTTGCCCCCTTTTTACCTCCTGTACTTTCCTCTTCTCTTCCATATGATCCTTTCATCCTATTCTGTCTTTCAATATCGTCTCCTGAAACATCCTCTCCTCTCTTCTCCACTCTCCTTTCCTCTTCCATATCTTTCCAGCTCATTCTGTCCATCCCTCCCTGGAAGAAAAACGTGCAGGAGGTTCTCCGCGTCCAACCTCCTCCGCATTTCACGTACGGCAAACTTAGCTGGCAGTTTTCAGCGATGCAACTGTTGCCTCTCTGGGTTTTGGACCACATCACATTCTCTGATTCGGGATTGTGAACAATCTCAGGGTTAATTTGGAAATGAGAAGAGGTCTTTTGCTGAATCAGGTTTGACGGCTGAGACATAGGACAAGTGAAAGGATTGGAAGGAGGATTTCAAAAGAGGAAGATTTCATGTTCTCCTTGGTCTCCTGGTGCTTCTTACTTGTGTGCCCACCATCACAAGTGACAGGATCACAGGGTTAAAAATGAAAGAAGGTTGTACTTGCATGTAGCTAGAGAAGTGAAAGCCATGATTGGTGGTTGAGAAGACACAAAATGCTGCAAAGGCAATGCAGTTTTGACTGAGTGGAAGATGTGTGCTGGTTTTTAAAGAGATGATGATCTAATGCATGAAAAATAAAGAAGGGTTTGGTTTGATGATTTTATTTTCATCCCAAAATCTCCTCATGATGAGTGAAAGTACTTCAGATCTCATTTAACAACCAAGAATTCTAAAAAGAAGACTCAATGTGAAACCCTCATTCTTTGGTGTAGAAAACCTTTCAGAAAAAACAAGTGCTTTCCCTGGCCCCTGATTTTATTGGTGAAATTACTCTGTTAAGAAAAATGAAGGAAGAATGCTACCATGAACTAGCACAATCCCATACTAAGGTTATGCCATAACTCACTACACGAGAGGGTAGAATCACAGACGGAGACATAACATTATGGTTGATCGAGCGTGAAACATTCACTTGATGTCAAGTGTACAAGCCCGGATGGCTTGATCGGAAGCCACCGACCGACTTCGCTCTCGAAGTCGGACTTCGCCCACTTCGAGGGCGAAGTGGGCGATTTCTGACACCGGCCTCGCCGGTGTCAGAAGTCACCCTGTCGCGAGTTTTGGAGTTCGCAAGTGCGAACTCCAAAACTTGCGCGATCGCAAGGGTTCGTTCACGAACTCTGAGCAAACCCCCTAGTTGAACTGGGAGTTTGGGTTTTATTTTTAACTTGCCCGGGTACCTGCCGGGCCCCGCGGTAGCGGGGCCCCGCAGGTCCCCTTTCTTCTATCACAGCGTGCGCCGCATCCTGAAAACCCCCTCAAACCCTCGACAAACCCCCCAATCAAAATGCGGGTTTTTTTTTTCCCTTGCCGGGCACCTGCCTGGCCCCGCAGTAGCGGGGCCCGGCAGGTTCCCTTTCTTTCTTTCACAAGGGGCACCTCTTGCCGGTCATCGCGACTTTGCACAAAAGGTTTCACCGGTTCCACCGGCGAAACCCTTCCCGCAAGCTCGCGATGACCGGCGAAGTTCGACTTCGCCCTCGAAGCCGAACTTCGGCCCCCAAAAAAAACACTCATCCGTGTATTTTTTGGGGGTGATTAACCATACCTCACAGAACAAGCAGGAGAGAAGCAGGTATAACATGTTTAAGGAGGGGAGATGATTCTGCTCTTCCTCAAGAGGGTCTGTGTAGCACAACTTGCAAAGGAGCAGCGAGCCAAGCCCAGTGGTGAGAGATGAGTCCTCCTGCAGCTCCATGCCAAGCCCCCCACAAAGGAGGGTGTGGTCGCAGATCCACACTGCTGCCGTATGCCAGTGATTGACAGCTGTTAGGCCAAGCGGGTTACTTTCTGGGCAGTCCAACCCGGACGATTCACCTCCACCAGCCTTCCATTCATAACAGACTTACAGACAGAAAGAACAGTGGTGGTGGTGGTGGTGGTAGTGGTGGTGTGTCCAAGAACAGTGCTGCGAATTCTTCAAGAAACGATATCAGTATTTTGCCTTGACCTTCCACATCTTTGACAGTGTGTGGAAAATCAAACAACACCATAACAATCATAATTATTGACAAGTCTCTTATCCACAAAGTTCCTACAACACTGCCTTGAATATTGACACTGCTCACAAGTCAAAATAAAAACAATTTATTTCTGTAACATGCTTCATTGAAGGAATTTTGTAGCTTGTTCCACTGCACATTTTACCATGGGTTAAACCTATGAGGCTCATTTTGTTTGATTTCACCTGGGTTGTTCACTCCTTCCTCTTGCGCGAACCTGACACTAAGGTTGACCTTTCTGATCGCCTCATGCTATGTGAGTATGAATTTACAGTCAGTCACTTTTGCAAAGGGAATAAAGAAGTTTGAGTTAGGTTGTAGACATATACATGATCTGACGAGGTACAGTGTTGCCCACAGGATTTCCAATGCGCAAGATTCACAGAAGTTATGCTTGTCAGCAAATTCTACCATCTCCTGTGGTACCCACTCATTGTGGCACCTTTCCCCACATGAGTAATGCCCTTTCAAGGTGCAGATCCCTTTGCATGTTCTGCCGTGTCATCCGCAGGTGACTGCGGATGACACCACAGTCATCATGCGGATGTTTTTGTCAGAGGAGCCTTCTTACTCACGTGCAGTGGAAATTTCCTCCGGATGCATTTTTCGGTCAAACGCACTTCATAGGTTGTAGGGACTGGACTGCCAACAGGTTTGCATTCCTCCACGTTGTACCTCTTCAGAACCTCGGACATCTATTTTTCCTGCCCCAAATTAAGGATGCACGTCCTCCAGTTTCACGTGATGCTCATGTTTGGATTTGGCCATCACCGCTCACGGATATGGACCTTCCGTGGATCCGCGTGGAAGGACAAGCCCTGGCATAGTGGATGATGAAATTCTGTGGATGACCGCGAAAAGGGTTCTTTGGATGCGTGGAAGACACCTCGGAGGCCTGCAAAACCCAAGCAGGCCAGCCACCTGACTGGTGGCAGGTTCCGGAGGGACTTTGGCAGGACATGTCCGGAATAGCAGGACAGGGTGGCGGTGGACGGAACCGCAGGTGGGCCTACCTGCGGCAGTTGCTGCCACTGAGCAGACCCGCGTCATGGAAGGACCAAAAAAAAAAAAAAAGGACCTGGTTCAGCCTCCAAAAACACACAGATGTCCAGTCCTGTAGTATCACAATTGTCATTCAAATAGTCTTTACTTGCAGAATTCCCTTCAGTCTTTCCAAACATCCGTGCAAAACCCACAGAAGTGCAGGACGTACAGGCCGCGTAATCTTTAGAGAGGAAACTCCATGGAAGCCAAACTCTATGGAGCACCAACCTCTAACAAAAGGTTAATAGGCCCACAGTCCCTGGCCTGACACTCCAACACAACTTTCGCCGCACGGAACCAGCCGCATCTGATGCAATGGCGACAGAAGATGGTGGCCCCAGAAGAGGAGACACGTTCTGTGATGAAGTTCACAGGGAACGGCTTCTCCCTCTGGTGCTGGCGGTTCAAGATCCATCTCATGAACAAGTGTCTGCTGGATTTCCTGAAGGGTAGAGAGACACTTCCACAAGGTGCGGGAGCTGCGGAGAAGGAGGCCTTTGCAAAACACTGTTAGAATAAGTGGATGAGCAGAGCGAGTGACGGCAGAAGCAAGTAGAAGCAGAGCACATTGTGGAAGTGGGAGAGAATGAAGGAAGAAAAGTGATGAGCATGAGACTGGGGAGTTAGTCAGAAATGAGGTGAGAAAGTAGTGAGAGGTCGAGGGAGGGCATAAGAGTGAAGTGTAAACAGGAGCATGACAAGAGAATGCTGAAGCAGATGAGACCGCCTTGATTTGTCCAGGAGAGCTGAGCAAAGGAGTGAGAGTGAAGGAGCGAAGGGATGTGAGGGCGAGGGCACATGATTGGATTTGGAAGAATGAGTGAGAAAGAGGGATGGCAGAGCAAAGACACGGCCGCAAGGGCCGCGGAACCAAAAGCGAACATGATGAAAAAGATCCATTCTGGGTTCAACTTGGAGGAAATGAACATCCTCTGTATGTACAGCAGAACGGGACAAAATGGGAGAGGAACGGGCTTTTTCCGCTAGCCGGACACAAGTGACAGTTGTCACTTTATCAGAGGATGCCTTGACTATCGGTCAGAACAGTCAGATGACCGATGGGCCGTTTTCAAGGTGGTCTTAGGTTATGTGCCTGAACCTTTCTTGAGAAAAGGGGGGAGAAATCTTGTCGGAGTCCTATTTTCCAACAAACACAATACGCAAGTACTCATGCGCTGTTTATGGCTCTTCCCAAAAGTTGGAGCCCGCTGATGACGATGTTGGGCGGATGGCCTGAAGCGGATCTCAACTATGCCTGGGTGGCTGAGTACGTGTGGAAGGAAGCGTTGCAACAATGTGACGGCGGCACCTCATCCTCAGCCTATGCTATAAGAAATCATGGTGGCAGAAGTGGCAGGAGGAGACAAGGCGGGGGGTCAGTGAAAGCGGGGAAGGGAGAGCAGCAAACACGCTGGAAGGGACCGTACCACAACTCTACCAAGGCAAGCCATTGGGCCCGTGAATGCAGGTCCAAGAAGAAGGGCGCGGAACAGGATGGCACAGAATGGAAGGCCCTTCCTGATGGTAGTGCGATCATGAAAGAGCCCGGAGTGTTCGGGCTTGAATCATGCAGCAAAGAGCACATGCACTTTGGATGTGCGGGCTTCATCAACTACTCCGTGTCAGAAAAGAAGCTCATGACAGTAAACAATACCGTCGAGCGGCCGGCGGAAACAGGTGACCTCCCCGTGGACGTCATGGTGAAAGGTCAGCGGACACATTCCATCATCAAAGAAGTTCAACACGTGCCTTCCGCATGGAACCTGCTAAGTGTTGGATGCCTCACCAACAAAGGCTATGTCATAACCTTCCGATGCACAGGCGTGGAGGTACAAGACGAGCCGGGTGGAGGGCTGATCCTGGCAGAGGAGCGGAAAGGAAATATATACCTTGCCCACTCCAAGGTCTTGGTAGCAGGGGGAGCTGCCCCCCCTGCGGCAAGCACGGCACACGCTGTTAAGAGAAGCGGAGCTGACCTGGAGCTGTCACATTGTTGCTTGGGACACAAGACATGGCGCGGAGGGACATGGTGCAGAGACTGGATGTGCCGACAGCAGAAAAGGCAGCGGGATCCTAGTGTCAGCCTTGTGTACGATGCAAGGCAACAAGGAAGTCCTTGGAAAGCATGGAATACCGATCACCTGAGCTCCTGGACCTGGTGCACAGCGACGTATGCGGTCAAATAAGATCAGAATCCATAGGCGGTACGCCTTACATTGTGACCTTCATGGACGACAGCAGAAAATTCTTTGTTTACATGCTGAAGTGCAAGAGCAACGTGCTCATGCATCTTCAGGAGTTTGTTGCCAACGTGCAGCGGCAAAAAGGCTGGTAAAGGCACTGCGGAGCGACAACAGCGGGGATTACCAGGCTTGCAGGGGAAGGCTAAAGTTGCAAGGGATCGAGTGGCAGTGAATGACGCCGCGTACACCACATTCCAACAGAGTGGCCGAGCGGATGAATCAGATGCTGCGGAGCATGATACGCAATATGCTTGTGGATGCAGATCTTCCACGACAGTTCTGGGCTGAGGCAATGCGGACCGCGGCCTTACACGGTCAATCTCACCCCAGCCAGCGGGTTTCCCCTGAAAGGGAAGAGTGGCTGGAAGACACCGCAGGAGGTGTGGAGCAGACACAAGTTCCACGTGGGGCACCTGAGGGCATTTGGGTGCAAGGCGTTCACACTGGTGCCGGAAGTTGAGCGCTAGGACAAGAAGCTGGATCCGCGGTTGATGCCCTGTGCCTTTGTAAGATATGAAAGTTCACACAAGGCCTACCGTCTCTATGACCCATGGAAGAAGGATGTGATCCGCAGCTGCGACACCGAGTTTGATGAGAAAAAGAACTACACCGGCAGCAACAGCGACAAGGCTAACTCCCCACAGAAGGGGGAGTGGTTTCAGCTACTTGATGGAGAGGAGAAATCCATGACAGCAGACGTCGACGACGAGCCATTGGAGTGTAGCAGAGCTGGAGAGTCTCACGGCAAGTGCAAGATGGCGGCAAACATGGGAGCAGATCTGGTGGAACGTGCACATGTAACCGGGGAGACAGCTTCAAAACTGTTGATGAAGAGCTGGAGCTGCAGACGCAGAAGACCCTGAAACAGACCCAGGTGTTGGGAGGTGCGTCAACATCAGATGAAAAGCCGCAAAAGGAGGCGGCAAAGGAGTGGTAGCGTACTGCATTGCCACCGCATTGGAGCAAGCGTGCTTGACAAATGGAAAAGCAGTACGATGCTGAAGAAGGCCACTGGAAGGGCATTGTTTGCACATGTGTGGTGCGTTGTGAGCCCCTCACCGTACAAGAGTCACTTGCACAAGACGACGGGAAACAGTGGGGTTAAATCTGAGCTAGCCTCCATTGCGGAGAACGGCACTTGGGAGATAGTTGACAGACCTAAAAACACGAAGGTTATGGGCTCCAACTGGGTGTTATGAGTGAAGCTCAGCAAGGATGGTGAAATTGAAAATTCAAGACGCGGCTGGTGGCAAAGGGGTACGCTCAAAGGGAAGGCGAGCACTACGACAAAACGTACAGCCTTGTCGTCAGATTGACAAGCATCCGCTCCATCCTCATGGTAGCAGCCGTGCGGGATCCGGAAGTCCCAAATGGACGCCAAGACCGCCTTCCTGAACAGCACCATTGGCAAAGAGATGGACATGGAAGTGCCGGAAGACTACAGCGTGTAAATTTGGCTGGAGCGGAACCTGCAGCAGATCATCTCACTCAATGTGGACGACCTTATTCTGTGCTCCTCGGATCCACGGAACTCAACTCAAGCGGCAGCTGAGCGGCAGATTCTAGATGTCAAATATGGGGGAGCTGGGATTCACCTCAGGATCAGCATCACTTGGGACCAGAGGGCGCGTACGATCGAGCTTGGACATGCCAATAACATTGCAAAGGTCCCAAAGTGGTACGGCATGGAGGACTGCAAACTTGTTGGCAGTCCATTCTCCAGAAGCATTTAGCTGCGTGCGGCAATGACGTAGTAGACAAAAGAAGAGTGGGAGGACAAGTTGCCCTGTCAAAGTGCGGTGGAAATCCTCATGTACACCGTGGTGCCGACCAGGCAAGATCAGGCCTACACAGTGGTCCAGCTGAGCAGGTAGGTGCAAATGCAGGGCCAAAACACTGGCAGGCAGTGAAGCCCATCCTCCACTATGTACAGGCTACATAGCAAAGCACCTGACGTTCAACAGCGAGGGCATTGCTAGGAATGTCTTTCTTCTTGCAGGTGCAGCAGTGTTGTGGTGCCAAAGGAAGCAGGAGAGTGTCACCACCTCCACAGTTGAGGTGGAATACATCGCTCTACAGACGGCGGCGTGGCTCCACAGACTGCTGGGGGAGCCGGGGGAGCCTCAGGGCAGGCTGACAGTCTTGCTGGAGGAAAAGAAAGGCACGCTCAACCTGATTAACATTCCAACACAGCACTGCAGGACCAAGAACATCGACGTGCGGTACCACTATGTGCCTGACATGGACGCCAAAAGACAGGTGGAGGTGCAACACTGTGGCACACTCTAGATGCTTGTGAATTGCATGCCCAAGGCACAACCTTGCGACAAGCACATGGAGGAGTTTGCACCACTCATCAACGAGTTTGAGGGAATGTTTTCTAGTAAAGTACCCCAAGGATTACCTTTGTAACGTCGACTATCAAATAGACCTGAAGCCGGAAAACAGATTGAAGGTCAAGAGAACCTATCAGATGAGCATGGACTACATGAATTTCACAGGAATTACCAATAAGAACTACTATCCCCTTCCATGAGCAGTGACACTTGTTGACCAACCCCAAGGAGCGTGGATTTGCACCAAAACTACACCATGGAGAGGCTATCCTCTGTTCTGCATATCCGATAAGGACACCAAGGAGATGGCGGTCCACGCCAAATACTAAGACTTAAAGTTCATGATACTGTCATTCGGGCTCACGAATACCCCAAAGAAGATTTGATGACCATGAACATCACTTTGGGCTATGCCTTGCAGAATTTTCCTTGTGTATCTGAATGACATTCTGGTTTAGAACTGCAACCTCGAGGAGCATGGTGAATTCTCAAGAAAAGACCTGAGATTTGAAAAACAGAAAATTTCTACGATGAAGTCTCAAAGTACAACTTTGCTTACTGATCGATCGCTTTATTGGACAACGTCATCTTCGGCAGATGGATTATGATAGACCATAAGAAAGTGGATGCGGTCACTGATTGGCCAACGTCCACCAACGTTCGTGATGTCTAGGTTTTTTGGGGCCCTATTACTACTACCATAGATTTGTAAATGACCATGCTCGAGTGCCAGTTCCTCTTTAAATGAGAAAACAAACACGTGGAGATGGTAAGACAACTAACAAGAAGAGTTTACTCTTTAAAAAATGCTCTGAACGCCGTGCCAGCCTTACGATTAGTAGGTCAAATGGTTGACTAAATCATGAACACCAAAATGTCCAGTTGAGCAATCAAAGCCGTTCTCCTCTAAGACCATGATGGTTAAAGAAAAAAGAATTGCTTGTATGTCAATAAATCTGCACGGGCCAGATGTAAAGTACTTGGTGAAAAAAGGTAAACTTTTGCAGTTGTGTAAAGTTTCAAGACGTGGCAGTGATATTTTGTGGTCGTTGGCTTATTCCAAAAGATGTTGCACTTCATCCTGATGACAACCACGGTCACCTTTGAGGGAAGAGCATGGCTGTTCCTGAAAAATGTCGTTCGCCAATACAGTATTCCCTCTTCCATCACTAATGGCAGGGATGGAAGGTTCACTAGCACATTTGGCGGAACCTCATGACTCACTATTGTAGTTAGATGGACAGACTGAGCGCACCACTCAGAAGCTCAAACAACTACTTCGAACTCCATGTGAGGCACATGACACTAACTTGCCGGTCAGAACTCCTACCTCTGAGTTTGCTTACAACTTCTCCACATCCACCGCAACCAAAACATCCCCTTTTAAGTGGTGTGTGGAAAGCTCCCCTCAACTACGACAGCTTTGCAGAACTTAAGGGGCATACAAGTAATGGACGTTCAAATGGTAAGACTTCCAGGTCATCTGTGATGAGACTCACTTGAAAGTCAGTAAGACACAGACAGTAAGGAAGTGAGCTGTCGACAACCATCAGAATAACTCCAAATTCTACATGGTGATTGAGTTCTACTCAGCTCGGTAAATGTCCGCTTCTGAGAACAGGACTGATTGCCATATATAACCAGTCGTCTCACCCTTGAAACTGTGTGATACAAATTGTATTGGGAAATGAACAAAAAATTGAACATCGATCATTCACCAAAGATTTTCTATTTCATAAGAATAACCTTTAGTATTCTCATGTTTGACAGGGAATGTATCTGTGGGCTCTGCTTACATGCATTCATGTTCCTGATTCTTGGGAAATTTATGTATATATGAATACACTTTTGACTAACTAAATGTGAAGTGTACTAACTTGGGTCCATCAACTATACCTCCTGACTAAAGTTGAAAACCAAGTGATTAGGGCCGTTCCCGATCAAAGAAATGTGGACACCTGTTGTTGTAAAACTTCATTAGATTTATCGCTCACTGCACACATGCAGATTTCAGCGGAAAATTGTCGAGGGCATTGTGGCCAATGTCCTTGACCATTCATGTTCCATTCCAAATTAGTTTGACGGGTTCAACCACTTACGAGAAGTGTTGACTGTTACGAACAGTATGGATTTTTTTACATTGTTTGTGTTGACATGTTGTGCTCCTTGCCATGAGTGCCATTGATCATGTTCCCTGGCTTGAAATATGAGAGAGTAGTCAATGAACTGATCTGAATAATTTTTTTGCTTCCTCAGATTTTTCCATGCAAGATCAAGCTTTGAATCGCTAAATTTGACTGGGTATTCAGAAAGTTAGCCTAGTCCAAACTTCGGGTATTGGGTGGGTGGGATCTCGTACCCGTCATGGGTTGGAGGATAATCCAACACCATCGATCCGATTTTGGCTCCAACGAGCTCCAAATGCACCAGGGCCATGAAGGAAGCAACCAAAGGAATCTCTAAAACCAGGATAAACTTCTCCTTGACTTCTGGAAAAGGAAATGCGCTCATACAAGTCACCGCCAAAGCACCTCCCGTAGACAAGCGTGCAAGGCAAGGTGGTCAGCTCTACCAAGGGTTAATTTGACGGACGTAGCAGGGGCTCTACTGCTCCGATTTGGGCGTACTTGGATGGGTTGAAATGTTATTTCATTGGATACAAGGATCTGGTGTAATCTCACTATGGTAAGTAAGAAAATCATGTTTCGATTCAGTTCTCCTGCATGTGACAGGTTTCTGTCCACTCCTAGTCTGTGATCCTTGTTCTCCACACTCTTTACCATTGGTTTCCATTGACTTCCCCAAATATTGGTAGCATGCAGCAGTAAGGTCTAGGTATTCTTGAAGGTGCCTCCATACCCACTAGTGCCAGAATTTTGATGTACTTCTCAATGGCAATAAACTTGATTGAAGACAAACCTTGATACTCTCAAAACTCCCAGACGTCTCATCAGGGTTCCATGAAACAGCGTCTCACAACGCGGTGTCACACATGTCGCTTGTCTCGAGCGTCCAAGCCTCTAAGTGTGCTTCATTATTGTTTTCATTGTTGCATATGTATGCCGTAATGTTTTGGCACTTTTCCTCAAATCACACCTACTCGGATTAGAAGTTATCCAAACTTTCATATTCCTCCAATCATGTTATTCCCTGCAACTTCTTTGTGTAAATCATCCATGTACCACTTGGTTTCATAAAAAATGGTTGAAGTTTATAATAGCCTAAAGTGCAAAAAAAAAATGAAGTCGAGGTACTTGGAAAAAAAGCCCATAGAAAAATGTCATTAAAATCCGAAAGTCACTGAACTGTGGGCCACAAATAGGAGGGAAAAAATGACCACTTGCGGATCTTAAGAATTATTTCTGGAATGTTACATGGTGTAGGTCTTACGACTCAATGCGGTTAAAGTTTAATATGTTGTTATGTCGTTGGCTGATCGTAGAAGTCAAACAAGCACAATGCAAAACTGATTAGTTTCAATAATCTTGTGTTGATCTTTTTTTAATGTGTTCAAAGCTTCTAGAAAATTGCCGAACACATTGTAATAGGTCAGGATATCACTTCAAGATACTCCCAATGTGGTGTTGTGAAGATGTGAAAGTTCACAAGCATTCGACTAAGACCGTCAGAGAATGTATAATGGTTAGAACAATCCAGGGACTACTGTGTCGCATTAGCATCACAATGATGTTTCTCCGATAACCGTCAACATTACGTCCCAGATATACACGAATCCCTGAAATCCAGGAGTAGGAATTTATTTCCTAATCCTGGATATTTGTGGCCCATTGTGCATCAAACTCAGGATAATTACGCCGTTTGGCCGAGGACATTTTGACCACCTTCCCCGACATCCGGTATTCCTTTCCCAATAATTCTGAAAACTTTGACCAATTTCTAGAATGGTTGAAAAAAGCATCACAAACTGTATCAGATTTTTGATACTATTCAGTCTAATTCAAGCCGCACCTCAACGTTCTCAAACCTCCCTGGCTTCTTGGCAGTGTTTCTCAAAGCGACCACTCACAAAGCGACATCGCACATGTCGCTCGGCTCAAGCGCTGAGAGCCCAACATATGGTTCATTGCGATTCTCGTCATTGTATATGTTCGCTTGAATTGTTTGACACTTGTCATCGAAGTGAACTTACTGCTTAGTAAAAATTATCTATCTTTCCCAATTCCACAGATTTTCTATCACTCTGCACCTCATCCCTGTGAACCATCCACGTTCCATTCGCCATTACACACAGTATTAGAGTGCAAAAACGCAGGAGGGACATTTGACACAATAAGTACAAGGCAACAACCTCGCACGAGTCTTCTGCGCATCGCCACCATTCAGAATTTTGTAGACCTCTTGACGACAACGATGCACGGACGCACGGCGACGAGAAGAAGTAAACTGCAGAGACTCCTGTGATGGAGGAACAACAGCATGCAGAAAACAACGCTCTTTACGCAAACCAGATAGCAGAGGTGACTTTTTCCAAATTGGCACGGCACCAACAACCCCGATGGCCAACCTGGTGACGGACCCTCGGCTCGGTGAACCACCCCCCCCATACTGCCCGCCAGGTCGACATCTCGCATGATGGAAGGCATCGGCCGACAAGCTCGCATCAATTAAGATCTGTACCAGAAGCTGCTGAGACTCGATAGCCGCAATGCCCATGTGCTCCAGCAGTTCAACGCAGTGATGGAGGAGCTACAAGATTGAGTGGGCCTCAATTTTGATGAGTACTCTCTGAACTAAATGATCCTGCAAAATCGAAGGGACCAAAGGTCAGGATGTGGCTGATGTGTTTGGAGGTTTATTTTACCGCTGCTCAGGGTAAACAACAAGAACATTAGTTTTGACCTCGTGGCCTTGATTTTGTGTGGCACAGCTTTGAATTGGTAGTCTGATAAAAAAAACCATCCAACGGCAGTAGGAGACTGGCAAAACTTGATCAGCGGGTCACGCGACCACTCTCACATCATCCAGAACAGGCATTCTACCTCTCGATCAGATCAATCTGGTTTGAAATAACTCCCCTCCAGCAGAGAACTGGTTGGACTTTGCGCGTGCCACACTCGCCTGATGTAGAAAAATGAACAAAAAGTTTGATGCACTGTACGGGCTTCAATGCTTGCATCATTCCAGCCTGGCAGAGTACACACAAAGTTTTTGCAAAATCATCACCTGAACCGACCTCTCCCCTGACAAACTCTAAATCTACTACAATGGTCCCAAGCGATACATGCAGTGAGAAATCACAATTTCTGGCATCCAAGATGACCTTCTACAAATGATTGCAGTCACCGATCGCATCAACCATGCCGAATACAATTCTCGGATACAGGAATCTAACAACTGCCAACCCAAAAGCCACAACCCTTGTTGTAGTGCGGGAAAATTCCAGTTGGCGGAAACCTCCTCTGCGATGGAGATTGATGCCGTTGATCAACATGATCAATAGCTTTGCTAGAATTGCGGGAAGTCGGGACACAATTCGCACGATTGTCAGAAAAGACAGCAAGAGGCCAAAAAGGGAGGGGGGGGAGGAGTCATAGAGAAATAAATGAGGAGTTGGGAAATGGCAAAGGGCAACAGTAGATGGCAGAACTACTTATTCGCATCCACCGATGCCCATATGGATGACTCACATTGTAGTAGACAAGGGTTTCTGAGGTCGCAAAGTCCGACAAGGGATGCGAGGATGACCAACAAGCGATACTGCTACAAGTGCAACCGAGGGGTTGTAAAATTCTCATAACAGTACCGGCAGGGAGGGGATGGAGGGGCTTCCCACAGGTTTGCAAGCAACAACATGATTCAGAAGCTGAGTTCTCAGATCAAACCAGGTGTGTTTGAAGGAAAAAATGTCAATGGGCATCTGCAGATTCATCGACGTTGCGAACCTCTCTGACTACAATCAGAGATCTGCACGACAGAGCGGTCTGGAGACCTTTTCCAAAAAGCGACCGCAAAATCATCCTCGGGCAAGATTTCTTGTACGAGCACAAGCCGCAAGTAGACTAGAGCAGTGTCTACATCAACATAAATGATAGAAAGATACACCTGCCTGTTGTCAAGGAATCCACGACGCAATGGCGATTACAGGAAGCAACAAAGGTGCAAGCATCACAAGAAGTTGCAACAGTGGAAAAACTCCAGCCGATACACTTGGAGGTGGCCAACAGATATGTGCGGCATAGAGCTCAAGCGTCACTAGTCCATGTGGAGACACGGAAAAAAGAAGGAATTGCAGTTTTGGAGGAATTTGTACCGCTTGTTTTGGACCTACAGCAGCCTAGATACCTGGAAAGTCCACAATTGTTTTGGAGGATTTTGTACCGCTTTCGGAGAGTTAAAAGGGGTTTTTCACGATGAACTTCCCTGAGATTTACCTCCACAGCGGAAAATTTATCACTAGAAAAATCTGAAACCAGAAAGCAAACCAACAGTGGAAGGGACATATCGGATGAGAGACCACGAGTTGGCCGAACTAAAAAGAAACTGGATGAGGTACTCAGTGAGGGTTTTTCAGACCATCCACGTCACCCTACTAGACACTTTGTTTTTGTTTGAAAATTTAGAAAAGAGAAAAATGGATGTGCATGGACTGTTGAGTGTTGAATGAAATTACCATCAAGAACCGCTACCCTCTTCCGTGAGCAGAAGAAAAATTGACCAAGTCTATGGGGCACAAATCTTCACCAAAACTGACATACGCAGCAGCTATCATAAGATCTGTGTATCTCATAAGGATATCAAGAAGACGGTGTTCTGCTCCAGATACACGGTTATAATGTTTGAAGTTATGAACACCCCCAGAGTATTCATGGCGGCGATGAATAACGTTTTCAGCCCCTACGTCAAGGACTTCATTGTCATATATCTTCATGACATCCTAGTGTATAGCTGGTTACAGTGTGATTGAGTTTTTGAGCCACATCATTGGTTGATTGAGTTTTGAGCCACATCATTGGTGGCGAACGGATCACCATGAACCCGAAAAAAGAATAAAGGCTTTCACTAATTATCCAACACCGACACGTTTGGGACGTCCAAGTGTTTTTCAAACTTTGTAATTACTACTGACGATTTGTAAAGGACTATCCCGGGTGTCAGTGCCACTCTCCGATCTCACTCGTAAAACCACTAAGTGGAGATGGACACGTTGTGAACAAGAAGCTTTTAGCTCTTTGAGAAATGCTTTGACCTTGACGCTAGTCTTACGATTAGCAGATCTAACGATGGACTACGTCGTGGTCTCACGTATCGAAAGAGAAAGAGAATTCATTCTCCTCCTAAACAGCGGCGGTGGAGAACAGCCAGTCATACACATGTCACGAAAACTACGTCGGCCAGAACTCAAGTACGTGGTGCATAAAAAGATGATGCTTGCAGTTGTGCACACATTCAAAACGTGGACGCGCTACTTGAAATGCCGACAATTCATTATCTGCACTGACCATGATGTGCTAGAATACCTCAATACTCGGCAAAATCTGAATAGTCAACAGACTTGATGGATGGAGTTCCTCAAATCCAACTCCGGCAACGACATAGCGTACCGACGTGGAAAAACGAATTCTGCGGATGCGAAAGCTCAGTGAGTAGAGTTAATGGCTGAGATCAACACATTAATCGCCGAACAAGACCCGTACCTTGCGAGGCTCTTCACCAAGGGTTACGTGGAGTTTGGTGGGTACCCGAACACAAGACATCATGACTATTCTAGCTCCTTTTTCTATAGCTCGTGCAACACCTGTTTGCGGTAAAATTCTCATCGCACAAGCCACCATGACTGCTCCAACTCCTCCCTCTTCCGACGGAGTCATGGATTGGCATGTACATGGAATCTTTATCAAGATTACCTTCCACTTCCGAGGACTTTGACACCATCCTGGTGGTGGTCGGCATATTTTCACGGCGTGTATATACGGCACACATTGATAATGCGTTATGGAAGTCAAATTCACCTATCAAGGATGTTCCATCTCTAAACCAATGGAAAGACCAAGCTGAACAATCATACACAAGAAAATTTTCTCCACACATTGTGTGAACCACACGACACGGACTAGAAGGTGAAACTGCCAACCACCAAACTTTCATACAACTACACAACTTCCAACTGAATGGGTAAAATTCCATTCCAGGTAGTTTACGGAAAACTTCCTGCCATACAGGTAGGAATTTGTAGCCAAAGCATGAACCCCGTGGTCGACATCCATAGACAAGATCTCTTTAGCATTTGGGAGGAAACACGACATACCCTTGTGAAGACACAAGGAGTTATGAAGCAAGCAACCGACTCACATCGTAGCAATAATGTGTTCATCACTGGCGGCCACGTCATACTTAGCCCGGCGAACATCAAACTCCAAGAACTTGACTACGTGAAGCTCAAGTCCCAGTGGTTGGGACTACTTGAGATCAAGCGAATACAAAACCATGCCGGTTCCTTCCACATCAGCCAGCTTAAGCACTACCAAGACCCTAGCAAGAACTTCCCTGGTACCAACGACACTCCTCTTCCTCCAATTCAAGTGGATGGGGAGATACAGTATGTGATTGAAGAAATTCTCAGACATCGATGCCGTGGAAGAATCGACTGAGTATCTGGTCAATTGACACGGCTATGAAGCCGCACACAACAGTTGGGAGCCCTAGACAACCTCCACGATGTCGATCATTTGATCGACGACTATCGACGACTACTACCATCGTCACCTGTCAAATTCTGCTTACGCTCCAGGAAATCATGGCTAAAAGGGGGGAAAGTGGTACATCCCAAACGTACACGAGTCCCGAAACTCCATGAGTGGGCATTTTTTGTCCTTACGTTTGTGGCCCACTACGCGTTGACCTTAGGAATTTTACAGCGTTCCTCCTGTTGGTTATGGGTGTAACACACGCAAGTGACCTCTTGATTCTTCACATTCACACACATCACTGCAGATGATTCACCTGGATTAAAGCTCTTGGGTGCAACAATGTCACGTATCATGGATCACACTGTGGTGGCCACACCATCAAGCTGTCAGGTGGTGGCCACAGCACCTACTGCATCATTTAGGGTTAATTGACTTAAAAACATGCACTCGAGTTCGAGTGCATCGGCCAAAAAAGCCGCGTCGGAAGTTTCTTTCCGACTTCGCCCTCGATTTCAGTGAAGACCCCTCTTTTGCCGAAATTGAGAGTGAAGTCCGATCGTTCTGACATCGGCTTCGCCGATTTCAGAACGGTGGTCGTCGCTCGATCGCGAGGTCCCGATCGAGCGAAAACGCCCTTTTCATTTTTTTCCCACCACGCAAATCCACGTTCAACCCCTAGTTTGGAGCCCAAACGTCGAACAAACCCATCCCCGAATTACATTCGGGGGTTTTGGGTTTTATTTTTGCGCGGGCATCTGCTGGGCCCCGCGGTAGCGGGGCCCAGCAAATTCCCTTCCATCGCAGGGGGAGTCTCGGACCCCCCATCCAAACCTACCCGCAAACCCCCCTCAAACAGTCACAAACCCCTCGCTCAAGGGGTTTGTGACTGTTTGACGA
This sequence comes from Penium margaritaceum, assembly GCA_023375785.1. Taxonomy (NCBI): domain Eukaryota; kingdom Viridiplantae; phylum Streptophyta; class Zygnematophyceae; order Desmidiales; family Peniaceae; genus Penium; species Penium margaritaceum. The sequence continues at coordinate 81,628 of SZWC01000252.1, read as the reverse complement.
CTTTGCTGGCGAAGCTCCGCCTGCGACGTCGCAGAGCCGGGCGAAGTCCGATTTCGCCCCCTGAAGTCGGACTTCCGACCCAAAATCGTGCACTGATCTACGAGTGCACGATTTTGAATCGATTAACTCAATATCTACTGCATGCACACATATTGGCCATGACTGACCTCACAACAGTAGTGCCATCCACTACTGCACATGCTTACGCAGGCCGTGCTACAGTTATCTTAGCAGTAGCAGTAATAGTAACAAGAGCAGAGTCAGGAGCACACTTTGTCACCCATCTCTCAGATGTACGGCTGCCCTGCCAGGCAGCCCATCATCCAGCGCTCTGGCGTCCACTCCTGATACAAATCCCACTCCGACATCACTCACGGCCATGCGGGACTGCGACCATCTTGACTATGAAATAGCGAACTAGGGAGGTGGTAGTGGGATAAGGGGCATATGATGGTACATGATACAAACAATCACAATGCTTTCCACTCTGTAGAACACATCAGTAGTGTGGTGCAGCATAGACAGAACACCGTGACTGGAGGAGAATTCCATGCCCTAATCATCAAGAGCCGTGACAAAGAGAAGACTGAGCTCAAGAGCAGGCACTTAAAACACGCCAGGCAACAGGAGCTCCCCTCTAGGATCAAAATAGTAAACAACCCCAACATCCTGGACTGGCAGAAGCTGGCCAGATCCAGTGCGCACAAAGCGGAAAGAGCCAACTAGACCAAGAGAATCAAACAATGAACAAAGGGAGGTCATGTGGTGGGTGGATTCTGAGTCAAGGATCCAGAAGCCAACTGTCACACAAACAAACGTTGGATCACGATTGATAGCAACAACGACAGAGCATGGAGAAAGATGTTGTCCACATGTAGCAAGGCAAAAAGGCAAGCTGTGAGACTGCCAGTACTCAATCCATAGGACATCAGCTGGCGGGCATCTCAGGACATGTCCAGAAGGTGGACCAAGAAGACTGTCCTCAACAGCGCACGTAAGTGTCCCCTGAACCGAACGTCCATTCTCACCTTCCTGGAGGTGTCTCTGGTGTACTGCATGGGAGAGGTATAGTCCAGCTGGCATGCATCGTCAGGTGGATCATTAGTGGTAATGATGCCGAAAGAGGGACGCCGGGAGGTGTAGGTCGACGATATTCAGGATGGAGGTGAGTAGTCACAAGAAGGGGGCTCATACTAGACTAAGTTGCCGAACCCTGGAGGCCATCCCCAGGGGTAAGACGATGGTGGTGGAGCCATGATGGTGCTGTAGGGAGCAGCAGATACAGAAGAAGACGAAGTAGATTGGATGATCTAGCGAAGGTGGAGGAACGAGGAGTCCCTCCACCACCACCTGAGGAGCGTGCTCAATGTGCACGTATGGTAGATGCCAGACGGGCATCGTCGAGTGGTGCTGGACACTTGAGAGTGGCGTGACCAATGGTGCTACAGTTCCACCATGTGACGTACCGGAAGAAGATGAGGAAGATGTTGTGTTGTCAGAACCCCGGTCTTTGAACCCCCCTGTCCACCGCCGCCTGCAATATCACCTCTGCCTTTGTCTTTACCATGGCCCCAACCCCCAACATCCCCATGGGAAGCGAGAGACGTGGCTGTCCTGGTGGAGGTGGTGGATGATAAAGCAGTAGTTGAGGAGGATGAAGTGGGACTTGCGGTGGTAGCAGCTGGAACTGCTGCACGATGGATGCGCTTTTTATGCAGCGAGCTCCACCTATTGGTGAGGTGCTAGGAGATGAACTCCCACAATGCACCGTTGCCTGGCGGTACATCGGCAGGGACAGGGACAGTGACCAAGCGCTCAGGCTCAGAGGCTTTCTTCTCCCAAAATATGTCACACAGCTCGAGGATGAGGTTCTTGACAATAGAGAGGACAACAGGAAGCTGTTCAGGAGCGGCCTTGCCCAGGTCACACAGTAAACACAGACTGCGAGTCCAATAAGCATTGACAGTCTCATCAGCACGCATAGAGAGCATGTTGAATTGGAAAGTGAGAACGTTTTGGGCTGCATGCCCAGTAACTGTCCTACGATGCTTGATCAGTGCATAAGCCCCAACTGGGTCAACATGAGTGTGGCACGCTCTGTCTGTATTGTATGACCCAATCTTGTCAGTCAGATCGTCGGGCCCAGTGAAAATGAGAGCACGCACAGCACGTGCCGACTCAGAGTCTATGGACACGAAGGAGAGAAGGGAGAATTGAAAGAGGGGTTGGGCTCGTGGTAGTATTCCCAGAGCTGCTCACCCGGTGTAGAAGCACTGAAGCGGACCTCCTAGGAGTAGAAGGTGAGATTGGAAGTAAAGTGAGGTGGATTGGATTCAAAGTCAGGCTTGCGCTGTGTTGGTGATTCAAGTGCTTTGGCAATGGTTGTGTCGGTGGCCGTTGCGACTGCAAGAGGATCAGAGGAGATAGAGTAAGTACTAGAGGATGCGGAAGTGGGTGATGTGGAAAATGCAGGAGCAATGCTAGAAGAAGTGGAGGCAGAAGGTGTACCAAGCAGTGCATGTTGAAGGCGGTTAAGAACCAAGTCAGCAATGTGATCTGCAAAGGTCTCTCGATCAGCTTTTTCAGAATGCAGCCTTTCCTCTGAATTGCGCTGTATAGTGAGTGCAACTTGCAATGCATTACGCTTGCGTTACATCTTAGCTTGCAAGGTAGCATATTGATCGTCGTCAACCAGCCTGATGCCGGCGATGTAACCCTACCGCAAAAATTCCGGTAGAGTTTCCCCTTGCCTCAGTGGGCGTGGGCCATTCTTGGTGTGTGTGTCAGGGCTTTGTTGCAAGGCAACAAACCTAAATGCACAAACACTCCAACGCAGATGCAGTGCAAATATGGCAGGGGAAAGAAAGAAAGCCAGGCTCACGAGGCCTGATGGTGCAGTGAAAACAAAGGAGGAAAAGCAGCTTTTGCTGAGCACACCACGATTGAGATGGTGGCAAATGTGGAGATGGTAGGCTGCTCCTGTCAACGCAACCGTTGTGAGGGAGAAGATGGCAGCGACTGTTGACATTAGCAGTTGAGTGTGGCAAGTCGCCAATGACGACGAAGAAGGAAAATCCAACACCTGTGCAGTGGAAGTCTGCATGGAGGTCATTGTTGCAGCCGCTGCTGCTGCTGATGCTACAACATCTGCTGTTGCTGTAACGTGGATAAGGACGTTCAAAAGCCGCTGCTGCCAGAGGACCCTGATCAACTACTGCTACAGTGTACCTTTCAATGGCTCTGCCAACAGCAGTGGTGGCAGATGCACGTGCAGCACCTGTAGCGGTATCAAAAGTGGAAGCACTAGCAACACTAGAAACAAGCGCAGCCTTCAGAGCATATAGGATGTTAGGTGGAGAAGATGCGGCCTACTCTGCGGCAGGTGCAACTGAAGAAGCTGCATGTCTTAGAGCAGAGGCTCTAGGTGCTGTTGCCTCAGTCGCTGGTGACGCTCCTCGAGGAATGGCATGTTGACACTGCTGATGGGTCCAATGGGAAACAGGTGGGCTTACTGGAGATTGGAGAGGTCGGTGATCATGAGGCGGTCTCGTGGCTGGTGCGTCCGCCACTGTTGACGAGTTATCGGAAACTGACTGATAGTAGGCGGCGTACACTCTGGCGTCCTCCGGCTCGTAGTGCTCGGCGGGGTCATAATTTTTGCCAGGATGATACACCAAGCTGTTGCGATGAACTCTCGTCTATGGATCATGGGGGAGTGTTGGTTATGGATGTAGCACATGCAAGTAAGCTCTTGACTCTTTTCACACACACACACACACACACACACACACACACACACACAC
>SZWC01000252.1:53509-63903 GCA_023375785.1 Penium margaritaceum | reverse complement strand
GAGGGGGGTGGGGGGTGGGTTGTGTGTTGTGTGTTATCTATTTGTGTAAGCATAGATGCTTTTTTCCTGTGAAAATCGTAGCGATGATGAAGCAAGCAACCCAAAAATAGTGGACAGAAACTGACTTCTACGTCACACGTCCTGTTCTACTAAACTCCAAAAATCTCAAGTTTGAAGGAAAAGTCAGTGTGAAGCTGAAAACTAAGTGGTTGGTGCCATTTGCAATTGAGGAAATGCAAACACCAATCATGCACAAGTCAAACTCTACTGGGATGCAAGTGACCACTTCCTGGCGAAAATGTGAACCCGCTACTATGCATGGAAGCAAATGAGGGCACAGAATAAAAAGCCAGAGGCATGTTTGGATACCATCAACAGTGAAAAGTGATGAAGTATCTTTTGGAATTACGCTGCTGGAAGTCCTACGACAAGCTACGGAACATCAATCAGGAGATTTTTTTGTTTCTTTTCCAACTTCGAGCTATGGTTCACACAACAGTAGGATGTCACAGATGAAGGGAGTGGAGTGGAACGTCCCTTATGTACAGGGTTCCCTAAACTTGTGTATGTGTTTTTATGTCCTTTAATTCATGGCCCACTTTGCGATGACTTCCAAATTGTTATGCCCATATACCCAAGGACACTATGGCTGAATACTCTGACCTCCGATGTTCAGTTCAAGAAAAATCTGACAATTTTTGGCAGTGTTACGTCAAGAAAAACATTGATGGTTCATAGGGGTGAGGTGTGGAGCAGAAGGCAATCCGATAAGTTTGGAATGTCGGAGAAATGGGAACTAGTAGTACGTTTCCTTTGATGAAAAGTGTGATAGATTTTGAGCGCATGTATGCAATAGCAAAGAAAGTAAAGAGGCATACTCGGGATCTTGGGCGCTCAAGTCGAGTAACCTGTGCATCGTTGCGCTGTGAGAGGTCACTTTGAGAAACTCCACTGAAAAGTTGAGAGGTTCGGAGAATATCAAGGTGAGAATCTCTTAGAAGTCCGGCGTTGTCAAGAAGTTGACCAAGTAATATCAAGATAGTTATGCAGCTTGCGATATTTTTGTTGACCATTCTGAAAACTGGTGAGAATTTTCAGAGCCTTGTGGAGTGTGAAACTGAGGGTCACAATAGGTAGCCAAAATCCCTCAGCTGATCGGCATAGAAATTGTTGGGTCCACGTGCGGTGGGTCACAAATGTAATGACAAAGATGCTAGCACCCAGAATACATGGATTCATGTACGTCAATGACAGAACACTCCCATCCCCCTTTTAGTGGTCAAATCCTGGTGCGTTCCAAGAAGTAGGACGATATCAACGGAAATAATCGTCAATCTTTTGATCGACGTCACGGATATTAGCGCTGGGCTTCCACCGTTTATGCAAAGCATTGTAGTCCTGTCACTTGAACATAGTCTCCATGAAATTTCCACGGCAAATTTGTCGCAAAATGTTTTTGACTGTATACTCCATGCCCTCGTCTACTTTGATAGGAAACGATAAAGGCATGTCTCCACCAGGGAAGTGCTCGCTGGATTCTTGATATAGTTTGTCTGCTTATGTGGAACACCGGACTGATATTCATGCTGTCCAGTAGTTTGAATTTTGCAGTGATAGGTATCTGTATCTCCTTGATCACGAATGATCCCAGCCACATAGGTTTGATTTTGGTGTAGTTTTATCCTCACAAACAAATGTTTGCACTATTGTGGAGAAAACAATCAGTGACATCGAGCTGATTATCTGCCTTGTGCTTGTTGGCTGCTCGTTTCATAGCTGGTAGAGTGCTTGCAAGCACATGGTGAGTATCGTCTTAGAAACTATGGAAGTCTTGCCAATGAATGCGAACTGCTACTATGTTGCTCGATCTCTGCAAACCTGTAAGGGGATTTTGTCCTGTATCACCTTGTAAGTGATTTTCCTATGACTGCTGATGTCACAGAGCTGTACGTGAGTTTAGCGGTTTGTAGCTTGTCCACCCAATTAGTGTCATACGGCTCACATAGAGTTTGGAGCAGCTATTCGAGCTTATAATTACTTCACTCAGTTTGACCATCAGTCTGGGGATGGAAAGCTATGGATAGCTGGATCTGACTGTTGTAGCAATTCCTAAGCTCCTGCAACAATCTGCTTGTGAACAACCCATCCATATCACTGCTGACGGAGGAGGGGACGCTGTGTATTTGGACTATATTGTTGAAAAACAACGACATTTTTCTCCTTGCGGTGACTGTGGTTGTTTTTTCGATGAAGTGTGGTGTCATCGAGAACCAGACGGCCACCACACTTATTGTGTCAAACCCTTTTGGTGTAACAGGTAAACCAGTTACGAAGTCCATGGAGATGTCTTACCATGGTTCTTTGGGTAGCGGTAGCAGTTGAAGAAATCCCAAATTTTGGTCCATCTCATGGAATTGGTACACATTAAAAGTTTTTTAGTAGTCTGCAATTTTGATTTACATCTTGTCCTTCCAGTAGTGCTTTACCAGTTTCTTGAGAGTTTTACTCTCGCTGAAGTGTCCACTTGACATAGTGTCATGGCACTCCTCCAATAGTATTTGTCAACGTTCATTGCTTGGACGTACGTCAAAATGACAAGTAAGTCTTCTTTACCAGTAGGAGTCATAAAAAAAGACCTTGGTTTTGTCGTACCTGTTTCCTTGTGACCATTTGTGAATTTCCCAGCGAGGCACGGGTCTCTTTTGGCAAACATCTTGTTGATCTCGGTCATGGAGTCTGTTTGTCAGCTGAGAGAATCCGCTGAATTAATGTTTCCTGATTGATACTGAATCTCGTAGTTAAAGATGGACTTGATGAGCCCCATCCACCGAGGTCTTTGATTGCTCATATTCGTCTGATTCTTGAGTTTTTAAAGTTTGCGGTGGTCAGTGCGGACTACACATCGTCGGTATTCCAGGCAGTAGTGCCACATCTTAATTTCTTGTATGAACACCAGTATTTATTTTATGTTCACCGTATACTTTAGTTCCAACCGGACAGGTTTCTTGAAATACGCGACTGGTTATTCTCAAGCATGGTTGCCTTGGAGGAGAATATTTACGATGGCTCGATCGGGCGCGTAAGTGGCCATGATGTAGTCCACCATTGAATCCAACAATTTTAGGAATAGAACTGAGGTCAAAGCGTTGGATAAAGAGTTGAACACTTCTTGTTTTATTTCTCCCCGATTCCAATCAGTTGTTTGAGAAGTGGGATCAAAAACAGGCATTGACACTCAAGCATAGTCCTTTATGGATCAATTACAGTAATTGTAGAATTCCAACAATTGCTGTGTCCCAAACATTGGTGGATATCAGCCAATCAGCAATTGCCTTTACTGTCATCGGTTCCATGGTGATCTGTCCACCACCAATAATTTGGCCTGAAAATTTGAACGGTGGCTGAAGTAACAGTTCCAGGTTTTGCTGTAGAATTTATCTCTTTGTAGGATCTCAAGAACTTTTTGTAATTGTCCATTGTGTTCCTTCGAGGTGTGGCTGTACACCAAGATAACATCAAGATACACGACGTCAACTTTGTTGAGATACAGGCAAAAATATTTGTTCATGGCCACCATCATTCTTGTAGGTTTAAGCATGGTTCATAAAGAGCATAACCGTGAACTCAAAGTAGCCATATCTGGTGCGGACCCATGTCTTCTCAATAACCTAAGGATTTACACGGATCTAATCATAGCCCATGTGTAGGTCAAATTTGGTAAAAAACATTGCCTCGCACAGTTCGTCAAAAGGATTTTCTGCTGGTGGAGAGGGTAAGTGGTTCTTGATGGTAATGTTGTTCAACACTTTTCATTAGACACACATACACATCTCGCCAGTTTTATTTTTGATGAAAAGTATGTTGGAAATGTATGGTGATGTAGATGGCCTGATGAACCCCTGAGCGAACATCTTTTTTAGTTTCTCTCTCAGCTCGGTCAGTTTGTAGTCGCTCATCCAATAGGTTCCTTAGACCTTTGGTTTTCTACCGGGCTTCATGTCTATGTGATGGTAGAAACTTCATCACGAAGGTAAATTTTGAGGCAATTAGTCAGGAAAAACCCTTTTACACTTTTTTTTTTGCGGCCCCTTTACTTTCCCTGGTTCCATGTGGAATAGCCACGATTACGCTGTGTGCCGAAGATATCTCTTATCCACGTCCAATAATATAAGCCACATGTGTCTTTTTGTGGCTGATGTAACTTCCTCTACTGCTTCATGTAATCATTTTTGCGTCGTAGTTCCCTCGATCGGAGTCAGGTGTCTTTTTCTGCCACTAATGCTGACGTAGACGTTGTCACTGCTCCAGTCCACCTATAGATTGTGGTGATACAAGAAATCTTGTCTGAGGATGATTTTGTGACCACTCATTGGGAAAGTTCTTCAAACCGTTACGTCATGCATCTCTTTGATTTGCAATCTTGTGGTTCAAAAAGTCGGCAGATCTGATGTCGTCCATTGACGGTTTTTCCTTGAACCACCGATCTGGTTTGATATGCATGCATAGCTTCTAAAACTGTGAAAAGCTCCTATGTCTAGCAGTATCAGTACCGTTCTCCAACTTTTACAAGCCATTAAATACAATCATAGAAGTATCACCAGCTGGTCTTCCCCATACCCCTCGTTGAATGGCACCATCTCAGAAACCTTTGTCTATGGAGTTGTGAGCCGTTCAAATGAGCAATTGGTTGGTGAAGGAAATTCCTACCAGATAGGATCCACGTCTAATCCTCTGTGCCTTCCATCCCTCTTTGTTCTAATATTTTTCTCATGGACAGTCACGCGAGATGTGACTTGGCTTCTTGCAAGTCCAGCACAGATGTTGATCACATTTATCAACAACTTCAAATCTCCATAAGGGATGAGGTTGCAACTGACAGTGACTTTCCTCTTCTATGATACTGATTGTGGCCTTGGGTCTCCAGCTATTGGATTTTTACATCCGAGCATTGGAGACGGCATTGTGGATGTAAATGGCTATTGCGATCATTCGGAAAAGGTCCTCTTAGATTTCAAATATTGCTGTAGCTTGCCAAATTTCACGCATGAGGTCATTATTCTAGTAGAAACAGAATTCCTTAGACGCTAGGTCACTGCCATGATGATTTCGTGGAAACGTAGTGTATGCTCTGCCATGCTGTACTTTTACAACACGCCTTGAAGCTTGTATCGGTTGTCACACTTTTCATTTATCTTTCCAAATGAAGAAGGGATGGTGCAAACAAAGTTCTTTTTTTTTAATGGATTCAAGAAGACATTGAAAATAAGATTATTCTACTCGAGAGGTAAAACACTTGAAGTCAATAATGTGAGAGTAGTTACCTGACTCCTTGATCCAGGTCTGCCGATCTCCTAATTCTGTTGGATGATCCTTAGATTTGGCCACATATTCAACACCATGCCACGCAAAATCAAGGCCTTACTGTCATGTTTTCTATGTCGTTGTTGACCTTGGCAGTGGTAAACTATACCTCCAAACAAGTCAGCCACATTCAAATTGTCGGTCCTTTGGATTTTCCAGGCTCAATTGTTTCCGAAAGTGCTGGACGAAGTTGGGATTCAATCAAGTGATTTCTTTCTCTTGGTAAGTAATCTTTCTTGCACGCCAACATTGTGATGACTTCCAGTGGTTTTGAGAATATTGATGCGCAATTTTATGAAAACCCAGATCTATTGAGAAATCAACAAAATGGTATCAAAATATTGATGTAATTTGCAATATTTATTTTGACCATTATGGGAAGTAGTCAAACTTGTTAGAGCCCACTGGAATAGAACACAAGGGGTTTAGGAAGGCAACCAAAAAACTTTGGTCGATCGGCGTAAATTTCCCCATGATGACGTGTGGTGGACCATGACTATAAAGACGAAGGTATCCACGCACGGAGTGAAGGGTTTTGTGCACGTTAGTGATGTAACTGATACATCTATGTTTTGATACTGTTAATTCAACTTCTTGATGGTCCTAGAAGTTTATAAAGATGCGCCTCAATAGCTTTGATACCTCCCGACTTCTCGGTGGAGTTTCTGGAAGAATTTTTCAAGATGCAATGCCATACGCGTCACTCGACTCGGGCTTCCAAGACCCCAAGTATGTCAAGATTGTGTTCTTGCACTTGTATATGTGTGCTCAAATGTTTTGAAACTTCTCACCGAAGTACATTTTATTCTAGAAAAACATTTCTCAAGTGTCTCATTGACATTGATTGTGTTTTATCTGAAACTCGTACTCAGTAACCACCCATGTTCTGCCCAGGGAAACATTGGCAGTGATCCATAATTGCCAAAATGTAGCACACTAGAGCAAGCACATGAATCACTTCCACCGTTAAACCTGCTACAGCGAGTCCCTGTCTCCGTACCACTGGAAACACATTCCGCTTTCATGCTTTCCAGCCGAACGCGGTAGGTGCCGTTGACTCTCCACGAAAAGAAAACTGGAACCGATCTCGCTCCTCAGACTTAACGAGTTCCGTGGTCATAACCCGTCAGACCATAGTTCTCGTGTCCCACAAGAAGTGCGGCCTGACAGGTTAGATTGTCTGAAACTTGCTGTGGAGTGGGATTTGACTGGTCTGACCGTAAAACTTGCATCTTAAGAACTTCTGATGTGGAATTCAAATTTAAGACTTAAGTTGGTTTCCTTTCACACTCCAGTAAGTGTTAAATAGCTCCCCTCTTTCAGAACCATGGATTTGGATGAGGAGGAGCAATTCAACACCACCATTATTTAGCATGTCATTCAACCCTACGTCCTCATTACTCCATCATTATTAGCCTTGTTGCACAAATCACTCGCCGTATACTACGCCGGGTCAATAGGCAACTGATACTCACCCGTCAGCTAAATGTCTTGGCATGGTTTAATTTAGTTAGAGCAAGGACACCTGCAACGTCACTACAACATGGTGCATGTCATCGATGCCATGTAAACCTCAGTTATCGGGGACTTTTGTGCGACTGTGAATATTGAAGACACATGGAGATTGACCACAGAAGAGAAGGTACTCATTTGGTTCCAGTTCATCATCCATGAGTTAATGGTGTACGAGCTAATGGAGAGATTCTGATGCGGTCATACAACAATATTGTGTTCATTGTGCAACTTCATCTGCACGATGTTTTGTCGTGCAACGTCCAGAATTGTCATGCTAGCGGGCGACAACCCACCACCCGCTTCATGGAATGGGAGGTGGAATTAATTGTCATGGTTTTGTGAATGTACAGGTGCCATTGATGGCACCCATGTGTCCAGAAAAATCTGTGGTACATGGCGATTGGAGTAATTTGGCCCTCATCGTGAGACCTCACAAAATGTGTTGGCGGCATCTAATGCACATTTTTCATTCACATGTTTCTTAGATCGGTGGGAGGGATTGGCGCATGATTCGCTGTTGTATAAGCATTCAATACATCATGGGCTTTGGTTTGGCGGGCGTTTGCTTGCGGATGCAAGATCCTCAAAAGGCCATGGCCTTGTCACACTGTACTGCATTTGGCGCTACAATCTTGAAGAGTGCGGTGTCAATTAACTACGCCTTATAAATGCGGAGGATCTCTTAAACCAGCGCCTTGCAACTGCACAAAGCATGATTTATCATGATTTTGGCCTACTCAAAGGACGTTTTGGCATTCTTAGGCATTATCCAGAGTACAACGTTCACTTCCACAGCCAATTGATCCTTATATGTTTCATCATGTACGACATTATCTACATTTCAAAACCATTTGAGATTATGGCACAAGCTGTTGTGGAGACTCGTCATTACATACCTGACATAGATAGTGTGTTGGGGCCAAGAAGTAGGGCAGGTGATGAGGGGATGTCAAAAATTTGGGATGTAATTAGCAAGGCCATGTGCAAGGACTATGAATTGTAGATGAAAGAAGTGGGAGAGGATGGTTATTTGGATGTCAATATTGATTAATATACTACCTCTTCAATTTTAATTTTTTATTCAAAAAATGATCAAATTACATAGAAAAGGCTCTTGAAATTCTACATTGTTCTTCCCACCACCTACATGCATGTCCGCGTTGTTATCCCCCTTCCACGTGCTTCTACCTCTTGTTTCCATGCACAAAAACACTTGTCGTTTCCCTCAAGAGTAATATCCTCTTTTTCCAATACAGTATCTTTGGCATTGGATCCACGCCCATTGCTTCCATTGTGACTAGCGAGAACCACTTTTGGTTGTGATAGATTGGGAATGCCAAGCAAATGACCCACGGTTTCTTCATGTACCTCCTCCTTTGTGAATACATAGATGGAGCAATCCATGTTTTGCTCTGTCAACTTAAGAGAAAACTCCTGTTTCCATGTGACGTGGATGCAAGAATCATCTTGCACAATTCTCATGACATGGTAAAATGTAGACCTTGTTCCTCCATGATGTGAAACATGACATTGCAAAGTGCCAGAGTTTTTGCAATGCTGGCGGATTTCTCAGGTTGCTTTTCTATGTTGGCACGATGGCCTCCTTCTCACTATCCGTCGCATCATCACTACATGCATGTTTGGTTGCTGTAGCAAAAACATTATCCCCGGTGACCTTGTCATCATGGAATCAATTGGTAGCCAAATCATGCCATGGAATACTTTTGCCTTCAAGTTGGTTGATGACACGTGGGTGGAGGGTCCGCGGTTACCTCCAATGTTTGGGCTCAAATTCAACATGCCATGTTATATGTTTGAGTGGCTTACCGGTGAGACTAATGAAACCAAATTCTCTTCCACGTATTTAAGAGGTTGTTAAACTGATTGCACACTTTATTGATAGATACATTGCATGATACGCCAAGACAATGCAACACCTCCGGCACAGTCGCCACTTATAACATCATCATCCATACACACAATGGCTGGTGCTCCACGACATAGATTAGGGCAAGGTTGAGGAGTGAGACATCTTGCTTTGGCATCCAAAAGTCAACCGAGGGCTTTGAAAGACAGCCTTCTGCTCCCGATGACATCAATTCGACGTCCACGCCCATGACGTGGGTTGGTGAAAGCACAAAGCCTGCTGGTTGACGAGGTGGGTGTTGCATTTGTTGGTAAGGTAAGCAAAGTAGTACTTGACATTTTGCCAGCCACCATGGCGGGCTCCTCATTGCACAGTGGAGGACCAGGCCCTTGTTTTGTAGTTGTGCACGCCGATGCTATGAATGAATGAACACTTTGTGTGGACAATGTTTTTGTGCAATGGAGTTACAGACTCATGTCTTGTTTGTGTGATTCTCAGAAGACTCATTTGGTAGTGCAACATCATTTTTGTACTCTCAAAATAATTACAGAAATTAACATGCAACGAACACATTGACCTCATGGAGACATGGGAAGGGTGTGGAAAAGAACACACAAGTAATCATGCGCACATACCAGCATTGTTCGGAGAGCCTCACCATGGGATCCGACACCAAAGCTGCCCTCGTCGGAATTGGCCGGGGCAGCCCACGTACCAACGATGTGGCATCCTGCACCACGGTTCCGACGGAGACCAGCAGATATAGCACACATGGGCTGTCGGAAAGTGCCATGTCCATGGCTTCCTGCCTGCAAACTCGATGGAGATGCGCTATCGGACGGCGAGGAAAGAATACGGAGTGAAGGTTATCCTGGTGGCGGGGTGATGGTTTTGGAGGATGGGTTAAGATCCATGGTGCCAAAGTGTTTAGATTCAGTGCAAGGGACCCAGTAAGTAGTGGGTGAATGGTCGGCCGTGGCACGAAGGCATTAATATGCATTGCGACATGGGAGTGTGGCTCCGTGCTCCTCTCAAGTCGTACGCAATATGTCATCAATGAAAATTGAAAAAAAAATCAAACATTTAAATAGAAGGTAATTTTTTTTTCAAAACCAATAGATCAGGTTTGGAAACCCCTTTCAACAAAGTAATAACTCAGCACAACTTTTTGAAATCTTCCGTTGAACTACATTGTGGCCAAAACACCTGAAATTTATGGTCATGCGATGACCTCAGCATGCCCCAGAACGAGGGTGTCGTCCTCTCCACCAATCAGGTAAATCACTACCAGATTGATTGCAACACTTCTGCATCAGGTTATGTTCGTGATGTCACACATTCACATTTGCAACGAAAAAAATATTGCAATGACATCGCAACCTGTTGACTCCTCCTAACAGGTTTGAAAATGAATTTGGGTACCGTTGTCTCCTCGCAATAGCATTTTCTAGCTTTCATCAGCCTTGTCATGCATAAAACCGGCAAGTCTGGATTACAAATGTTGTTTTCCATTCAAGGCAATGAAGTGTATCACTGGTCCCTGAATCATGATTTTGATTCTAGGGTTTGAGTACTTCCCTGGACGATGGGTGACTTTTTATTCATTTTCAACATATCGGGGGGTGGGGGGGGGGGGGGGGGGGGGGGGGGG
>SZWC01000252.1:27427-53470 GCA_023375785.1 Penium margaritaceum | reverse complement strand
GGGGGAGAGGGGGGTCAATATCACGGGATTGGATTCCTTCCTCCTTTTTGTGGGTTTTGTCATCCAAAATTTGCAGCTCTTCAACCTAATATCACGCACAAAGATCCGGGTAGTCGGTAGCCGCTACACATATCGATGCACGGTCGGATGACTTGGTACGAGCGATGCTACCGAGAATTGATGGAACCTTCACAATGGCTATTCAATGATCCAAAGGAATGCACGTCCTCAATTTGGAGACAGTTAAACTGAAACCTACTTTTCCATACATACTTAGCAATTACGTTCAGATCACGACTACTTCCTCTGATTGTAGCATTTTACACAAATAAGACGTTATCGAGAGATTGGGAGACTTACCCCCTAGGCTTCATTGGCCACGAAGTCATGAAGAATCCGCAGGAGAGGTATGATTCGACCTTTGATTTTTGAAAAGGGCCAATGGTGAAATTGCCAAAGTTAGTGATGTCTCGCCAAGCAGTTCGCCGAGCCGCATCCTGTTTCCTGGAATCAAATGAAAAGTAAAGTTGTTTTCAATGGTTCAACACCTTGCCCTTTGGAAATTTTGGTGGAAATGCCAGGAGTACGTTTCAAGTCTGGCTGGTGTCACACCACCCTGCAGCAACTCTGAGCCGCGTTCCGCATTCCCTTTCTTTAAATAATGGCGAGTCGGATGTCGTCTCTGGGCATGTGCGGTTGCACCGGAGCCCATAGCAACTCGCTCCGGCGGGACAGCACTGTCAACAAATTTCAGACATTTTCTGACGCGAAACTGTCTGTGTTGACCCATGTCAACGAGTCGCACCCCATGATGGATGTGTGAACTGCTGGGTGCCATCGAAAAGTTGCTGTTAAGTTGCTAGAGCTCCAGATGTGTAGTAACTTCTAACAACTCCACCCGGACGCGTAATTGTAGGAACAAACATTGTGAACCAAACTGCCTCTGGTTTATTTCGCTTGTCGTTACGCGAAATATGATGTCATCAAAATGAGATGTCATTTATGCTGAGTTCTCCTGGTTGGAAGTTAGAAGATGGAAGTTGAGAACCGATAAAAAAAATATAGGAGTGGAAAGGACTTCCAAAGTTGACATTGGGAGTCGAACGTCGTTCCCTCTCTATGCAGTTGACTTTTTGCCGGCATCTCCGCCGGACACTTCAAACCGTTTTTGCGTTCCCTTTTTGTCATGCTCGAATCCACGACCTGTCAAGCAATGGTCAAATGATGCCATGTCGTGCAGGCGACATGCCGAGTCATGAGAAGAGCTTGCAACGGCCATGATGAGTGTGGTGCGCGTCGGGTACCTTGCACACTAGTGGAAATGGGGCTAGCCGACGCGCACCACACTGCCGCTTGAGCGCCATACAACTGTAGGTGGTCAGCAATAGTAACAACCATTCTTGACAATCTTGCTACGTACAACCCCTCCTCCATGGATGCACGTCGTTCTTGTGCAAGGGCTGCACTCATTAGGCACGCCATAGAACTTTGCGCACAACTCATCTCTCTACTTTATGAGCTTTTGATGGACATCTTGACTGGAATTCTACACCGTTTGAGATGGTGTAAGATGATGGATGGTCTTCTATCCGGACCGTTGTGGATTTGCGAGCTCAACAAAGGCCACCTGTATCGCATGGTAAACATGAGCTGTATGTCTGTGTCCTCCTCATGTACTTACAATGTAGGTGTTTTCGCACATTAGTGCGGCTAATCATGGAGACGTTTCAACGAGCCGCATTGACTGTTTTCTGTGCCATTCACAATGTCATGGAAGCCCTTGTCGAAGTTGCACCATATATCATCCGCCTTCCTAATGCACATGCAACTATTCCTGCTTCATCGGAAGGAAGACGTGATCTACTTCCATGGTTTGAAAACTGTGCTGGTGCATTGGACGTCACTCATTTCACCGTTGTTGTTTCACGTGCTCGACGTGCTGCATACTTTAACTGGCATCAAAAACTAACTCAGAGTATTCTCACAACCACTTGCTTTCCTTTGTGAGTGTTGGATGGGAGGGGAGCATGCATGACGCACGCATGTTTGAAAATGCCTTGCATCAAGGGACCACCTTACCTTCCAGCAAGTTCATGCTAGCAGACGCGACCTTCCCTGACACACATGGCCTCGTGACGCCCTGCCCTGGCGTACCGTACGATCTCCAAGAGTTTGGTCAAGGACAAGCCAAACCACAAACTAAAGAATTATTGTTCAATAATCGTCATGCTGCAGTTCATTCATACATTAATCATGCTTTTGGTGTTTTGAATGCCCGTTTCCAGATTTTAAGGGGCATTCCACAATATGCCGACAACTTCCAGGGTCCACTCATCCTTTCATGCTTTGTAGCAAACAATATCATGATGTTTCTTGACAACAGTGTGGCAGACTTTACAGCCTTCTTACAAGAAAGGATGGAGACTATAATTGAGGATGGACATGGTGCGAGAAGGAAATGTGTCCTACGACAGCACATTGCGGATGCAATGAGGGAGCAATATGTATAGCAGATATGGAATCTTTGGATGCAGACTCATCATCAGTCATGTCACTATACTGAGCATTAACAGATCGATACATTTTATCCCCTTGTTCTATTTTTTTTTTCTGCTACAAGCTGCTGAGCAATGTCCACGGCATTAGCTAAAGCGTGATGATGTCCTGTGGGATCCTCTTCAGGTCTATGCATACGACTAGCAACACCCTCAACGACTTCCTTACGTTTTCCATCGCTCAGGTCATGCCCGAGCAACCGACTTGCCACCTGCTGATGTTAAGTGTCTAAAATGTACACACAAAGCTCACGCAGGTCGTCAGTGTTCAGTCGATCGAGCAATGGAAGTTTGTTGTCCAGATGCCCACATAGATCCTTGTCAGCGGTCTGAACCGCCATGTCCCATTGCGTCTTTGGGCCGTCGTTGCGGATGATTCATTCGAGCTTTGCGGCTTCCTTGAGTACCTTCCTTGCTTACTTGATCTTCCTGCCGACATGGGCCTTGCGGCGCACACGACACTTGTTCTCAGCATCCTCAGATGGGATGACATCAAGAGATGGTACCGATGGTGGAGAGGTAGGTATTTTGTATGTGGTAATGACGTTGTCTCCCATGGTATTGTCGAGGTAGAAAAACAGCGTTACTACATCAAATCATGGCATAGCAAGGTCATGTAACTTCGCCATCTTCGAGTTCACCTTCTTGATGTTGGCCCACCTCATCAGTTCCTGCTCGATGATCCGCATGTTACGGTTGAATTGGACACAGCTACGCCCAATGAGGTCCCTAGCGAGGTACCAAACTCGCCTGATGAACTGCAGGCGACTCTTCAGCTGAAGTGGGTTGAGGAATTCCAGAAGTTCACATGCCATTGTAAACTTCTTTGCGAGCTCATCGTGCATCTTCATTTACCACCCGCGGGTACAATGGTGGACGTCAACGTATGCAAGTGATTCTTGAATCAATGCCATATCCCGCTCCGCTGACCACCACCCTTTACCCAGGCGAGGGGGTTTAGTCTGCAACTCGCCGTTGCTCTGCTCTGGCATCTCATTTTTGGTTGCGTGTGGAGGTGGCATGACGTCACCCAGCAAGGGGACATGCTTCACAACAACGGTTGGAGCGAGGACCTCTATGTGTACAGCCACAGATAGACGTCTTGTTGCTAGTGGCGCAGGGGGCACACGACGTGCTCTCCTCGCTTGAGCACAGCAATGCGGTCACCTCCTCCAACGCACGGGCCACCATTGAAGCCCACATCAATTTCACGAGGGTTGTCGATGATTTTTTCACCACGGACGAGGCGGTTGAGGCTACGTCAAGAGTTTTCAGCATTGCGGAACGACCACCTCATTACGCGGCGAATCTCTCCATAGGACTTGGGGTCATCATGTGCATCGTCTGTTGGAGAGCGTGTTAGATGCGGGAGGTTGGGCACGGTCAAAGGGCCGTTGATGCTCACGGAGGCATCATAGAAGGCGGTTGAGCTTGCAAGACAGCCATGGTGGAGGGGTCTCATGGGTGTGAGTGCGACAGGCGAGAGAAGGAGACACATGTCGGGAATAGGCAGAAGTTGGTACGAGTTGGCAGGCCAGGGACGTCTACATGCATGAAGTAGCAAGGAGAAGGGCCACAGCGGCTCGAATGCTGCTTCAAGGGAGTTCGAAGTGCATGCAGGTATCATAAGCAAAGCATTCGAAGTTCCAAAATTGAAATATTAAATTTCTTCTTCAAGCAATACGTAGAACTAAATGTCAAATTGATTTAATTCCATGTTCAAATACATAAAATTTAGAAGTGACTTCTAACAAAAGAATCAGCACGAATCGTCATTTGCATCCAAAAAAGTCACTTCGGGAAGCCAAAACCAGTACGTACTCTTTACTTGGCTTCAGAAGTCACCCTCACTTTGAAACTGACACGTCAGATTTTCACTTTTTTGTGTCGAGCGTCTTGCCGAAGCACATGTCGGTGTTGACTATTGGGCAAAAAAGCTAGGATATCCCCGTGCCCGAAGGGTTGACCCTGCCATGTCCACAAGAAAAATATTTTTGTCCCCCATATCCAACACTTTAAAATGCAAGCATGCCACATTCTCAGCAATCGTCGATTACCGTGCCATGTCCAATACGGAGAAGATGACATCGCCATACCGGCATGTCGTTCATTTTTTAAACAATTGGATGTGGGGTGATTCAAATTTGCATAAAACGTTTATTGTAGTCCTATGTAGATTATGACTGTCCGTCCACCGAGTACGGCTGGCACCGGAAGGACGCTGGTTATGCGAAGTGAAATTCCATCGTCCAACTGTTTTGTGCTGAATTTTTAATATGAATGTTATCCCACCCAAAGGCCATTGTATTACAAGGGGATTAGTTTTCGCCATGTAGAAGTCTGTCGGACTCCCTCAACTTGTTACCGGTATTCATTCTCGACATAATACTTTCAGATGAAAACCATCCTTGACATAGGTGGTCGCACATAAAACAGCAACACCTCTCGTCGACACCCTGGCAGTCGCTGTCACCATCCACCAGCCTGTCAACCTCGTCCAGTTTTTCCTTGCAACATTGACAATGTCATCGTTTGCGCGACGTTCCATGCGTTGACGATGTGTCCCATGAGTAGCCTAGATGTACAAGGTTGTACATGTTGTCGGTTGACATGTGAAGGGAATGGACAACCCCCGCATACACGTGCCACAACGCCTGTTTTTTGGACCATGCACGTTTCATATCAATGACGCGTGGAAAGCCCGTCACCTTCGGGTGCCCTCTCCACGGTGTCCTGAGGTATCGGTTCTCTTGTTGTCGACCACTGTCCACAACACGGTCCAATGTCCCGTAATGCTTGTGAGACACCCATCTTGGTAGGCTGTTGTGCGCCATGGACGAGAACGTCAATGCGTGTGAGCCTGGTGAGCGTGGATACCTAGTTTATTTACTGGTATATTTTTTTTATGCAATATACCCATTTCTACCAAGATGGCTGCCCAGTTGCAGTGGGCTGCCTCACGTAGGCATAGGACATACGACCTTCTTGTGGTTTCTCCACCGTGTGGAAAGATACGCCCATAGCTCAACGATCCGGGTCTCGTGTCCCAGACCCTATCCACCCAAAACCTGGTCTATGACGAGAAGTTTGAGGATGAGCAGCGTGCTCAAGTGTTCCTGATTTCACCAGACCAAGCAAGAGAGGCCCTCAGGCTATCTCGCCTGAGTCATGCTGTTGGTAAAAAGTGTCTTGTCACCTTTGTGTGTTGTGTTTGGTTTTTGGAACTGCTTCCTTAAAGTGGGCCTCTTATTTGGTACATTGTGTAGGGCCCTCTGACCATGAGACGTCATGTCAAGCCCCCAAGCGTAAGATGACCGAGCAAGGTTTTTCCTACAAGATTGATCTTCCGGGACATTGCGGAGGCACGTGCAGCTCATACACAGGGATATGGGCCTCAAAGGGACTAAGTGGACACCACAGGAGGCATTAAGCTTTTAAGAGATGAGTGTAACCTACGCTTCAAATATCACAACCTGGGAAACACCTGGCCACATAAGGCATGGATTAGTGCAAGAACTTTTGAGAATAACACTATGATATTTAAAATGGTGTCCATTTCAAAAATAGTACCTCAGCAATGCTCTTGTCCTTGTGAGGCAACCCAAAAACCCACACCTAGTCTCAAATTTCCTCAAAAAGGAAGAACTGAACCACCCAGGAGGGTCACACACGTCAAACCACAATCATTTGACAAGTTATTATGGGTCCAAGGCCCTGACCATCCGTCAGAAAATCATGCCTTCTACAGTGCACAGGGTTGTTTTCACGGAAGACCTTGCAGTGACGTATAAGAATCTATCATAGTAGAAGGATGTTCCAAGGCACAGAAGACAGAGACACAGCACATCCAAAATTATGCAGGAAACCCTAGCTTTTTGGACATGGAGAAGGAAAATGAGTTCCACCTTGCGTATAAGGGCTGTTGGAGGTCATGATAGGAATGGAAGACCTCAAGAAGGTGGCAGCAATGGACGTCAGGAAGAAATCATTCTCCAAGAATAACACAAAGACCCTCATGCTCTAATGTCCGCTACAGCTGTGTTGGAATGAGGCTATTTCTAAGGCTGCAAGTTGGCAGCGAAAGCCTGGCAATGACTCTGCATCATTAATCATTCCAAATTTCTTGCAAACATGAACCTCTTCAATAAAGTGGCTCCTCACACTGAAAATCTAGGAGAAAAATGATGTCATTGATTTCATGTAGCAGATCGAGCCACGTTCCTCATAATACAACGACATGCTATGGAATACTGATAGGCAGTTGGAGGTGTTGACTCTTCTTATGACCCTTTCTAACAGTTGGGGCCCTCTCATTGCTTTCTTGGGAGGATGCGCAAAGGAAACACTTACCTATGATATGGTGTCAGAGTACAACGGAAAAAAGGGACAACACCGGAGCTGCAGGAAGCCTCGTCCTCATCAGCCCTTGTCAACAAAACGTGTAGTAGCGGAATTGGGGGAGAGGGAGGTGACAGAAAAGGTTGTGGCAAGGGCACCAGGAAAGGTGCATACCATAACCACAGCAAGGAGGATCAGTGGGCTTGCAAATTCCAAAATGAGGCAAAGGCCAGCCCTAGGGATGCCAATGGTAAGCAATCAATTCTGAACTACAACAAGAACCAATTCCTCAATAAGACCAACAGGTGATGCTTGGATTCCTAAGCCGAGGAGCACTTAAGTCAAGGATTCAGTTGATTCAATGGTGATTACAAAACGATGAATTGATCCAGGGGTTGGCCAAGGTGATGTGGATGTGGAAGTCGTGGTGGGAAAAGAGAAGTTTGTATGCATAACTTGTGATATGTAGCATTTCCCTGACCTAGCTGATACTTTATGCATTAGGCTCTTGACGGACAGAGGAATGAGGCACTCTTCTGCACGAAAGGTGTTATGGAGTACAAGGACGGCGACGGCCAGGTCATGCTGGAGGTGAAGCATGAGGGACTTCACTACACCACGGAGACCAAGGTGATCCCTGCGGCATCAGATGCAGCAGAATCGTAGGAGCCTGTCCCTAACATGGGCAATGGAAGAGGAGCAAATATAGAGCTCTAGCACACACAGCTGTGATGTTTGCCGTCTCCAACCATTAAGGAGACAGAAAAGTGAAAAATGGTGTGTAAACCTTGTCTTCAACAATATAAGATTTGCAACACCAGTTGTAATGGCACACAAGAATTACGATCCTTGCATTTTGGTCAAGGCTTGGCGCAAGCTGGTCAACGAGAACGTAGCTTGCGCATAGGACCTGTTGGTGGTCTTCTGAAGCAACGTGCACGGACTATTCAAAATTATGTCAAAAAGAGGCTTGAGGTGCTTCATCACCCTCATTGACGAGTATGGTAGAAAACTCTTCTTTGTCTTCATCACAAGGAAAGGCAAGGTCCTTGACCACCTGAAGGAGTATGTTGCAATGGTGGAGAGGCAGACTGGCTGGACTGGCTCACATGCAATAGCAATGACACTGAGTCGTTGGCCTGAAAATGAGTTCCTGGAGAATGACATAGGTCATATGCATACATTCTTGTTCCGCCCGAGGCACGGGTCTGTTCAGTGGCGGCGACTGCTGTGGGTTAGGCCCACCTGTGGTTCGTTCTGCTACCACCCTGTCCTGCTATGCCGGGCACGTCCTGCCAAAGTTTTGTCGGCACCTGTCTGTGGTCAGTTGGTTGGCCTACGTGGAGTTTGCAGACCTCAAAGGTGTCTTTTGCGCATCCACAGAAATCTTTCCGCAGTCATCTTTGGAATACCGTCATCCATTATGGCAGGGCTTGTCCTTCCACACAGAACCACGGATGGTCCATAACCGAGAGTGGTGATGGCCAACTTATTAAATTCTCCCCCTTGGACCTTACCACTCCCTAGAATTCTTCTGCTCATTCTCGCACATCTTCCTCCGCGCACTCCAACCCGTCAACCCAATCTGTGTGGCGGTGACCGCGTGTTTGTCGGGAGGTTGTGCCTTAGTCATAAAATACGTGAGCATCTAGAGCGTGCCATAGTGTTGCACCTCAGCATGTACATGCTGTAGTAGTCCTCACAGCGCGCGAAGCCCATTTCTACCATAAAGGAGTCCATTTTTTGGTACCAGCATCTGGGCGCTTGTTTTAGCCCATACAAGGCCTTCTGCAGGTGGTACACCTTGCCTTCTGCTCCCTCGATCCCTTGTGACACTTCCATGTAGATCTCTTTGTCGATGGTGCCGTTCAGGAAAGCGATCTTGACATTCATCTGGGACTTCCAGATCTCACACGGCTGCTACCATGAGGATGGAGTGGATGCTTTTCAATCAGAAGACAAGGCTTTACGTTTTGCCGTAGTGCTTGCCTTCCCATTGAGCGTGCCCCTTTGCCACCAGCCGCGTGTTGAATTTTTCATTTTTCTCCATCCTTGCTGAGCTTTACTCGTAACACCAAGTTGGAGCCCATAACCTTCGTGTTTGTAGGTTTTACAACTAGCTCCCAAGTGTCGTTCTCCGCAATGGAGGCTAGCTCAGATTTAACCCCACTGCCTCCCGTCATCTCGTGCAAGTGAGCAAAAGGGAGCACATAGTTGAAAAGACAATTATTTTCATGGATAGACCTTGCAGTGCTGAGGAACCCCTAGTGTGAAGATCAGTAGAGTTAGGCAGGGTCAGATTGCATGTGGCCTTATTAGATGCTTTCTTCATTGAGATCTAGTTGAATTTAAAACCCTAAAACTCTTCGATTGTAATGTTCTTCTTTTCGCTCAAAATGGTCATTTCTACATTCGTTTTATGCAAAAATTCAGTCCCATAACCATAAAACATCATGCCCAGAGAATGCTTCACTTTCGAAGTAGGTACTTGCATGTTGTACAATAAAGAGGTGCGGTCATTGTGTTGTTCATTCTCTTGCACTAACCATTTTGTTTCATCACACTTCACATTGTGCAACATTTCTTGCCACCGGTGGCAAGTGTCATGAAGTTTTTGACATCCTTCATAGCCGGCTCTAGTGTAACATTCATCCTCATGAGTTACAAGGATTGGACACCAAAGCCAGTTCACATTGTCAAAATGTACATGTGTCCATGTTCTCATGGGGCCTGTCCTAAAGATGACGGTCCGTGCCACACATGTGAGGAAGACATCTTCTATGACATGGACGGTAGCGACGTAGAGGAAAACTTGTCTACTTCGCCCATATCATAGTCAAAAGACGATGATGAGTACCTAGAATGGTACCCAGATTACATTTATGTCATTTGTAACTTGTGTGCTGCCTGTGCAATCCTGTCCTAGATCTACTCTTTGCCGCTTTTAGTCCAGTGTTGGTTGGTCAGCGGACGCTCTGGTCCCTTCATCCCAGGCTTTGCACAGCGAGTACACATTTGGACCACATTGAGACCACATAGGGACCACAAGACCATATTCACTAGCTTCCCAAAGTAGGGATCAGAATCACTTTTCCATTGAACTAGGTGGCCGCGTGCTTTCCATTGTTCTTGCTTGTCACACTTTACGTGGGCATTTGGTTCATTTTTACGTGAAATTGATGAAGACATGCCTATAGCATGAAGTCACTTCAACTCCAGCATACACACGTACTTTTCTCCCAAACTTTGCAAATCGGTCGTAGTTGCTTAGGGCATGTCATCTTAAATTGCAAGAGTTTAAAGACCTTGCACAGTGTAAGATTATGAGGATTTATATACGTTTTTCCCACTAGAATCGTGTATAGGCACATTGGTAGGTGTCTGTCCCCAGGACATTGTTCAAGTGTGAGTTGCCGATGTGGAAGGACTTTGTAAATAACACGAACCAAACAATCGCAAAACTTAGATAACGTGTTGAAAACTATGGTCGCAGTTCAAAGTGCAATGTCATATAGGTTTGCAACCCTTCGCAATGTCATGCATTCTTCACGCTGACAAAGGATGTCAGTGTCAAAGCAATGTCTCGTGGCATAGACGAGGGGGTTCGAGGGGAACCTGTCGGAAGTACACATCGACCGGTTCGAAGACATTCCATCCACATACAGTGCAACCCCCCCAAAAAGAACGTAGTTCTTGCTCCTCGTTGCTATAGTTTCAAACATCTATGACTTCCACGCACTTCAGTTTGTCTGTTTGCACTGTATATCGCTAGGGCACTTGTCCTCTACTTCTCTGGTGAAATTGCCATGTGTCGATACCCCACCGGACAATAGGCGATTACATACTGTTCCGTTCACAAAAATCGCTTTTCGCACATATGCCAGTGTGGACACTTTTAATAAGGATGTGGTCATTTGAGTCTTATAGTGCGATGAGTGGACATGGTAGCCTAATTCCACAAGCCACTGGTATAGAAGGTATAAAGTTTTCGATCAGTGGATATGGGGGGTCTATCCAGAATTCGGTGGATAAATGGTCACTCCCCCGTTGACTATTGCCCCATCAGCATGCCAAACAGAATTCCTCGCTTTTAACTTCTAGGATAAATTGACCAGATAATCCTGGTTTTGGCCTTATCTGTGTTGATTTTGTGAGACAGGCAGCAAGGGCTAGGACCCTTGCTGGTAGGATCTTTGGGTGATCAGCAGTGTAGCATGTACAATAGCAGGGCAAGGGTTGGGAATCTGGACTGAAATCTTGATTGATACAAAGTACAAGTATGGTACATGGAAAATCCTAGGCAAGCTAGGCTAGCACANTGTGCAAGCCACACGACCCACATGTTGGTCCTGTTGCACGCTTAGGAGAAGGCGAATGTCGCTCCTCCTCAAGCTTGTACAGGGATGGTGAAGGACTGCTTCACCAATCCACACTGCTGCTGCTGTAGCTGTTGCTGCTGTTGCGGCTGCTACTGCAATAGCATTGGCTGGACAAAGAACCTACTGCTCTGATACCATGTTGATTTTGTGAGACAGGCAGCAAGGGCTAGGACCCTTGCTGGTAGGATCTTTGGGTGATCAGCAGTGTAGCATGTACAATAGCAGGGCAAGGGTTGGGAATCTGGACTGAAATCTTGATTGATACAAAGTACAAGTATGGTACATGGAAAATCCTAAGCAAGCTAGGCTAGCACAATTCCTGGCCCACAGAGGGGCAACACCTTGCTAGGCCTTGTAGGCCGTCGTGGCAAGGGTCTTGGCGCAGTCTCCAGAATGACTGGCCTCCAGGGTAGCCTCCACCCAGGCTGGCAGGCCTTGCCAGGCTTACAGGGGCCTTGGAAGGATCTCCAGCAGAGTCTTGGTCAGAAGCTCCAGAGTCAGAGGCTTGAGCAGAGCTGAGTTCTTGCAGAAAGCTGAGATGCTGAGATAGATCTGAACTGAGAGGAGCTTCCCCTTTTATACCTGTGGACCAGGCAAGTTGACCACCTGAAGGAGAAGCTTCCTTCAGGTGGTTTAGGTCTGCTGCCTCTTGGGGAAGCTTCCTTCCAAGAGAAGCTTCCTGTAGGGTAGAGTTGTTACTGGCATCCCTGTAGGTTCAGGGAGAAGCTTCCTTGTTGAGGAAGCTTCATCAGGTGTTCAGGTGCAGCTTCCCCAGGAGGTTGCTTGCTCTGCAGGCTTTTCTCTGATGGCCGTTGATCTTGCCATGCTGTTGCATCAGATCCGTCGATCAGGTGCCTCTTGAAGCTTGTACCAGATTGGCCGATGCAGGTTGAAGGGCCCAGGCTCCATGCATGATGATGGTGATGCAGTGTGGACCTCATGCCAAGGGTGCATGAGTCTTGCCCAGTCAGTTAGAGGACTTCCTGACCTGGGTAGCTGTGTAGTGCTGCGCAGTAGGTAGCTCCCCTTCCTGCTAGAGCTAACTAGAGGCATGCGCAACCCCCTTGCACATGCCAGCACACTATATTACACACCAGGCCCTTTAGACTGCTTCAGGGCTGGTTGCCAGATTTATCTGGCCTGTGCCAGAGAGAATTCCCAGTAGATATGGACCCGGAAATTCACCGTAAAATCCGTAACTTTCCGTACAGTGCTCCGATTGCCGTGCCGTCTTCACCATATCGGAGCTTAATACCAGCGCAGTAATCACACCTCTTAACACTCCCCCTCGATTGGTGCGCTGGTGGTTTGAACCGTATCACTCCTGCGGGTTCCCGAAAAATTCCTCTAGTGACTCCCAAAAATCTTCGTCGAGGAAATGGAGCTTAGTGTCCTCCTCGTTGAGTGGGAAATCTGGAAAATTATCAATATCAGCTTCTGCACCCGAGGAAAAATCTTTTTCGTCTTGACTTGGTGCCGGGGTCACTTCCTGACCTATCTCGGGTCCACTGGTCCCCATTTCGGTCAGTTGGTCGTAACCGAAAATTGTTGGGTCGAGTTCGGGCCACCCCAGAAAATTTTCGGTTGCCTCATGCAGAAGCAACCCGTCTGATGCTTCATGAGGATGAAGCTGCGCATGATGGTTTGGTTCCCACGGCTCCTTCCTGTATCCTTCCCGCACCTCTGGAGGTGGAGAATCTTCCAGAAAAATTGTTTCTGGAACTTCTGTTGACTTTCCAGTCGCTGGAGCAGTACAAAAGGCGTCCTGGACGTTTTGGAGGTCGTCCTGGCCGTTTTCAGTCGTGAGCAGCTTGTCTGTAGCAGTAACAGCCGCTTTACTGTTACTCTCCCGTTGGAAAACCCGTTTGAGTCCTCGCTGTCCGTTGCTTGTCGACTGGAAAGCGTCGTTCTTGCTCAATCTATCCGGAGTGGTCGGTTGCGCTTTCTTGCTCAAAATCAAAGGCGCATCACTCGATTTCACTGGTGAGGATGCCCTGTTCCGTCGTTCTCCTTCAACGAGATAGCCATCCTCTCCTCCTGTCCTCTCCCTTTTGCTTTTGCGTTCTGACGACAACTCCATCTCTCTCTCTCTCGTTAAATCGGCCATGCCGATTGCCGACCGGAGAGTGTCTACCGCAGGATCGCGACAGAGGGAGGGACGCAGCCGCGAGATCGAGGAGGCATCTCGCGCACCCTCCCCTCTCTTGCTCGATCGTTGTTTTGCCGTATGTACCATGTTGCTCGCTGCCATTTTGTTTCATGCTCGCAGACTTGCCACGCTTAGCGAGTGGGCCCTCGTCTCGCCCCCCCTCGCATGCTGACGTCAGCAGCGAGGAGGCAGCTTCGCGAGCGGCCGCGGCAGCCATGGCCGCTCGCTCGCTCCTTCCTTGCTGTCTCCTCCATTGTTTTTCATCTGTTGCTCGCTCGCCCCCTGTTCTTGACCGTGGCTGTTCCAACCTCGCAGCCGCGCTGGCTGCGAGGGTTGCGCCAGCTCCTCTGGCTGTTCGCTCGGCAGCCCCCTGACCTCGCTCGGGCTGTTCCGATCTCGCAGCCGCGCTAGCTGCGACGGCTGCTCGCTCGGCTCCTTGAATCTTTTTTCTTTTTTTTCGAGGTCGAGAGGCTGCTCTCGACCATTTTTAATGGCGAAGCATGATTTTGCAGTCGCAGCAGGTTCTTTTTTGACCGCGAGGATTTCTGCTGCGCCGGCGGATCCTCCAGCTGAAAAAGAAATCTGAAGCTGGCTTTTGAACTGCAATTCCTCTTCAGCTGGGACAAACTGCTGCAATGCTGCTGGGGCTGTTTTAATAAGCTGGAGGCCGCTGAAAAAATTTTGTTGTTCTGTTGGAGCCGATTTTGCAAAACGCCCCGCATCATCCCTTGGTCCACGATAGCCACGTTTCTTTGAGGACCGCGAATCTGCTGCAAGGGAACCTGCTGGAATAGGGCCTTTTGTATGCACAGTGCCACCAACTTTGGGAATCCGCCGATGCTTCTGTTCGGAATTTCCCGTTCCTGTTTTTTTTTGTGGCATTTCCGTCGCGTGCACCATGAAGCAGGCTAGCGCAATGGCAGAGCTGCGTGTGTTCGATTTCCGCGTCCCCTCCATGACCGGCCGCTTCCGCACGTACTGCGAGAGGACGTTGGAGGTGAGACCACACTGCCCCGCGCACCACTGTAGAAAACGTCCTTCGGGACGCTCTTTGTCAGGAAGTCAGCTGCTTGGTTCGTTCCTGACACATGCACTAGCTCGACCGTGCCGTCTCGGACTTTTGAACGGATCCAGTGTCCACGAATGTCGATGTGCTTTGTTTGGCCCTGAAATTTTGTCGAATTTGCGAGGTCAATCGCAGACTTGTTGTCGACAAAAATTTTCATCGGCTGCTTTTGAGCGAATCCGATGTCCTCTAGGAGGTTGCGGAGATACGTGACCTCCTGTGCAGCTGATGTAGCTGCCACGTACTCAGCTTCTGCGGAGCTGAGTGTGATGAGGTTCTCTCGCTTGCTGGTCCAGGACACTGCTGCTCCGCCAAGCAAGCACACGAAACGCGTAGTGCTCCGGCGGTCTTCCTCCGTTCCTCCAAAATCTGCGTCGACGTAGCACTCAAGGTTGAGGCTGTCTGTCGTCCCAAAAACAAGGTTGGTGTCACCTGTCGTCTTTAGGTAGCCTAGAGCTTTGTCGAGCTCCTTGCACTCCACCTCCGTACAGGTCTAATTGCCGCGTGCTAAGTTGCTCACGGCAAACTGCAAATCTGGCCGTGTGCAACTTGCTGCGTGCATCAGTGAACCGACTCTGCTGCGGTAGTCGGTCTTGCTCCTCCCCCTCTGTCCCTGATGTGTCAGCTGCTGCTGTGACAGAGGTGTTGGGACATGTCCATCAGAAACGTTGAATTGCTCACAAACCTTGCGAGCGTACGTCTGCTGGCTCAGGCGAAGCGTATGTGCTTCGCGGTCCCGTTTGATGTTCATGCCCAGGTAGTACTCGAAGTTGAGCATGAGCGTCACATTGACTTCCTTCGCCATGGCCGTCGCTGTAGCTTTGATGAATTTTGCCGACGGACCTATGATGAGAAGGTCGTCGACGTAGACTAGCACGTAGCAGTCTTGTTTCGTCTCTGGTGATGGCCGATGTAGGAAGAGACAATCGTCGTATGCTGAAGGCTCGAAGTTGAGTGACTCTAGTACTGCTTGCAGCTTCCTATACCAAAGTAGGGGGCTTTGCTTCAGTCCGTACAGACTCTTCACCAGCTTGCACACTCTGCCGCTCCCGTTGTCGTAGCCTTCAGGTTGCTTCATGTAGACGGTCGTATCCATCTCACCATGTAGAAAAGCATTTTTTACGTCGAGCTGCTGCACCTCGTAGTCCATCACTGCTGAAACCGCCAGCATGATGCGGGCGGTGGTGTAGCGGCTCACGGGAGCGTAGGTATCAAAGAATTCTTTTCCCTCAACTTGCGTGAACCCTTTTTCCACAAGGCGAGCCTTGAACTTGTCAATGCTCCCGTCGGCTTTTGTCTTGACGCGAAACACCCACTTCACCCCCACAGGGCGAGAGCCGAATGGAAGCTCCGTAAGATCCCAAGTCCCCTGATCCATGAGACTCTGGTACTCTGCGTCAAGTGCTGCTTTCCACTGTGCAGCATGCTCACCTCGCAGAGCTTCTTTCAGAGTCGTGGGCTCAGGCGGTAGCTCGCTTGCTGAGACGAGAGCTGCGAGGTGCGTTGTGGTGAAGTCCGCCAGGACATCATCCGCCTCTTTGTAGATGGAGCAGGCCGTGATAGCCAGATTCGCTTCATTAATCTCCTGCTCTTCTTCTTGTTGTAATTGCTGTTGCAGGAGGCGCGTGAGGCGCCCCGGATGCCGGGCAGCTTCATCCTGTGGTTTCCCCGCCGCATGCGCACCATTCTGCACTCCCACGGCCTTAGTTTTGTCATGAGGTACTATGAGCGCCTCATGGTCAGTGGTGATGCGTTCGTCCCGGCGAGTGTCGAGGGTCACATGCGGGGCCACCGGCTGCTCATCCGTCTTCTCCAGATCAAGAAGGGTGAGTGGCACACTGTCAGCTTCCCCCTTCTCTAGGGTCTCCACGTAAGAGTCGTAGAAAGTCTGGAGTAGAGCGGGCTGGCTAGACTGCTTAGTCTCCCAAGCAGAGCGCGTCAGGTTCTCGAAGAATATGGCGTCTCTGCTCATGATGATCCGATGGGAGTCCACGTCGAAGAACTCCCATCCCTTCATGTTAGGGCTTTGTCCGAGGAAGACCCCCCATGTTGCTTTGTCTGCTAGCTTCCGCCGACGTTCCTTTGCGATATGGAGCAGGGCCATGCACCCAAAGGTGGGTAGCATGGTGATGTCAGGCTTATCGTCATGCCATGCTTGGAATGGAGTCATGCTTGGTAGCGACACGTGTGGCACGCGGTTGCGTACCCACATTGCTTGCCGTAGTGCAAACGGCCACCACGAGTTGTCGAGCTGCGCACCAAGCAGCATCGACTTCAACGTCTCTTGCATTGTGCGGTTCGCTCTCTCTGCTACGCCATTCTGCTGCGGAGTATATGGCGTAGAGAACTGCTGCACGATGCCGAGATTCTCCAGCTCCGTGGAAAACTCTGTGCTGGTGTACTCGCCAGCACCATCAGAGCGTAAAACCTGTAGTTTTCTGTTGCTTTGCCTCTCGGCCATCGCGAGCCACTTGAAGAAATATGCTGGAGCTTCATCTCTTGTGCAGAGAGGATAGCTCCACACCATCCTTGTGGCATCGTCAACAAAGAGCAAAAAGTGGCGATGCCCTCCGTAGACTGTGGCCGTTGGTAAAGGTCCACAAATGTCCGTGTGGACCAGCTTCAGCTTCTGGCTGACGTCGCACTTCGTAGCCAGAGGAAACATCTGTCGTGGTAGTTTGGCCCGCACGCAGTCTTCACAAGGTTCTGCTGCATCCTTGCTGCCGCTATCCTTGATATCAAGTCCGTTGACCTGTTCCTGCTTCTGCATTGTCTGTACGGTTTGGTTGCTGATATGGCCGAGCCGTTTATGCCACAAACTGAGGTCTGCGCCAGAAACCTAGTGGAGACTAGCTGCTGCGAAGGGCGTATCTGGCCCTTTTTTTGGAGCTGGTGCTACAAAGTCTAGCTCTATCATGCCGTGCGGAAGAAGGCGACCTTCGGCGAAGGTCTCGCCTTCACGGCTCTTCAAGATGACATGCTGTCCATTGCTGACGATCCGCGCGCCCCTCTTCATCAGCTGCCCGAGTGAGAGGAGGTTCACCGCGATCTCAGGTATGTACAACACATCCCCGAACTTGACCTGGGCACCGTCGTACCCAGTCACTGTCATCTCCCCTTTACCCAAAACAGGCACTTGCCGCTTGTTGGCAACGGTGGCGAAGCCTTTGGAGCAAGGTTCCAGCTCGTGGAGGCAGGCCTTGTCATGGGTGATATGTGAAGTGCACCCACTGTCAAGGTACCACACGTAGGTGGAGCGTACCAGCTCATCACTCTGCTTAGTTGAGAGCTGGAAGACAGATCCTGTGAAGTCGAACTGCTTCTCCTTGCCTCCATCCTGCTTCCCTGCCTTTTTGTTCACGCCTCTCTCAGGTTGCTTCTCCTTACTACCAGCTGCCTTCTTCTCCCCCTTTCCTCCTGAGTTGTTTGCTTTGTAACGTTGTTGTCGCCTGGCTTGTTCCTCATCCCACATCCTTTTCCTGCACTCTCGCTTCATGTGCCCAATCTTCTTGCAATAATGGCACTCCACTGCAGGACGTGACCCTGCATTCTGGCCGCGTGCACTTCGGGTGCTGGCATTTGGTCCAGAGTGGGCGGACGACTGGGTGGATGAGGAGTTCCTCGTGGACTGGCTGTTCCGTGAGGGCTGAGCAGTGGACACGGCAGCGCTCACACCTTGGTAAGGCGCATTGCTTAGGATTCTCTCCTTCTCTCCTGTCAGCTGCCGATCGCGTTGCTCTGTCAGAAGCATCTTACAAACGTATGCTTCTGTGAGCTCTGCTTCATGCTTGAACTTGAGTACCTTCCGGACGTCGTCCCAGTCCCCAGTCAGACCGTTGAGGAGAAAGGTCACGAACACAGGCTCAGAGACAGGAGCGTCTGTCACTGCGAGCTGATCTCGAAGTGACTTCGCTTTGTTGATGTAGGATTCGATGTTGTCAAAGCCATTGAGGTTGATGTGCGACAGTTCCGTCAGGAGGTGAGACTTGAAGGTTGAATCGCCAGACATGTAGGTCCGTAGCAGGTAGGACCAAGCCTGGCGAGCTGGCTCAGCAGTCTCCTCGTACATCCGTATGGCTTGCTAGATGCGAGGAGTCAGATGGTCGTCCAGCACCATGAAAGCAACTCTGGTGAAGTAGTTGTACTCAGCCACCACGCTAGACAGCGACCCTGGGGGCGGAGGCGTGTAGTAGCCGTTGTAGAACTTCCAGATGCCGTGTATCTGGGCCGCTTGTTTGAACTTGTGCGCCCAGTGCGGGAAGTTCTCGCCATCAAATTTGTCAACCTTGAGCTTTTGCAGATGTAGTGAGGCTGCTGCTTGAGGCACATCGTCCTCCAGGCCTTGGTACGCTTTGCCTTGTGCTGCCGCATGTGGGAGTGGCACAAAGCCTTGTGCCATTGGCTGCGGCCCTTGTGGTGGTACTGCTGCTCCTGCATGAACTGGTGCTGGTTGTGCCGCAAAGGGTTGCGGTCCTAGTGCTTGGTGCATCTTCTGGTAGTGTGCCATGGGTGGCACCATCGGAGCTGGTTGTGGCTGTTGAGCCACAAACGGCTGTGGCATGCCTCCTTGTGGTGCTGCTACTGGCTGCACTTGTGGAGACATGGCTGGTTGCACGACTGGGGGAGGGCTCACTTGAGGCAGATGTGCAGACGATCCTTGTGAACCATGTTGCCACTGCATCTGCTGCTGCTGTTGTTGCTGTTGCTGAAGCTGCTGTTGTTGAAGCTGCTGTTGCTGAGCCCATGCCAGCTGCTGCTGAAGTTGTGCAATTTGGGCTGCTTGAGCCGCATGTGACTATTGTAGCTGCTACGTCTGTGATGCTTGAGCGGCATGGGTAAGCTGCTCCTGTTGACGTAGGAGCTCTTGAGCGACAATCTGCTGCCTCAGCGCCTCCCTCTCTTGCTCCACAGCTTGACGTGTTGCGGCTTCTTGTTGCGCCATACGTTGCGCCTCCTCAGCCAAGCGTTGCGCCTCTGCAGCTTGGCGTTGTACGTGGTCTGCGACATGGCGCCCCTGCTCTTGGCCCATGCGCATGCCATGCAAAACGGATTGGTCATCAAGTGCAGGAGAAGCTGACTGAGCGTTCTCCTCTTCCATGTTGCTCGTGCTTCTGTGCAGGTGGAACGCCGCTCACGCGCGTGAAGTGGCGTCACCTCCGCCTTTGGCTCAGCACTTGTACCGGGCTGGTGGAGAACGTCTCCACCACCAACGTAGTCTGCTGCTACTGCTGTTACAAACTGCTGAGAGCACCGCCTAGAGGTCTAATACCATGTTAGACATGGTATGCTCTTTGTCTTGTGCAAGCCACACGACCCACATGTTGGTCCTGTTGCACGCTTAGGAGAAGGCGAATGTCGCTCCTCCTCAAGCTTGTACAGGGATGGTGAAGGACTGCTTCACCAATCCACACTGCTGCTGCTGTAGCTGTTGCTGCTGTTGCGGCTGCTACTGCAATAGCATTGGCTGGACAAAGAACCTACTGCTCTGATACCATGTTGATTTTGTGAGACAGGCAGCAAGGGCTAGGACCCTTGCTGGTAGGATCTTTGGGTGATCAGCAGTGTAGCATGTACAATAGCAGGGCAAGGGTTGGGAATCTGGACTGAAATCTTGATTGATACAAAGTACAAGTATGGTACATGGAAAATCCTAGGCAAGCTAGGCTAGCACAATTCCTGGCCCACAGAGGGGCAACGCCTTGCTAGGCCTTGTAGGCCGTCGTGGCAAGGGTCTTGGCGCAGTCTCCAGAATGACTGGCCTCCAGGGTAGCCTCCACCCAGGCTGGCAGGCCTTGCCAGGCTTATAGGGGCCTTGGAGGGATCTCCAGCAGAGTCTTGGTCAGAAGCTCCAGAGTCAGAGGCTTGAGCAGAGCTGAGTTCTTGCAGAAAGCTGAGATGCTGAGATAGATCTGAACTGAGAGGAGCTTCCCCTTTTATACCTGTGGACCAGGCAAGTTGACCACCTGAAGGAGAAGCTTCCTTCAGGTGGTTTAGGTCTGCTGCCTCTTGGGGAAGCTTCCTTCCAGGAGAAGCTTCCTGTAGGTTAGAGTTGTTACTGGCATCCCTGTAGGTTCAGGGAGAAGCTTCCTGGTTGGGGAAGCTTCATCAGGTGTTCAGGTGCAGTTTCCCCAGGAGGTTGCTTGCTCTGCAGGCTTTTCTCTGATGGCCGTTGATCTTGCCATGCTGTTGCATCAAATCCGTCGATCAGGTGCCTCTTGAAGCTTGTACCAGATTGGCCGATGCAGGTTGAAGGGCCCAGGCTCCATGCATGATGATGGTGATGCAGTGTGGACCTCATGCCAAGGGTGCATGAGTCTTGCCCAGTCAGTTAGAGGACTCCCTGACCTGGGTAGCTGTGTAGTGTTGTGCAGTAGGTAGCTCCCCTTCCTGCTAGAGCTAACTAGAGGCATGCGCAACCCCCTTGCGCATGCCAGCACACTATATTACACACCAGGCCCTTTAGACTGCTTCAGGGCTGGTTGCCAGATTTATCTAGCCTGCGCCAGAGAGAATTCCCAGTAGATATGGACCTGGAAATTCACCGTAAAATCCGTAACTTTCCGTATAGTGCTCCGATTGCAGTGCCGTCTTCACCATATCGGAGCTTAATACCAGCGCAGTAATCGCACCTCTCAACAATCTGTAGCACATGCGTCTGGTCTGTCTGGAGGAAGAGTTTGTAAGGCTACCTGGTTTCTTAGCCTTCCGGAAGCTCCACCCTGGAGGCGGTGGTCGACACCGTACGCCGACCTGAACGGTTGGGTGGTCGTTCTCACGCCCAGGCTCGATTGGCCGTCTCACCTTTTTAGAGTCCTAATTTTTTTAGCGATGGCTCTGATTGTCTTATCTCCCCTCTAGTTCGATTGGAGGTCCTATTCTCTATACCATGGTTGATGCTAATGAGCTGATGACAACTCGACGAGAGAATAAATCATATTTGAAAAGTTTCAGAAAAATCGCGCCTGTTGTAATCGCGCCATCATCGCTTCCTACAGCTGGAGGCTCTTCTTTTACATCGGAGTATGGCTTAGGTCAGATTAGCCGGCCAGATCAATCTATTGGTCATCGCTGACCGTGACGTATTTGGAAAACTAGCTTTTGGATCTGGCTCTTGTCATACATACCTGCCGTCGTCGTCGTAGCCAGTCATGGCGTCTGGTCAGGTCGTCGCCGCGAACAAGTTTGCCCTAACTTCTAACTTCTAGGCTAGGAGAACTGGGCAGTGAAGTATGACGTCACTCCAGATTCAGGAGTACTAGGTCGAGGCTGGTAACGTTGCGAGTTTGATCTTGCGACGGCGTCGTGAAGAACAAATCCCTTGTCCTCCGATTATGAGATGTACCGTGTCAGATCGACAACCTTTTCAGGGAGAATTTGACCGGACGTGTCCACAAGCGTCGCGAAGAAATATCGCTCTCTCATTGGGTGGGGAAAGTCGTCGTGAAGAAATTGAGAAGCATTACTGGCGCCACGAAAACTCCTCGCTTGTTGATTCGACGACGCAAAATCCGTCGCAAGTTTGCTATGCTCCAGCGATCCGGACTAGGCCACCACATGAGGGCAAAGCTAGCCCTCTTAGACACAGCCGTCACGGACCGTCGTGAAGAAGGGTCGACCTCGACCATCCGTGACGGCTCTACCTCGGAAGGCCAGCAATGCCCTCTTGCGGTGGCCCAGTCCGGATGGACGGAGGCCAGCATATTCGCAACTGGTTTTACTTCAGCGAATCGGCAAGCGAGGCATCTGCCCATCCCCAATGGTAATTGTCGATTCTTTCACGACGATTTTGGTCAACAAATAAGAAAGCGAAAATAACTCGCGACGGCTATGAACACGTCCGGACGAAAACCTTCCTCAATTGAGTGTCCATCAGACACGGAAGGTCGTCTGATGCGAGGACATGGTACGGGTCCTTCACGACGCCTTTTCGAGTGCAAACTCGCGACGTTACCAGCCTCACCCCTAAAAAAACAAAGTTCAAATACATGCATCCTAAATGGCGAGCCTAGGGTGTCACACCTGTGCTGAATGAACTTGGATGCGGATTAGTGTCCGCCATCGAGTCTGTCTAGCGCGTTCGACGCGGTTTGCCACGAGTTCAGCAGCCCTACGCACACAACTCTGCGACTTCCCGCCGTGAGTTTAGTTCGTTCCGTGTGACACCGGCCTGTATTTTCCTGCCGAAGCAGCCTCGTCCGTTCGAGTGTCCGACATGACGCGCAGTTTAACCCTTAAACATCGCTCCGAAGGCCACTGGCTGTCCGGATAAGTATCCAAATTTTCTAGGACGCCCGGTTAGGCTTCTCGAAGGTCGACGCTGGGCAGGCTTTGTGACGGCCCATTGGCAGGCCGACGTTTGACCGCGGTTGCGCAACGCACCCACCCACGGCATGCTCACCATGCGGCACACGCAAGACACTCCTTCCCACAAGAAAAAATAATAAAAAGGCACTTCTGGGGACTGAAGCTGTCCTTGCTTCTAGTGCCTTCAGCTTCGCACTTGGCGTGGGTGTTGTGGTGGTCTGCGCGGACCAGCATACTCCACGAATCTTCCGGAGGAGCAGCTGGGCTTCCCTCTCGCTCCACCAGTCGTGCGAGGCTTGCGTGCGTCAGGTGTCTTCCTTGAACTTCGCCGCAAACTTCGCTGTCGCGTGGCAGCGAAGACGGTGGCGAAGGCGACGTGGCCTTTGTCTGCAGATCCAAGGCAGGATCCAAGACAGGACGCGAGGGTCAGGTGCGGTTTTCGCAAGCAACGGCGATGCGAAGTTGGTAGATCTCTTATTTGGGTCTGAAATGTGAAACTCCTTCTGCAGATGACCCGCAGTGCCGCGGCAGGACGACGGGACAGACGTTCGATAGGTTCGGGAGCTCTGAACCCTGCGCACTTGCGCGCATGCAAAGTTCCGAGTGGTTTTTCAGGTGCATCTGAGGTTGTCCCTCTCCAGCCTTGACGGTCGTGTCGTGTCACATCAGTGCCTGCTGGTCAAGCTGAACATTCAAGAAGCACTTTACACAGGGCTAAAAAAGAGAGAAGAAAAAACGTCCAACATCGACGGATCCGCAAATCCGCTCTCTTCTCCGTCCACACTTGCGTCTAGGCTGGAGCAGCAGCAGCAGAAGCAGTTTCAGCGGCAGCAGCAGAAGCAGTTTCAGCGGCAGCAGCGGCAGCAACAGCAGCATCAGCAGCAGCCGAAGAAGAAGAAGCAGAAGCAGCAGCAGCAGCAGTAGCATCAGCATCAGGAAAGAGTTTCTGCTCCCGACAGCATAACTTTCATGCTGACGTCAGCATGCCCTTGGTGCTGACGTCACTCCTCTGTTGATCGTCCTCCTTATCATCATGGACTGGGCCAATGTGACCGGGGAGGAGCTGTTGGACGCACTGAGGGAGGTGGAGTGGTCGTCACCGCCGCGGCCACTCACTGAGTTCTTCCAGCGATTCTCGTCGCCAAAAAACCCACAGAAATGGCGCAGCCGGCTCAAGTGCAATTTCTACTAGTAAGTGGCGCGCCGCGCGGTTTTGTTTTGTTTTGTTTTTTTTTTTTTTTTTTTTCTTTTTTTCTGGGTGCTTGCTGTGGATTTTGCCATCAGTCCCTGCCATTGCTGTCGTTGTTCTCCACGCTGTCATTGGCATCATTGTCGTCAGCGTCGCCATCGGTGGCAGCAGCAGCGGCAAGAGCAGCGGCGGCAACATCTTTGGTGTCGTTGGCATCATCCCTGTCATCATCTTTGTCGCCGCCGTCATCATCGCCGTCATCCTTGTTGCTGCCGTCGCACTGATCATCTTTGTCTTCGTCGTTACTCTTACGGCCACCACTGCCACACCTGCCACAGTTTTTTGTCCTTTATCATTGTCCATGTTGCTGCCATGCTCCGTTGTTGCTGTCCACATCGTTTTCAGTGTCGTTCGTTTCTGTGGCTACTACCGTTGCCACATGCATTGTCTATGTTGTTGACGCTATCGTCGGCTTTGCCGTAAAAGTCGCTGTTGATGGACGTGACACTGTCGTTCCTCCGTCGTTGCCAAGTGGCTGCTCCCGCCAGCAGCTGCTGCCACTGCTGCTGCTGCATTGCTTCCTGTCATCCTTGTTGCTGCTGCCGCCACGACCTCGGGTGTCGCTGACATCATCTTCATCATTGCTTTCAGCTGTGTTGTTGTTGACATGGCCACCTTTCATTGTCATCATTGTTGTCGTGGTAATGTTCTCGCTGTAAACATCGATGTCGTCATCGTGATCATTGTCATGGTCGTGGTGGTGGTCTTGTTCGTAGTCGTGGTGGTGGTCATGGTGGTGGTCGAGGTGGTGGTCGTGGTCGTGGTAGTGGTTGTTGTCGTGGTCTTCGTCATGATCGTGGTTGTGGTTGTAATCGTGGTGGTGGTCGTTGTGGTCGTGGTAGTGTTCGTGTTGGTGTTGGTGTTGGTGTTGGTGTTGGTGTTGGTGTTGGTGTTGGTGTTCGTGTTCGCGTTCATGTTCGTGTTCGTGTTCGTGTTCGTGTTCGTGTTGGTGTTGGTGTTGGTGTTGGTGTTGGTGTTGGTGTTGGTGTTGGTGCTGGTGTTGGTGTTGGTGCTGGTGTTGGTGTTGGTGTTGGTGTTGATGTTGGTGTTGGTGTTGGTGCTGGTGTTGGTGTTGGTGTTGGTGTTGGTGTTCGTGTTGGTGTTGGTGTTGGTGTTGGTGTTGGTGTTGGTGTTGGTGTTGGTGTTGGTGTTGGTGTTGGTGTTGGTGTTGGTGTTGGTGTTGGTGTTGGTGTTGGTGTTGGTGCTGGTGTTGGTGTTGGTGTTGGTGTTGGTGTTCATGATCGTGGTCGTCGTCATGGTCGTTGTGGTGGTTGTCATCGTCGGTCGGTCATGGTTGTCTTCGTCGTTCTCTTCGTCGCCGTCAGGGCTGTTAGATCAGATCGGATATCCGATCCAATCTGAACATGAATCCAAAATCGGATCCGAAACCGATCCGATCCGGTGTCGGTTCGGATGCGGATCAGCAATGTTCGGATCGGATCGGATTCGGATATTTGCCAAGAAAGTTCGGATCGGTTCGGATACAATCCGAACCGAACCGAACTTAACATGCTCGTATGTTCGGTTTAATGATGTTCGGTTTAATGTTCGGATTAATGTTCGGTTAATGTTCGGATCGGTTTCGGATTGCATCCGAAACTGTCCGAAACGGGTTCTCATGTCAGCCAAAACAATGCACACTCATAAATCTGACTCCAATTTTTGGACTAGAGGTCACAAAATGAACAGAAGCATACAAATCCGAACTTTGATGACACCTATCTGAACATATATCCGAACTTATCTGAACATATCCGACATTATCCGAACATAATACTCGTTATCCGAACAAATCCGAACTTTGCACATCGGTTCGGATCGGTTTCGGATATTCTTGGGAAATGATCGGATCGGATTGGATCTGAAACCGAATTCTAAGTTCGGTTTCAGATCGGATTCGGATTCTAAAGATCGGATTCGGATATATCCGATCCGAATCCGATCTAACAGCCCTGGTCGCCGTCGTGGTGGTGGTGGTGGTGGTGGTGGTGGTGGTGGTGGTG
>SZWC01000251.1:497261-513574 GCA_023375785.1 Penium margaritaceum | reverse complement strand
GCGCGCGCGCGCACACACACACACACACACACACACACACACACACACACACACACACACACACACACACACACACACACACACACACACACACACATCATCATCATCAATGCAGGTGATTAATCTGGATTGAGGCTCTCTGGTGCAAGACTATGACGCAGGATTGGGCATACAGTGATGGTGACACCATCATGTTGTCAAGAAGTGACCACAGCACCAATGACAAACTATGGAGAGCCTTGGTGTAGTGATGGTTCATACTGTGCATGCCAAATGGGGGATACATTTTGTAGGAGCATATGCTCGTGATGTGGTTGGATTTTGACACACTTGCATGCTTCTAGCATAGTGATCCGGGTTGCTGATCCCTCGGGACCACACGTCCGGTTATACCGGGATGTGAGAAACCGTCTGGAGCTCGCTCGCTCCAGGGCCGGGTTCGATCCTTGGGTGGCGTCCGGGCCCCATGTCGAGAGGCTCGCGTGGGTGGCCTGGTCAACTGGCACTTATCACTTCGCTCGCTCCTTACACACTCACTTGTCTCTCTCTTGTTGACTTTTACGTTATGTGAACTTGCCCCCGATCCATGGTGCCGTTCTTGTCACCTGTTGTTTGCTTGCTTGCTCATTCTAGCAATCAAAGCTACCTACTGGCATCAGAGCAGGAGGTCCTCCTCCTCCTCACGACAAACCCTGAGGCCTCGTCGGGTCACTTCCACGTGGCGGGTGATCTCACACACACAGCTCACGTACGGCAGTAGTGGGTAGAGGCCGCAGCAGCAGTCACTACCATTTCGCCGCCGCACACAATGCACCCGTGATCTACGTGGTGCACTACTCTACTGCACGACACTGGCATTTCTCCACCGCCATCCTCTCGCACTCCGCCGAGCTTCGGCCTCCGCACACACGTCGACCACGTCGACTGCAACACCTTCTTTATCAGCATCCGTGCGTGCACACTCCTCGCAGCAGCACACATCGCACCCACATTCTACGTGGTGCCCTTGCCTCGTGCACAAGTGCGACTACAGCATTGGCATTTCTCCGCCGCCGTACTCTCTCACACCGCCGAGCCTCGTGCACAAGTGCAACTCTCCGCTGCCATCCTCTCTCACCCCGTTGAGCTTTGGCCTTCGCGTGCACGACAGCCACATCAGCCACCATTCCTGTTTCTCAGCAGCCGTGCGTGCGCTCTCCTCTCATCAGCACACACTGCACCCGTACTCTACTTGGTGCGCTTGCCTTGTGCACGGGACTTGCCTCATCCACAACTGCGACTACGGCGCTGGTGCCTCTTCGCCGCCGTCCTTCTCTTCGGCTCCGGCTGTGCCGCAGCCGACGCATTCACTACAGCAGTTGAGGCACACCTCGGGGCGAGCAGTACCCTTGAGTCTCCAACCACTATGCCTCTCTCAGCACCCCAGGCTGTCGTCTTGGCAGCCAAGCACTCGGCGCACTGGTGTCTCCTCCTGAAACCGAACCCATCCCCACTTCGCCCACGGCCGCGCGTGAGCGTGCCCGCATCGACGACGAGATCGCATACTACGAGAAGAGGGCAGAGCGGGAGGTGTGGTCAAGGGTTCGCCGCAGCAGTCCAAGGTATCACCTCGGTGAGGACTACGACCCCGCCGACTACTACGAGTGGGAGGACGCCAAGACCTACGTCGCTCATTGTCAGTCCGCCGCCGACGACTCCCCGACTGCTCAGAACGGACCAGCCACGACTCCACCGCGTGATCGTCGACCTCTCCTATCACTGGTAAGCCCACCCGTTGCCCATAGGACTCGCCAGCAACGCCGCCTTGCTGTTCCTCGCGAAGCAGCACCATCCTCTGCGACAGCAACACCTGGAGCGCCTGCTTCACGCCGTGCCGCATCCCAAGGTGCATCAGTTGCAGAGTCGGCTTCTTCTCCATCCCCTGATGTTCTGACTGTATTGCAGGTTGCACTTATATCTAGTGTTGCTGTTGCTTCCACCTTCGCGGCCACTGCACGTGCTGCACGTGGACCAGCCAGCACTGCTGCTGGCAGGGCCGTTCAGACTTACACTACAGCTGTAGTTGACCAGGGGCCTCTGGCGGCTGCTGCCGTCAACGTAGTTACCCAGATTGTTGCCGCAGCTGACGTAGTCGCGTCAGCAGCAGGTGCATCTGCTACGGTGCTCTCTAGTGTCGTTGACTCAATTCACTCTCTATTTTCAGCGACTCGTCACATCCAACTTTTGGTCTCAACCGCTGCAGCCATCTTCACCATGTGAGCTGCCGCATTGACGGGAGTAGCCTGCCTCATTTTCTCAGCATCTGCTATTGTTGCAGTTGTCGCATCCTCAGCTACAACTTCTCTCCCGCCATTGTTCTCTCTGCGCTGCTTTGCTTGATGAGCTTGGTCTCTCCCCCTCTCCCTACCCCTTCTGTGGTGGCGTTTTGTGCATTCAGGTTGTTGCCTTGCAGCGGATTCCTGACGTACTCATCCCACATTTCCCACGTCCACTAGGGCAAGGGAAACTCTGACGAAATTTTCTTGGCAGGGTTGCGTCACTGGCAACTTGACAGTTGACGATGACCAATACGCCGCACTACAGCCTGAGCTACAATATGAGCGCACTGCTCTACAGGATGCACTCACTGCTCAGTGCGCTGCTGAGGACAAGCTATGTGCTGAGCAAGCTGACCAGGAGACCTTTGCATATCACATTGCTAACTTGGTCATGAACCGCCTCCAACCCACATTGCGCAGCAGACCATCTGTCGGCATCGCTGTTGCATTCTCTAATTCATCCGCTTCCACATCTGCCACCGCTGGCTCATCCTCCTCAGACCCTCTTGCAGTCGGCGTCGCCCCTGGCGCCACAGCTATCAAAGCACTTTGAGATGCACTGATGGGGCAAGCCTCATCAGTGCATCTCAAACCTGATTTTGACTCCTGTCCACCTCACTTCAACTCTCCTTCAATTCATAGGAAGTCCGCTTCAGTGCCTAGGCGTAGGGGGAGCAGTTCTGGGAGTACTGCCATGAGCCCAATCCATCTGCTAACCCACCTTTCGTGCCAGTCAAGTCTGAGTCTGCCCGCGCTGTCCCTACCCTCATTCGTGCCGGACCAGGGGATCTCACTGACGAGATCGGGTCCTACAATGCGGACACAGCACGCCGCACCACTGTTGATCCTGTTGGTGCTTACACACTCATCAAACGGTGCACAACAGTGACTGGACATGCAGATCATAATGTTCTCACTGTCCAATTCAACACGCTCTCCATGCGTGCTGATGAGACTGCCGACGCCTACTGGGCTCGCAGTCTGCGGTTGCTTCGAAACCTTGGCAAGGCCGCCCCTGGACAGCTCCCAGCTGTTTTTTCCATTGTCAACGGCCTCATCCCTGAACTAAGTGACATCTTCTGTGAGGTGAAGGTCACTGAGCTTGAACGCCTGGCTTCCATACCTGTCCATGCTGATGCATCGCCTGGTATTGGGGTCCTGTGGAAGTTTACCTCCCAGCATTCGCCAGATTGGTGGAGCTCGCTGCAAAACAAACGCATTCACTATGCCGCCGTTGCAACAGCGGCCACTATACTCCCCTCTTCCTCCTCTTCTTCCCATGTGTCATCCTCCACCACCACTTCCACCATAACAGCCATATTTCTCGCATCACAGGGGGGTGGTAAAGGCAAAGGCCCGGGGGGTGCCTCTGGTGGCGGTGGCCAGGGGAGGGGTGACAAGTGTCGCGGTTCTAACATCTCCGCGTCTTCATCTTCCTCCTCCAGCACTTTCACATGTTGGAACTGTGGTGCCACCGGTCATGCGGCGCCCAAGTGCCCAGCACCTCCTGATGATGCCCGCCTTGCATCAGCCATGCGTGCGCATTGTGCACGCTCAACAGGGAGTGGTAGTGGTTCCTCTCGCTCCTCCACCTCCACTGCTCTCACCGGCCACCCCTCATCCTCCTCTCCAACAGCGGCTACCTACAACACCGCCCTGACATCACCATCTTTGCCCTCTCCCTGGGGTTGGCCTACTGGGTTTGGCGGCCCTGTCTACTTCGGGCCTCCCTTCGGGTTCTAATCACCTCCACCCTGGGCATCGTCTGCCTCCACCTTACAGCGCCCCTCCTCTGGCATCGTCATCTCTGGCCCGTCCGAGGATGACCGCCAGCTAGAATCTGCCCTCTCTCATG
This sequence comes from Penium margaritaceum, assembly GCA_023375785.1. Taxonomy (NCBI): domain Eukaryota; kingdom Viridiplantae; phylum Streptophyta; class Zygnematophyceae; order Desmidiales; family Peniaceae; genus Penium; species Penium margaritaceum. The sequence continues at coordinate 509,401 of SZWC01000251.1, read as the reverse complement.
TTGTCCATCAGAGACACCTCCATGATCAGGGAGGTGAGAGTGTGTGTTCGGTTGCTCGGGGCGCTTGCGTGTGCTGTGGATGCGTCTCTTTGTGGTCCTTCGTCGGGTCATGTTCAGGGTTGTTTCCAAGTTGATGTCCCGTGGATTGAGTAGTGGCAGTCCTACAGCCTCCCTCGTTGCCTTGCTACCTGTGGCCAACGCCTGCCTCCTCGCTCCGTCGTTGTCGCTGTGAGTAGTGACTCTGCATTTGTTCGTGTGTCGAGTGGCTTCTAGATCCTTGATTTGGGAGCTACCCACCACATCACATCTTGTCATTCCTCGTTTGTCTCCCTGGGCCCTATTGGCTCTCTTCGCTTTGTCCGCACTAGCTCTGGACAGCTCGTGCCCGTCCAGGGTGTTGGGTTTGTAAGCTTTGTTGGCCCGGGGGGGAACTCTTTTTGCCAGATTTTTTGTACGTCCCTGCTCTTGAGCTCGGTCTGTTGTCTGTTACGACTCGCGAAGACCAGAGGATGGACTTTTCTTCCAGTCGCGGCGGTACCTCGGTGTTACACCGCACCACTGGTCGTTTCCTCCTTCGTGGCACCCGTTGTGACCGCTTGTACCGTGTGCCCTCCTTTGCCCCTCATCCTGCCTCCGCCGTACTTTTCACGTGGCATGCTCGTTCTCCTGGGACTCTGATCGCTCTCGCGTCATTGAGTCTCGTGATGCCCTCTTCTTTGAGGATGCCTTTCCTCATGACCTGTCCCATGTCCCTCCTCCCTCATCTCTCTCCTCGCTCCGTCGGCTTGGGGGAGGTGTGTCTGTGCCTGTCCCAGCCTCCGATCTCCGTGCGTCATCCTCTCCTGCTCACACAGCATCCCCTGATGTCCCTCACACGAACAGTGAGGGCGAGTATTCCTCCTCGGAGTCCTCATCTTTATCATACCTCTTCTGATTCGTAACCCTCCTTGGATCTCGTGTCCCCCAAGCTGTCTTCTGGCAGTCCCGAGTCGTCAAACTCAGTACCCACTCACACGTAGTCCCCTATGCATTCTCCTCCCAACTCACCCCTTGAGTCGGCACAGCAGTCCTCTCCTGTGGTTAACACCCCTGGAGGTAGAGCACCTCACTTCCCGACTTTTGGCCCTGAGCCCTACACCCGTGGAGGGAGACTACGTGCTCTTCAATTGTCTCAGTCCTCTCATTCCTCTCGTGGACGTTCCCGCTCCTCTGTGACGCCCATCGAGACAGTTCCTACTGGCCCGTCAAAAGCCTCTAAGCCCTTGCAGCGGGTCACTCGCTCCAGTGCTTCTTCCTCCACTGTTGGGCCCTCAGCTCGCCCCATTGGCCTTGATGCAGTAGGCCTCTCTGTGAACGTTGTGCATCCCAACTCGGCATTCAGCTACGCTCTCGTAGCCCATGATTCCACAACGCTCTTGAGTCCTCCGTCACTGGTTATGTTGCCGCATGCTTTGCGGCCTCTAGCCTTCCTACTCTCCACACTGAGCCTATCACTCTCCGGTAGGCTCGTGAGGCAGCGGATGCTGATCTGTGGGAGAAGGCCATGGTACTTCGGCGCAAGTTGAAGCCCGATGGGAGAGTCGACCGGTACAAAGCTTGCCTCACAGCCAAGGGTTTTTCCCAAATCCCTGAGATTGACTTTGATGAGACCTTTGCACCGGTCGGAAGGTATACCACTCCCCGAGCACTGTTGAGCCTTGTGGCCAAGCACGACTGGTGCAGATGGACGTCAACAACGCCTTCCTCCATGGGAAGCTCGACGAGGAAATCTACATGGTCCAGCCGCCGGGCTTCATCGATGGCACAAACAAAGTCTGGCGACTGTGCAAGGCCCTTTATGGGCTCAAGCAGTTGCCGCGTTGTTGGAACATGGAGATCTCCTCCACTCTTGAGCAGGGAGGTTACCATCACAGCGCGGTTGATCTTGCACTCTTCCTGAGTGCTCCTTCCGAGCCACTTGCGGCCATCCTCGTCTACGTCGATGATCTGCTTATTGCCTCCCCCAGCCACATAGTTAGGCAGTCAGTGACGAACTTGTTGTAGTCTGCATGCAAGATGAAGGACCTAGGTCCTACACTGGTGCTTCTGGGGATGGAGCTTGAGCGTGACCGCCCGTGTCGCACTCTACACATACATCAGGTCGCATACATCCGGACACTGGGGGAGCGCTTTGCCTCCCTACTTGCTGACGTCCCCAGTACATCCACACTGATGACTCCAGCCGGCCAGCACCTGCTGAATTCACTTGATTCAACGCAGCTGGGGGAGATCATCGATGTCACCGACTACCTCAGTGTGGTCTGTTCCCTCATGTACCTCACAACCACCACTCGGGCGAATGTGGCCTTCGCAGTCAACTTTCTCGTCCAGTTCTCCCAACTGCCTTGCCAGAAAGATCTCGAGGCGGCATTGTGTGTCGTCCGCTATGCACTGTCCACTGCACGCATGGGCCTGTGCTAGCGTGCTCAGCCCTCCGTGGTGGTAGACGGATAAACAGACAGTGACTTGGCTCATTACACGGATGCTCGTAGCCACACTGGTTACATCTTTCTTGTCGGTATGACTGCTGTCTCTTGGAAAAGTGGGAAACATGGCTGTGTTGCTCGAAGCTCCAATGAGGCAGAGTACGTGGCACTTGGTGCAGGTACGTCTGAGAGTGTGGTTGTCCCGCCTGCTGCAACAGTTGTGTGTTCCCATTCGCTGCATCACTTTGCGCTGTGACAACCAAAGTGCAAAGGCAATCGCCGAGCACGATGGCATGTATCACTTTCGCAGAAAGTACATCAACATTGAGCATCACTTTGTACGTGAGCGCATTGCCGCTCGAGAAGTTCAGATTGTCTGGGTCGACAGTCGTCAAGAGCGTGCAGAATTCCTTACCCAAGCTCTCAGTAATGGTATGTTCAAGGCGGCTTTGCATGCTGTTGGACTGTTGCGCTCTCGTGATGCCCCTGATTGACATGAGTCCTGTTTGACTCATTGTCTTGTTACGTACTCCGCGTTTGTGTGTTTGTGGATTGCTCCTCCGTGGGTCATGGGGGAGTGTTGGTTATGGTTGTGACACACGCAAGTGACCTCTTGACCCTACGCACACAAAAGCATACACACACACACACACACAGATACACACACACACACATACACACACACACACACACACACACACACACACACACACACACACACACACACACACACACACACACACACACACATCATCATCACTGCAGGTGATCAATCTGGACTGAGGCTCTCTAGTGCAAGAATGTGACGCAACACTGGGCGTACAGTGGTGGTGACACCATCATGTTGTCATGTGGTGACCACAGCAGCAACGACAAACTATGGAGAGCCTTGGTGTAGTGATGGTTCATACTGTACATGCCAAAATGCGGGATACATTTTGCCGGAGCGTATGGTCGTGATGTGGTTGGATTGTGACTCACTTGCATGCTTCTAGCATAGTGATCCGGGTTGCTGATCCCTCGGGACCACACGTCCGGTTATACCGGCGTGTGAGAAACCGCCTGGAGGTCGCTCGCTCCAGGGTTGGGTTCGATCCCTGGGTGGCGTCCAGGCCCCACGTCAAGAGGCTCGCGTGGGTGGCCCGGTCAACCGACACTTAGCACTTTGCTTGCTCCTTACACACTCACTTGTCTCTCTTGTTGACTTTCACGTTATGTGAACTTGCTTCCGATCCATGGTGACGTTCTTGTCACCTGTTGCTTCCTTGCTTGCTCATTCCAACAATCAAAGCTACCTACAGTTCCCACATGGAGAATGGTGTTCATGGTCATACCGAGCACCATATCGATGGTGAACGGATAGAAGTTGCATAGTAGAGATGATTTGGGAAATCAAGATACTTGAGTAAATGATGATAAGTGGACTTTGGTGAAAGAGTTGAATCTGTCCCTGCGCGACCGTCTCCGCAACTTGTACCCAAAGCCAGGCGCACCAATAGCAGAGTATTGGGATGCGGCAAGGGATCTACGTCGCCGCATTCTTGGGCTTGGAGCCTCTTGCTCCGTGCTCGAATGGCTGGACCCTGTTCTATTGCACCTTGGCGAACCTTATAGGGAGTTCCAGTGAGGGCTCTTGAGGCGTCTCCGGGTCACTGATATTGAGAACACAGATCTCGCGGAGGTGTTTGAGGAGCTTCGTCATTACGAGGACATCCTCCGTGGCGAGGCTCGAGAGGCCACCACCCATCACCCAGTGCCTTCGTGCATCAGTCTTTGCCAGGCGCTTCTACGAACTCCGCTCAGGGAGGAGGTAGAGGCAGAGGAGGTTGGGGACAGGGAGGGACAGGCGCCCAACCTGGAAGGGGGCAAGGGCGTGGTCGGGGTGGCGGTGGACAGCGCACCTGTAACTACTGCGGCAAACCCGGTCACTTCTGGCGTGCGTGCCCAGACCTCAAGCGCATCATGACGCCATCACAGCAGCGGCAGACGCAACAGCGATTCACAGCTCCACCACCTCGTCCACAGTTTGGACAACAGCTGCAACCACCAGCATGGTCCACATCGTTGACCACTGGACCCCAGGCACCGATGCCCTTCAGCGGAGTCACGTACGCGCCATCTCTGGTGCAACCGCTGCCCAGCCAACCATCTCATCAGGGGCCGCTCCCCTTCTACCAGGGCCCCTACTTTGTGCCACCGAACTCGGTCGTCCCAGTTCCCGCACCTGAATGGGCACAGTGCATCTACATGGATATGGTTGCGTCGTAGCAGCCCACGGTCGGAGCTCTTGCTGCTGGGTGGACAGCGCCCATGGAGCTTCAGCCTCCAGAGCCAACGGCAATGCCGCAGTCGTCAGGTCAGCGATTGGCGCACACTCATGTTACCTCATCACAATCACTCCCCATGCATGAATGGTTGTTTGACACCGCTGCATCGCATCACATGTCGCCACATTGTCACTTGTTTGTGTCGACGTATGCTGCACATGATGTGGAGGGTGTGAAAACCGGGACTGGGGAAGTGCTGGAGGTGGAGGGCATGGGTACAGTAGCCCTGCAAGCACCTGGGGGTGTTTTATGGCTGACTGGTGTGTTGTATGTGCCTAAGTTGAAAGTGAACCTTTTGTCTGGGGGGCAGCTAGACCGCCAAGCAAACATGTCCACTCTAACACAGAAACAACTGTGCATGCGTTTTGATGCTGCTGGTGTCCTGTTGGCTGATGGGCCGCTGCACGTGGACATGCTTTATCGCCTTACACTCTTTCCAGTGATCCAGACGAACTCACACAGACCACAGACACATGTCATCACAGAAATTGACGACAAGCATAAAGACTTAGTGCACCGTCGCCTTGCACACATCAACACAGACATGGTCACAGACATGATTAAGCACACGACAGCACATGGACTCCTCCCCACAGACTGTCCCCATGGCCTAATCGCAGACGCCTGTCTTGGCTGTTAGGAAGGTAAGGCCCACAGAAAGAAGTTTCCCAGGTCAGAAAGGGTATGCAAGGCCCCTCTTGAACTTGTCCATGCAGAGTTGACAGGACCCATGCCGGTGTCCTCTGTCCAGTATGGATCCCAATACATTCTCACACTTACAGAAGACTATAGTCGCTTTCGCTGGGCATTTCTGCTGAAGTCGAAAGTGGATGCCCAACGCGCCATAGCCGAGTGGATACCCCTTGCTGAGCGTCAGACTGGCTATAAATTGCTGAAACTACGCACAGACAGAGGAGGAGAGTTCATGGGTATTTTAACAGCAGAACTGAAAGCCAAAGGTATAGAGCATCAGACCACTGCCCCATACACACCACAACAAAATGGTGTAGCAGAAAGGTGGCACAGGACGCTTGGTGATGCGTTGCGTACCCTGCTGAACGAGTCCGGCTTATCCTTTGGTTTTTGGGAAGAAGCCGTCAAATACGTCACCTGGGTATGGAACAGGGTACCACAGGGGCCCTATTCAGTCACACCATGGGAGTGGTGCTTTAAGGAAAAGGCTGACTTAAGGCTAGCAAGGGTGTGGGGCACTATGGCATGCGTGTGGCTTGCACAGCCTCAAAGAGACAATAAACTCAGTCCACGAGGTCGTTGGTGCATCTTTGTAGGCGTCTCACATGCATCCAAAGCATGGCGTTTCTGGGATCCGATGCATCATCACTTCCTAGAAAGTAGGGATGCTTCTTTCCTCGAACACATGCCCTACAAACAATTCCGCACCTTGCGCCATGTCCCATACATCACCATTCCAGAGCAGTACCGAGACTATGTGAGTGCGCCTGTGTTCGTACCCCACACACCTGCTGTGCGCACAGATCAATCACCACGGCAACATGAGGAAATAGGTGGAACATCACGGGTACCCACAGATCTTTTGACACCCACGGATCTCCGCATCACAGAATCCAGTGGTCCACATACACCGCCCGGGCTTCAGACCGAAGTATCTCATAACAGCACGGAGAGTAAAAAAACACCATCACCACAGCCTGTGCGTCGTTCCTCACGCAATGTAGCGCGTGTGAACTATCGACAATTTTACAACACAGCCGGACCCGTGAACGTGGACCACACCATTGTGGAACCACAAACCCTTGCTGAGGCCAGGGGGCGTGCGGATGCATCTGAGTAGGAGAAAGCTATTGAAGCTGAGTTGAATGCCCTTTTAGAGCATGGGGTGTACGAGCTTGTTCCGCTGCCACCCGGTCGGAAAGCCATCGATGTCAAACGGGTGTACAAGCTCAAAAGGAACTTGGCTGGACTCATAGAAAAATACAAAGCAAGGGTAGTTGCAAAGGGATTTCACCAGGTACCCGGTCAAGACTTCACAGAACCCAGTTGGAAAGTACGGAACGAGTCGAGCACTGTTGGGTGTAGCAGCTCATGAGGACTGGGAGATACATCAAATGGATGTAAAGAAAGCCTTCCTCAACGGTCCACTCGAGGAAGAGCTATATGTCAAGCAGCCAGAGGGGTTTGAGGATGGTACAGATCGCGTGTGGCTCCTCCTCAAAGCCCTGTATGGGCTCAATTAGGCCCCACGCTGTTGGAACAAGGAGATTCGACGTACCCTTGACTCAGGAGGGTTCATCCAAAGTGTAAGCGATCCCTCTCTCTTCTTGCGCTGGGATCATGGCCGCCCTGTTGCCCTGCTTGTCTATGTGGATGACCTGCTTATCTTGTCACCCTCGCTTTCCCTCATCACATAAACAAAGAAACTGCTCACTACGCACTACAGCATGACCGACCTGGGTGACGCTACAAAATTCTTGGGCATGACCATTACCAGGGACAGGGCTGCTCGCACGCTCACCTTGCATCAAGGACGGTTCATTGCACATCTCACGACACGTTTTCAGCACTTGGTACAGCATCTTCCACGACAACATACACCAATGAGCCCTGATGTATACGCCCACCTCCTGGATGCAAACACCACTGACTACGGACCCGATAGTGACCCCACACTCTACAGGCAAATTACTGGCAGTTTTTCCTACCTTGCGTCCACCACACGCCCAGACATCTCCTGCGCAGTCAACGTGATGGAACAGTTCAGTCAACAACCACGAAGCACACACCTTAAAGCATTGCTGAAGTTGCTGCGCTATGTGATGGACACAGCTGAACTTGGCTTGGTCTTTGCCCCCTCTGTGAGTTCTGTGTTGGACGGGTATTGTGACAGTGATTATGCACGTGATCGAACCCCGAGCATGATCGTGCAAAGCGCCCACAACTGTGTACCTCCTGAGGTCCCAAGGCGCGTGTAAATGTGCATGGCGGTAGTAGTCGGTTGCAGGCTCGACAGGCCCCTGACGAAGGGAGGAAAAGCACGGATGTACGTGGCGCGGTTGGCGTGCGTCTCTACAGCAAGCAGGGACAATGCTATGTCCCAGCCCTCGCATGGATCAACGCTGGCAACTTTTGACCCTCCAACCAAAAATTTCACTAAGGCAAGTGCTGACGTCAGTAGGAAATTGCTGACGCCAGCAAGACCTTATGGCGTCAGCAAAGAAAAATGCTGGCGTCAGCTCGCCCCCCCCCCCTTTTTTGTCAACCCTCGCGACTACTGCGTGAGCTAGCGGCCGCTCCGCAGCAGCTGCGCGGGAGCTACGCGGAAGTTGCACAACAACTTCCGCTCAGCTGCGGGTGCTGCTGCTGCGTCGTCAACTGCAGTAGCACCCGCGCGGCTGCGTGCGGAGCGGCGGCCTGGCAGCTGCGCGCACGACTGTGCCAGCAGCCGCGTGCTGCTGCTGCTACACGCTGCTGCAGCCGCCGCGCGCTACTAGCGCTGCTGCTGCTGCGTTGCTGCTGCTGCCGCTGCTGTCGTGCTACTGTTGTGCTGCTGTCGCCGCTGCTATTGCAGCCGCTGCTGCTGTGCTGCTGTCCCCGCACGCTGCTGCTGTGGTGCTGTCGTAGTGCGCTACTGCCACCGCTATTGCTGCCGCTGCAATTGTGCTGCTACTCTGTTGCACTACTGCTGCTGCTGCCCAATGCTGTTGGCGACTGCAGTCTCACGTGGTGATGGTGAGCGACGTCGACGGCGGTCTGCTATCGTCGACGGGTCCCTATGGATGTGCTGCAGCTGTGGCTCTCACTGCTGCTGCGCTGCTGCGCAGCTCGGTGAGAAATTTCTCACCGCTCTGATACCATGAGAAGATGTGTGGAAGCTTCCTAGCGACACAACCGCTGACTAGGCGTCAGTGCCTGGTCAGACGGTGATGACAGTCACAAGTCGTGCACACACCGGCAAAGGTCTTGCTAGGAGACACAAGGCAAAGTGTCAGAATGCTTCAATAGCATTTGTAGAGAGAAAGGACAAATGAGAGGTCCATGGCATAAGTACCTGCCGCGGCGCACGGTGGGTGTCGCACGCGGCAGTCCAAGATCTGTCCTAAAACCGGCCCAAAACCATTGTTTTGGTTGTAACTCTGCGCACACATGTCAGAACGCTACGCCGTCTGAACCTAGACGTGCAGGATCAAAAGCCGGATGCTAACTGGTCACATGCATGCATCCGGCATCAAACGGTGGACACAATGCAAAAAGATGGAAATCGGGCCCACGGCCAGTCCACCGATCAACTCCTGCGTGCTGCAGAAAAAACTACAGGAGGTCCCCGCTAGCGTCCAAAGCTCTGGAACGGTCGTCGGTCAGCTCTAGGCTGGTAGTCCGCCACCACATGAGGCACCGGTGCCACGAGGGTCCGTATCAGGGATCTGCACGAGTATGGACACGACCGAGTGGTCACAGTAAACTGCATAGGTCGACACGAACGTCACAAATCACAACAACAGCAACGGCATAAGATTTGGGAATTTTTCGTGCGATGAACCACAAGTGTCATGAAAGAACAACCCACTCGCAGAGTTGAGGGGTTGCTATATACCTGCGACGTAACATCCACACCTTTTGGCATCGTCTTCTCCACTCCTTCATTTGCGAGGAGCATTTTTTAAGAGATGGTTTTTTTCCTAGAGTTTTCAAGGAATACACAAGTATCTCGTCTTCGTCTTCCAAACAATAAGAGACTGTTCTTCATCTAAACCAATCCATCTCTCTCTTGTCTAACTGAACTACAAATATCGACTCCTTCTCTTGCACATTTCCACAGTCATTGGTTCACATTTCAATGGTTTTTAGAGTTACGCGGTATTTGTTTTGTTTTACATACTACCTTATTCGATAGCCAATCTTTGTAACAATCTTGACATCCTAAAATGTCGATTATTTGAGCCATTGCAACCGAATTTCATATGCATTGCTCCCTTTTCAATGAATACGGATGCCCTCCATTTTCCTTCTTTTCAAAAATATTATTGGAAGGATATGCATCAAGGAAGCTACACTTGTTGCATAAAGAATTGGATTCTTAATTTCTCCAATTTAGACTATCTTCCGCAAGAAAATATGAGAAAAACATGTCTCAGAAAAGATAATTGCCACTTTATTCAATTTTCACATCGTAAACTCAATGGATTAGGAGTTAAATTCTGTTGTGCAGTAGGAGTGATTGAACATTGCTTTTACATATGTGCACATAAAAATTCAGAGGCTCCTGACCTTGTCCAATGTTTTAGTACCCAAAGGTTCCCTTAATTTTTTATAACTATTTTTAGGCGTTTTATCTTCTACGACTCGTCCTTTGGCTTCGCATTTTAGTAACAAGTGATCGATCCTCATTGTCCCCGTTCACCTAAGGCCATATTATCAATATATTTTAACAAAAAAATGTTTATATTACCTTTGGAAATACGAGGAAGCATTGAAAACACCGCAAGACAAATGTGATGATGTGAGAATGACTTTACGTTGGAGATAATGAGTAATTGTATTCATGTTAATGGGTTTTCGGATCGCATATGCTCTGGAATTGACTTTTAGTTGGTGCGAAAAACTGAATCATGACTTGGATCTGGAGTGAAATGTCGTCCTTGGCTTAGATGAAGACCTGGGGTTGTTTGGTGTTGATGTAGCCCCCCAAATGTGTCGGTTGTGACATGGGACGATCATTGAAAAACAAATTTTGAGAGGTCGTTTTCCCCCTTTGAAAGTCACGTCTCTTTGAAAGTTTTCGATATCCTCTGACGTGGATCTTCCGCGTGGGTGCAAGGCTGGCAGGCCTCCTCCACCCCTGTAGAAAACCAACCCACTGGTTCCAACGCGAACTCGGCAAATCGGGCTCGGTCTTTTCCCCAGTTCTGCAGTAAACGAATTTTGCTTATGATGAATCGCAAACCCTCGTTCTGTCCGTTTTAGCGTTCATACCTTGCAGCTCCGTTCGGCCGGTGCAGGTTTGACCTCCGCATAAACCCGTCGGTGCACACCGCGAACTACTCACCCCGCGGCGCGTTTCAACCCTCGAGCCGCCACCCTGAAGGGGCGGCCAACACGGCCCGGGCGTTCCAGCGCACTGGAGCGCACACCTCCGCTCGTTCAAGCACCCGAATCGCACATGGCGCTGACGGCACCGCCGCGTCAACGTGACATGGCGGTGCGTCTGCGTTTGCGTCCGTCATCGGCGTAAGGGCACTGCCTAGCTGGTGTCGGCTCGTCTAGTGTAAGCAGTTACCTATCCTCTCTGCTCCTACGCCCTCCGACTTAGGAGAGGAGGAGAGGAGAAGCACAAGGTCTCGTTTATCGGCAGCCTGCCGACGGCAAGTGGCGGAAGCCGCCACACGCATCCGCTATCGCATCTCAGCCGACAGTTGAAGGGGCAAGAGGGGCGGCTCGTGAATTTCTTTATTATCGCCGAAGCGCTCCGGGTCTGAACTTGGCTTCTCGACTGGAACTGAAGCGACGGTGAGTCGCAGCGTAGTCTGAAGAATGGACAGCGCGCGCCTTGACCGCGATCCCTATCGTGCCTTCTCCGCGTCACGGCGCGCGACTCGACCGAATCATGTCGCATAGTTGTCTTCGGGTGACATCAGCCGCAACAGTTGTCGCACTGCGCTTCGCGCGGCGCGACCTCATTCCTTACATAATCGCGGGCGGAGTGGGCTTTCAAGGCCATGACACGATTCATCATCCAGTCAACAACACCCAGACCTTGCACAGTCGACCCAATCGCCTCTCCCTCACGTCTTCTTCAGCCAACTCTCGCTTAGAAGCACACATAGGCCAACTAAATTGCTCGTCGTCTCCCAGGCCGTAAGTTACTGCTCGACGACAAAGACTCCAAACCTTATCTAGATACTCCTCTCTGTGGCCCGATTTGGGGTCTCCAAAGAAGCCCAAAGCGGAGGAAAATCGCCTGAGCGCGCACAATAGCACACGCCCAGCACCTACACCTCTATCTCCACCTCCGTTGAACAAAAGTCTCATAGCTTGTCTGCCACTCGACCGTCCGCAGGAAGATTCGTCGAGAGGCCATCAGAGCCCAAAGCAGGCCCACCAGCTCGAAGGTGAAGAACGCCATCTCAACGATGACGACGGCAGCAATGAGGGCGCGGAAGGGACCGGTGCTTCTGCCTATGCTGCTGCTGATTTGCTGCTGCTGCTGCTCGTGCCTCTGCCTGTGCTGGGCACGTAAGATGGGTAAGGCGTCGCCCGTCAAGATGGACGTGCTCACTGAAGCAGACCTGGCGAGGGCTATCACACGCAGCAACGACCAACAGGTGTGTGTGTGCGTGTGTGTGTGTGTGTGTGTGTGTGTGTGTGTGTGTGT
>SZWC01000251.1:464032-475099 GCA_023375785.1 Penium margaritaceum | reverse complement strand
ACGACCACGACCACGACCACGAACGACCACGACCACGACCAAGGCTGTTAGATCCGATTGGATAGTTGATCCGAATCTGATCTGAATCAACTATCCAATCCGAAACCGACCGAATTGTGGTCGGATCGAATTCGGGTCTGACCACTTCGGATCAGATCGCATTCGGTTTATTCTCCAAAATGATCGGATTGGATCAGATTCTAGCCGACCTGAAACCGATCGGAAACCTGTCTTTAACCGATCTGAAACCGATCTGAAATCCGACCGCTCAGCGCCTTCACGCTGACGGCTCAACGCCCTCACAATGCTCAACGCCCTCACATCGCTCAACGCTCTCACAACGCTCAACGCCGTAAAAATGCTCAACTCCCTCACAACGGTCAACGCATTCACAACGCTCAATGACCTCACAACGCTCAATGCCCTCACAACACTCAACGTCCTCACAATGCTGAACGCCCTCACAACGATCAACGCCCTCACAACGCTCTATGCCCTCACAACGCTCAACGCCCTCAAACCGCTGAATGCTCTAACGCTGAACGCTAGGCTTAGCAGCGGCAGCAGCTACAGCTTGCGGATAAACCACTCCAATCCAAAGTATGAACCTGAAATTTGACATAAATGTGATGTAATCCGTCCAAATCCGAAGTGAACCCTATCTAATCCGCATAAATCCAATCTAATCCAAACAATACACCAAAAACTGATCTGAACCGAAGTTCGCACTTCGGTTTGGATCGGTTTTGGTTAAAAAAATATTCACATCGGATCAGATCGAATCTGAATCTGATCTTTCAGATCAGATTCAGACCAGATTCGGTTTCTTTCAGATTTCGGATTCGGATAATCCAAATCTGATCTGGTCTAACAGCCTTAACCACGCCCGCGACCACGACCACGACCACGACCACGACCACAACCACGGCCCCGACCACGACCACGACCAACCACGACCACGACCACGACCACAACCACGACCCCAACCACGACCCCGAGCCCGACGACCACATGCCCGACCCAGACCCCAACCCTGACACCGACACCGACCCCGCACCATGCTCCGACCCCAATCCCGATGCCAAAACCAACCCCAACTCCGACCCCCACCACAAACCCAATTCCGACCCCCATCCGGACGCCGACCCGACCCAAACCCCCACCCTGTCGCTGACACTGGCCCCGGCCCCGGCCCTGACGCTGACGCTGACGCTGACGCCAACCCCAATCCCAACTCCAACTGGGACTCCGACCCCGACCATGACCCCAATCCTGACCCCGACCCCGACCCCGACCCCGACCTCGATCCCGATCAAGACCAGGACACCGACCTCGACTCGGATCCAAGACCCGGCCCCAGCGCCGGCTCAACCCCCCCCACCAGCCCCGGTCTTGGCCCTAGCTCCGACCCCAACCCCGACTCCGACCCCAACCCCTCCCTGACCCCAAACCCGGCCCTGACCCCAAACCCCTACCCAACCTAGGCCAGCCCTGGCAATGAACCCCACCCAAGCAGTGACATACTACGACGGTAAGTCAGATGTCGTGGCCGTGTGAGAGAAAGGTCCAGGAGGAGGAGGTGGAGGAGGAATGGGAGGGGGAAGAGATAGAGGAAGAGGTGGAGGAAGATGTAAAGGAAGAGGTGGGAGGAATAGGTGCAGGAGGAAGAGGAAGAAGTGATGGAGGAGATGGCAGTAGAGGAGGAAGAGGGCGCGGTGAACGAGAGAGAGGAGGAATAGAAAGAGGTGAAGAAGGGGGGTGCAGGGGACTCACGACTCTGACGAGGTGTGTGGCACAGCCGGTGGCTTCAATCGCTCGGTGGATGGTGTTGAGAAACCGCCGTTGCTGCACCTGCAGCGGCAGCGTCTGCTTTTGAAACAGCACCACGCATGTACACGAGTGCGCACAGGCACAAAGCACACGCATGTACTCATGAGGAAGATGCTAAAAAAAGATGTTCACACAAGCATGCCCACACGTCCATACGCGTATTATGCGCACACGATGTATGCTTGCACAATGTGTACAAGCGCACATTCTATAAGAAACATGTTTACAGACACATGATGAAAGCAACATTTAATTGATCAACCTCAAACAACCCAAGAAGAATCCAGCCCGCACCCACGCCTGCACCCGTGCCTGTGCCCGCTCCCGCGACCAACCCGCACCCACGCCCGTGCCTGCACCAGCGCCTGCACCTATGCCTGCCCCTGTGCCTGCCTGTGCCTACCTGTGCCTGTGACTGTGCCTGTGCCCGTGCCCATGCCCATGCAAGTGCCCGTGCCTGTGCCCGTGTTGACATGGTGTGCCCCTTGCCATGAGTGCCGTTGATCGTACTCCCTGGTTTGACCACTGAGGAGTGGTAGAAAACCTTATCTGACTTCAGGTTTGGATTCCTTGGGATTTTCCATGCAAGATCGAGCTTTGAATCGCTCGATTTGAGTGAGTATTCAGAAAGTTAGCCTAGCCCGAAATTCGGGTGTTGGGCGGGTGGAATCTTGTACCTGCCATGGGTGGCGGGATAATCCACCACCAGTGATCTGAGTTCGTCTGCAACGACCCTCGAATGCACCACAGCCATAAAGGAAGCAACCAGAAGACTCTCCTTGACCAGGGTGAAATTCTCCTTGACTTCTGGACGAGGAAAGGCGCTTCGACGGGTCATCGTCAAAGCGTCTCCCGTTGCCTAGCGTACAAGGCAAGGTGGGCGGCTCCACCAAGGGTCACTTGGACGGCCGTAGCAAGGGCTCTACTACTCCGATTTGGGCGTGCTTGGATGCGTTGGAAATCTTAGATCACAGGCTACAAGGATCAGATGTTATCTCACTATGCTAAGTAACAAAAACGTGTTTCGATTCAGTTCTACTGAATACGACGTGTTCTACCCACTCACATCTGTGATCCTTGTGCTCCACACTCCTCACCATTGGTGTCCATTGGCTACCCCAGACATTGGTAGCGTGCATCAGCAAGAGCTAGGCATCCTTGAGGGTGCATCCACACCCACTAGAGCCAACAAAGGGTTATGGACCCACGTGTCTCGAAGGACCCTAGCTCTACAACGTTCACGCTACCACCGCGCGCCATGGCACCGACCGAGCAAGAGAGCATCGGCGTCTCGAAGTTTGACGGAATTGGCTTCCACTTGTGGAGGTGGGAGTTTGAGGTCTTCCTTGATGACAAGGGCCTGATTGAGCTGGTCAATGGTAAAGAAACGACCCCTCTAGATACCGCGATACCGGAGGAAGTGGAAATGTACAAGATGCACAACAAGAAGGCGCTTGCTTTGTTGGTGCATGCGCTTGCTCCTACGTAGCGCTCCCTCATTCAAGGATGCACGGAGGCCGCGGAGGCCTGGAAGAAGCTCTACACCATCTACCAGTCTACCAACCTTGCTAACGAGCTCTTCGTCTTCAAGAGGCTCGTCACCCTCCGAGCCAACGAAGGTGACGAAATCATGGAGATATTGCAGCAGATTGAGTCCTTGACTGCCAAGTGCGTAGCCACTGGGTGGAAGGTCGACCCTCAGCTGTAAGCCATGATCCTCCTCCTAGCCTTGCCGGACAGTTGGAGTCCCATGATCACCGTCGTAGGCAGCTGGTCCGCCGATGAGCTGAAGTACCCAAAGGTGGCTGAGTTTGTCCGTAATGAATGGATGCGGTGTGGTGGGAGAGAGAGTGGGACAACATCAAGTTCCGCCTATGCCGTCCGCCCTCAAGGTGGAGGAGGCAAGAAGGGAAAGGGTGCCAAGCAGGGCACCAAGAAAGGTGATAAGAAAGGGCAGTGCTACGTGTGTGGCAAAGAAGGCCACTACGCACGCAACTGCCCCAACAAGAAGTCGGACCAGCCGGGGAAAGCTGGAAAGAAGGACGACCGCGCAATGATGGCGAAAGAGTCCACCGACTTGACAGATCTGGGAGTCTCCGTGATTAACTCCGGATCGGGCTGCCACACGCAATGCAAGTGGGCGACATTTGTCACCTATGGCGCCTCGGAACAGCGCATTACGGTGGCCAACGGCAAAACGGAGTTGGCTACCGGAGAAGGCAACGTTCGCATCGAGGTGGATGTGGACGGGGAGGCTGTCACGAGCACAATTCATGACGTACTCCACAT
The DNA here is from genome assembly GCA_023375785.1 of Penium margaritaceum. Taxonomy (NCBI): domain Eukaryota; kingdom Viridiplantae; phylum Streptophyta; class Zygnematophyceae; order Desmidiales; family Peniaceae; genus Penium; species Penium margaritaceum. The sequence continues at coordinate 470,980 of SZWC01000251.1, read as the reverse complement.
GCCCAACTTTGGGGCAAATATGCTGTCAGTGAGCCGCCTTACCGACAAGGGGCTCGAGGTGCTCTTCAACAAGAAGGAGGCCATCATCCGGAAGGAGGGGGACGGCGAGGTGATTGCACGTGGAAAGCGAGAGGATGACTTGTACCTGCTATGTGCAAAGATCCTCGGCAGGGTCCGACGTTGCAGGGTAGGGTCCAACGTTGCCCACCTCGCGAAGAAGGACGATGGAAAGCTGGACCTATGGTACCGCCGCCTATGTCACATCGGTCCCTTAACTGTGAGGGACATGGCGAAGAAGGAAGTGGTCCGGGGTCTTGAGGTCAAGAGCCTCGACGCAGTAACGAATGCCGTGTGTGGGCCGTGCGTGGTCGGCAAGGCAACACAACAGCCGTTCAATGGCAAACGGTCGCGTGCATCGGCGAAGTTGGAGGTGGTCCACACTGACGTGTGTGGACCATTCGAGAGATCCATTGGGGGCGCTCGCTACTTTGTGACCTTCATTGACGACCACAGCCGCAAGCTCTACCTCTACATCATCAAGAGGAAGAGCGATGTCTTGTCGTGTATACAGGAGTTCATGGCGGCTGTGGAGCGGCAAACTGAGTTGAAGATGAAGGCATTCCGGAGCGATAACGGCAGCGAGTACGAGGGCTGCTCGGCATGGATGAAGAGCAAGGGGATCGCGTGGCAGAAAACTATGCCACACTGTCCGCAGCAGAACGGCGTCGCCGAGAGGGCGAACCGCACCATCCTCAATATGGTCCGGTCCATGTTGAGCGATGCCGGCCTCGCGCATCGGTACTGGGGTGAGGCGGCACAGACAGCGGCGTACATCATGAACCTGACGTCGAAGAAGTCGCTAAAAGATGCGGATTCCAAGGTGTGGAAGACGCCACAAGAAGTGTGGAGCGGGAGGAAGCCAACTGTGGCACACCGCATGTTTGGTTGTGTTGCACATGTCGTTGTGTAGGCACAGGAGGGACGGGACAAGTTGGACCGGCGGACTTGCCGGAGCATCTTCGTCGGGTACAAGAGCGGGAGCAAGGCGTACCGGCTCTTCAACCCGCGGAGGCAGCAGATTGTGAAGAGTCACGATGTCACGTTCGACGAGGACAGCCGTTGGACAGACAAGGACGCGAGTCTCTCCAAGCGGAAGGAGTGGCTATCACTCCTCGAGGGGAAGACACCGGAGGATGCAAAAGAGGGTGACGTCCTATCGGCTCTAACCGGCGATAACCATCCGGGCGATGTGGGAGCGGCTGATTTGCATTCAGCCGAGTCGGACAATGAGTCCGAAGCGCCGGCAGTAGTGGAGCTTAACGAAGAGGGGGAGTGAGCCCGCGTCCCCACGGCCCCCAAGAGAGGGGAAGCAGGCCAGCGGTGTGAGTGGCACCGCGAGGGGGCAGCAACAGCAGCAGCAGCAACGGCAGTAGCAGTAGCAGCCTCAACAGCAGTAGCCCCGGAGAAGCGGACACGCAAGGAGGATGGCAAAGATGTACGATGCCGCAGAGGGCATCTGGACTGGGCTCTTTCGAGCGTTCTTTGTGCAAGAGGATCCCGAGACCGTCAAGGAGGCATTGCAGTGGAAGGATGGAGCTGAGTGGGAGGGAGCTATAAAATCTGAGCTCGCCTCATGAAGAGAACGGCACTTGGCAGCTGATTGACAGGTCGGAGGACGCAAAAATCATCGGCTCCAAGTGGATCTTCAAAAAGAAGCTCACCAAGGAGGGGAAGGTGGAGCGGTACAAGTTGCGACTGGTCGTGAAGGGGTACGCTCAGCGAAAGGGTGAATGCTACGATGAAACCTTCGCGCCCGTGGCAAAGTTCGCTTCCATTCGCTCCATCCTCTCGGTGGCGGCGGCTCGCGGCTACGAAGTCCACCAAATGGATGTGAAAACCGCGTTTCTTAACGGTGACCTGGACAAGGAGGTCTACATGGAGGTGTCGGAGGGGGCGGACGTGCCGCCGGGGAAGGTGTGCCGGCTTCGCAAGGCGCTCTACGGGCTGAAGCAAGTGCCACTCATGTGGTACCTAAAAATGGACGGCTTCATGGCCGAGCTTGGCTTCAAGCACTGCGAGGCGGATAACAGCGTGTACGTGCGGAAGCAGCTGGGGTTGCATCAGATCGTGGTACATTACGTGGATGATTTCATCCTCGTGTCGTCGGACATGGAGGAATTGGTGAAGCTGAAGCGGCAGCTGGGCGGCCGGTTTAAAATGACCGACATGGGCGAGCTCGAGTACTACCTCGGCGTCGCCATCAAGAGGGATCGCAAGGCACGCACGCTCAAGATGGGGCAGGCAAAGTACGTGCAAGAGGTGCGCCGCTACAACATGGAGGAGTGCAACCCTATCGGCACACCCATGACCACCACATGTGAGCTGAGCTCGAGCATGGGCCCGAGCACGGACGAGGAGAAGGAGGAGATAACAAGTGTGCCATACCAGTCCGCAGTGGGGAGCATCATGTACGCCATGGTGGCGACGCGGCCCGACCTGGCCTTCACGGAAGGCCAAGTGAGTTGTTATGTCGCTGACCCCGGGCCGCTGCATTGGCAAGCGGTGAAGTGGATCTTCCGCTATCTCAAGGCGAAAAAACAGTCGTGGCTTGTGTTTGGAGGGGGAGCATGTGACGACTCTCTCGAGTTGGTCGGCTACTCCGATGCCGACTGGGCTTGTGATGTGGATGACAGAAAATCAACGTCGGGGTACGTGTTTGTGCTTGGTGGTGCAGCAGTTTCATGGACAAGTAGGAAGCAGGACTGCGTGGCGTTGTCTAACACCAAAGCGGAGTACATCGCGCTCGCGGAAGCTGCAAAGGAGGCAGTGTGGCTGCGACAGCTGCTAAAGGAGATTGGCATACCGTAAAGGAAGCCGACGGTACTCAACGTTGACAACATGAGTGCCATCAGCCTAACCCAGAACCCGGTGCTGCACAGGGGGACCAAGCACATCGAGATCCGGCATCACTATGCGCGAGACTTGGTGGCGAAGGGAGATGTGGCTATCGTGCATTGTGGCACTAAGCGCATGCTCGCCGATGCCATGACCAAGGCACAGCCCAAGGACAGGCACAACTCAAGCTGCATGGAGCTCGGTCTGCACTGTGAGGTTTAAAATGCTGCAAGTTCCAAGGACAGGGCATCAAGGCTGCGGTGCAAGGGGGTGATTGTTGACATGGTGTGCCCCTTGCCATAAGTGCCGTTGATCGTACTCCCTGGTTCGACCACTGAAAAGTGGTAGAACACCTGATCTAACTCCAGGTTTGGATTCCTTAGATTTTTCCATGCAAGATCGAGCTTTGAATCGCTCAATTTGAGTGAGTATTCAGAAAGTTAGCCTAGCCCAAAATTCGGGTGTTAGGTGGGTGGAATCTGGTACCCGCCATGGGTGGCGAGATAAACCACCACCAGTAATATGAGTTCGTCTGCAACGACCCCCGAATGCACCACAGCCATATAGTAAGCAACCAAAAGACTCTCCTTGTCCAGGATGAACTTCTTTTTGATTTCTGGGCGAGGAAAGGTGCTTTGACGGGTCATCGTCGAAGCACCTCCCGTTGCCTAGCATGCAAGGCAAGGTGGACAGCTCCACCAAGGGTTACTTCGACGGCCGTAGCAGGGGCTCTACTGCCCCGATGTAGGCATGCTTGGATGCGTTGGAAATCTTAGATCACAGGCTATAAGGATCTGATGTAATTTCACTATTCTAAGTAACAAAAACGTGTTTCGATTCAATTCAACTGAATGCGGCGTTTTCTGCCCACTCACATTGGTGATCCTTGTGCTCCACACTCTTCGCCATTAGTGTCCATTGGCTACCCCAAACATTGGTAGCGTATATCAGCAAGAGCTAGGCATCCTTGAGGGTGCCTCCACACCCACTAGAGCTAACAGCCCGTGCCTGTACCCGTGCACGTGCCCGTGCTCGTGCCTGTGCCCGTGCCCGTGTCAGTGCCTATGCCCGTACCCGTGCCTGTGCCAGTACCCATGCCAGTGCCCATGCCTGTGCCCATGTCCGTGCCCATGCTCGTTCCTGTACCCATGCCCACACCCATGCCCGTGCCTATGCCTGTGCATGCGCTTGTTCAGGCACGCAAGAGACTAACGCTGAGACTCATGCTACGAACCAACGGAAGAGTACATGACAGTGCACGCGTATTCCATTTCTTGTAGGCACAATGGGCAAGCAGGCGAGTCCTAAACCCCAATCATGCAGATGGTTGCAATTTGGTCCTGCGTGCACGTCCGTATGTCTGCGGCCCGCCCCTTGGCAAGGAGTGGAGAAATGGAGCAGCGCGTGCAGCCGGTCTCCGGGTGCCGCAAACAACAGCCTGACTGTAGAACCATGTTCAACAGGTTCGAGAAACCTCACTCATGCGCAAGTGTTATCCCCGCGCGCGCTCTTGCCCAAAAGGGCATGTGTGCCTTTGTACCTAGGCTGCGGTGACAGAGCGTGCTCGAGGAAAATTGTAGGTTGTCAGAATAGAAGCTGTGGCTGAACCGGAACAGAAGTTGGCGTGTGAAGTGAGGGAAAATCTGTTGAGAGTCGAGAACAGAATCACTTCCTACCAGGAGCACAGGAGTTGAAGGGGAATGGCAATGCCACAACGCAAGCAAGGGTCTAACAGCACGTGCACAACGCTCACATGTGTGCAACACTTGTACGTGAACACGTGCAATGCGTGCAGTGCCAGACATATGGACATCACAGTCATGCACAGGCATGCGTGCGCCAATCCCGCTCCCACCCCTCTCCCCAACCCTAATCTCTCCCTCTGTCCCTCCCAAACCTCCCTCCACGAAGGCACGCAAACGCACACAATGGACACACACACTCTCACCCACGCACGCAACGCCAAATACACCTTCCAAATAGAACATGCGGATCTTCACTATCGAGCCCGGTTCAAGCATGCGGTGCAACCCATGCACATCGTTTGTGTCATCTGCACAGTAGTGCAACGCAACATAGTACAACGCAACATAGTTGGATGAAATGCAGCAGAGTTTAACGCAACACAGAAGCCTGCCATACAATGCAGCATAGTACCACACTGCGTAGCATAGTGCCATACTGTGAGGCACTGCACTGCACACCATTAGCTTCTACACGGTGATATCACACAGATTGAAAACTCACCTGATCCCAGGAAAGGAAAAAAAAAAACATGTGCATAAGGAAAACCCTAGGGTTCTGGGAAAATAACCCCTGAGTTTTAGAGAGAGAAAAGGTTTTGGAAAGAGTATTTCTGAAAGACAAATAGCAGGATTTTGGAAAAAGGATAGTACGCACAAGGCATCAACCCACCAGGATTTACATTTTCAGATACTAGCACCGATGCCGATATGGTACCCATACCAGCACTTACAGCGACACCGACATTGACACCCGTACTTACTCCGAGATTGACACAGACACCAAAACCAACACCGACACTAGATTGACACACCAACAATGACACGAACACGACACCAACTCTGACACTGACACCAACACTGACACTGACACCAACACCAACACCAACACCAACACCAACACCGACACCACCAACACCGACACCGAAACCGACACCGACACCGACACCGAAATCGACACCGACACCAACACCAAAACCAACACCGACACCGACACCGACACCAACATCGATACCGACACCAACACTGATATCGACACCAACACCGACATCAACACCGACAACAACACCAACATCAACACCGACACCCATACTGACTCCACAATTGACACCAACACCAACACCAACCAACAGTAATACCAACATCCAAACCGACATCCAAGTCCGTGGCAAAGGCAAGTCACACATCCCCTCCCCTTGCCTCCCTACACACAGATGCACAGGTCTGAATTTGAACCACCGTATAGACACAATCGTGAATGTACTCCCACCCCCCCCCCACACCATTGCCCCTCCCCCTATGCACCGTCTTGGTCAGAAGAAGCATCGGTAAAAACAGGTGCATCACACTTTGCCACATGTGCGTGAGTCCTGCGACAGGACAATTGAATACCTTCCCCTCTATTTCCCTCATCCCACTCGCTCCATTTGGCTCCTCCCCCTTCCCACCCAACCCCCCTCCCCCCCCCTCCACTGAACCGTTGTGTGGCAGACAGAAGGCACAGTCAGGGCAACATGCACAATGCGACGCGCATGATGCAGCTGGCTCGTGGTACCACCAACTGCGGCCCATCAGAGGGAGGGCACCACACCACACGTTCTAGGCTGGGCTGTGACGTGCGCTGCACTGCACAGCACCAGACGCTGTTGCCAAGTCCCTACCATTCCATCTACAGAGTCACCTGCTGCTACCTGCCTGCCTGACTGTCCCTCTGCCTGCCTGCTCGTCTGCCGGTCTTTTTATCTTCCCGTCTACCCGTCTGCCTGTCTGTCCCTAGGGCCCAATGTCCCTCAGTGTCCCTGCACCCCTCTGCCCTTCAACCCCTCTACTTGTCTTCCCGTCTACCCCTCTGTCCATCTGCCCATCTGCCCCTCAACTCTTCTGCCCCTTTGGCCATCTGCCCGTGTGCCCGTCTGCGCGTCTACCCGTCTATCCGCCTGCATGCTCCCGCCTGCCTGCCTACCCGCCGGCCGAGCTGGCCACCTATGCCCCCATGCCTGCCTGCCCGTCTGCCCACCTGCCTCACTCACCGCATGCTCGCTTGCCCGTCTGCCCGCCTGTCCGCCCGTTTGCCCGTCCGCTTGTCAGCCCCTCCGTCCCGCCGCCTGTTTGCCTGTCCACCTGTCAAGTAATCAGCTTGTCTGCCTATCCGCTTGTGTGTCTGTCTGTCTGTTTGTCTGTTTGCCTGTCTGTCTGTCTGCCTATCTATACAGATGTCTGTCCGTCCGTCCGTCCCCCAACCCGCAAGCCCACGCACACACCCACCCACCAGTCTGTCCGCCCGCCCCCACGCCCGCCTGCCCGCCTGCCC
>SZWC01000251.1:432684-448932 GCA_023375785.1 Penium margaritaceum | reverse complement strand
TGTGGTCGAGGTGCGCCACTGCGGGGGTTGGATGGGTCTTCACCCTTCCCTCCGAAGCGGAAATGGCGCAAGGCGTGCAGCTGAGTGTCAGGGAGAGCACGGAGTAGTGTGTTGAAGGCACGGAGCAACACGAGATCACTTGTGGCGTCCGGCGGAGGGTTGAGGTAATACTCCTCCAACCCATGCTCCGCTGCCCAAGACAAGAAGAGGTCCTTCCAGGCTAGGAACTCACCGCTGCCCAGCATAGGGAGAGAGTTCTCACTGCCCGAGGCCTGGCTGCGCCATGGCGGCGGCGGTGAGGGTCACGGCCGCCGGGTCGACGTTGCCGCCGCCCTCTACTTCGCTCATGATGACCAAGGACTGATGCCTAGCGCTTCTCTAGCCTCGGGGAAGGTGGTAACACACACCCTTCTCCTTCAGATGAGAACAAGAGGGCCGGCCAAATTTTGGCAGCAATTCACCGGGCCCACTTTGGGCCCAGATTTCTTTCGAGAGCCTAGAGCTCTATAGGAAACCGCCGGGGTAGTCGTTAGACCCTGCACAGCCACCCCAGCCACCCCAGCCACGTTGTCCAACCCAAAAATCGCGGGTGGACACTCCGGAGCGACAGAAAGAGGGCGTGGACGCGGGAATTGTCACTCCCGCCCTCTCCGAAGCCTTCTTGACGTGAGAGAAGGCTTCCCTGGCCTCGCGCGCTGTCCCTTGACACGCTCGACGCTCTCTTGCGGCCTGTGCGCTCTCCTACGCCTCGCTGGCCCTCGCCGAAGTCGCGTGCCTATGGCGGCCGCCACCCTTTTCGGCTCCTACGGTCAGCTCTCTTGCGCTTTAGGCCCTTGACACAGCTCTGATACCATGAGGATTGTTCTACGGTTCCAACGCAACAAACAGCGCGTCAAACGGTAGTGAAACGGCCATGAAATCTCTAGATCTAGTTTTGTGCAAGTGGAAACGAAGTACAAGTGTCTGAGTAACAAGTGACACTACTCTTACAGGTGGGGCTAGCTAGTCGAGTCTCACCTATCGGCCGGCGAGCGAAGCTCGCCGGCGCACTGCGAGGTCGAGGGTGAACTCGCCCCTCGACCCGGAAAAGGTGCGGCACTAGCCGCGCCTACCCTCAAGTGGCCAATCTATGCCGGAAATAAACAAGCCTAGTCTAGTCCTAGAAAACAACAACATAACGGTCTCAACTAGGTCTGGTAAGTAAAGTCACACTATGATCTACTACAGGTGCAAGGACCAAAGTAGGCCTTGGAGCAGGCATGGGCCGACGACCGGCGGGAGACAAATGACGGTGCGGCCAAGGAAAGGGAGGCCGTGCGTCGGAGACTATCTTGGCGTCTAGCGTGGATCACCACCGACCGTCGGATCCGCATGCACTGCACACCCACGGCCACACACAGGGCAGAAAAAAATATATACACAGGGTTATCACACCGCCCCTGCCACCAACATCTGGTCGACACCCGACGTCATCCGCCACCTCAGCAGTGGGAGAGGTCAATGAGACTCTACCCACACACTGTGATGATCTTGTTGCTCCTCCTATTGCCACAAGCGAGCCTGCTTCTGCTACAACTGCCTCTGCTCCAGTGGTTGCTGCTGATACTGCTGGTGTTGCTGCATCAGTAGCTGTAGTAGCAGCAGCACCAGCGCCACAATGTTCTCATACTGCACCTTGGTATAATGTTTTATCCCGATAAGTATGTCTTTTAGTACTTTCCCCAGTTGCACCTGCACTTGATGCAGCACCACCTCCTGCACCTATAGTTCTTGCAGCGCACGTCCCCTCATTGTCCCCTCTTGATGGCGACACAAATGTAGTACTCGAGCTCGTACATGTCGGTCATTTTGAACCAACCACCCAGCTGCCGCTTCAGGTTCACCAACTCCTCCTATGTCTGATGACACGAGGATGAGGTCATCCATGTAAAAAACAATGACCTGGTGTAATCTCGGCTGCTTTCACATATGCACATTGTGATCCGCTTCATAGTGCTTCAAGCTAAGCTCAGCCATGAAGCCGTTCATTTTCAAATACCACATGAGTGGTGCTTGTTTCAGCCTGTAAAAAGCCTTGTGAAGCCGACACACCTTCCTTAGTGGCACGTCCACCCCCTCCGGCAGCTCCATGAGGACCTCCTTATCAAGGTCACCATTTAGGAATGCGGTTTTCACGTCCGTTTGGTGCACTTCATATTCGCACGCCGCCACCACATACATGATGGTACAGATGGAGGCAAACTTTGCCACCAGTGTGAAGGTCTCATAGTAGTTTTCACCCTTCCGTTAGGCATACCCCTTCGCCACCAGCCGCGCCTTGTATCGTTCCACCTCCTTCTCCTTGGTGAGGTTCGTTTTGAAGATCCACTTGGAGCCGCTGAATTTTGTGCCCTCCGACCTGTCAATCAGCTCCCAAGTTGCTGTTGTGCTTTTGCCCCTTAGCATGACCGGGGCGGCATCGGGAGGCATCCTCCTCCTCCTCCTCTTCCTCCTCCTCCTCTTCCTCTTTCTCATCCCCTCCTAGTCCCCTCACTTCCTCGTCTTCTTCCTCTTCCTCAAGAAGAGCCTCCTCCACTACGGCTGTTATCTCTTCCAATTGTCTCCTCTCCACAAGAGAGGCCAGTGCATAGAAGCTTATGGCGCCCCTGCCAAGACAGTTTTCTCCATTTGTGGGGCTCTCGAGGCTGCAACTTTGTGCATTTGCAGTGGAGGAGGGTGTTGCGGGGAAGGAGGCACGACCTCTGCATGCCAGCGTGGTAGCAACAGCACCTTTGACGCCATCGGCTGCAGCCGCAGTTGCAGTAGCTGAAGCAGCAGGTGGAGCAGCAGCAGATCCTGCTACCGCTATTGCAGTAGCGATAGGTGCAGAAGTAGCAGCGGCAAGACCGTGTTGTTGCCGCCTCATGGGCCTCAGTGCTACAAAAGAAGTCGAAAACGCCCGGCAAGGTGGAGGATGGGCGGGAAAGAGGAGGAACCACCGAACGGTCGACAAAAGAAACGACTGAAGTTGTATAGCTGCAGTTGAACTGCAATCTGATGCTAGGACAAACTATCCCGATGGGTGAATATGTCCCACACAGGCGAGGGCCTCCAACGAAACATGAACCCAGCAAGGGTTGTCGGAGGGCGTAAATGCATCTGTAGCCGATTTGGAAGCAATAGTTCAATGGCAAATTAGCTAGGATATCCACGAGAGTGAAGGATTGACCATAGTATATCCACGAGCAGAAATATAAGTCTTCCATATCCGGCACTCCAGAAGAAAAAAAGAATTCCAGCTCCCTTGCCATTCATGATCAGCAACATGCATCACTGATCGAGCGTGGCTAGGAGGATCATGTGACAATGTTGCTTGATCTCAACTCTCGCTCCCTCGCAAGATTGCGATCGAGCGATGACCCCTTTTTCTTTTTCTTTTTGATGTAAAAACCCCCTATAATGATTTAGGATTTGCACATGGAAAGAAGGGTAAGCGGTTGATTGCAATCGATTGAAAACTCTAGTTTTTTTACGCATTTTTAACGCATGTAGACCCCCTTTTTTATACAAACTACATTTAAATCCTAGTCCAAATGACATTCAGGCTTTAGGGTTTTATTCTTTTTCCCGGAAACATGCTCGGGGTGTCTTGGACCCCCACGTGGCGCTGCTCATAACCCTTCCACCATGTGCAGCTCTTGCATTGCCGCCTATGCCACATTCACTCTGTCACTATTTTACGCATGTTGCATAGACTACATGCAACTGTCCTTGAATCTGCCATATTTCCTACTCCCTGCTCCACCAATTCCCTTGACTATATCCAAGGAAAAATACTCCCCTTTAGCACTGTCAATTTTCTAACGTCACACCCTCTTATTCTCGTTCATGTTGATGTGATGGGACCGCTTCCTACTGACTTCCTTGGTGGCTTGTGTGGTTACTTATTATGATTGAACAATGATGTCTCTCGCTATCATTTGGTATTCTCTCTTTGTCAATAGAGTGACGGTAATGATGTTCTCGAGTCCAGGCTTCCATAAGCCGAATGCGCCTATCAACATTAGCTTCGTGGGTTTTTTTTTTACAGGGGTGGTGAGATCTTTAGCCCCACCTCTCACTTTCTGGAGTCTTTGGGTATACGTAGAAGTCCTTCGTCCCACACACACCCCATCAAAATGGTGTCTCTTAATGTTAGAACTGCACTCTTGTTGACTTGGTGCGCTCTCCCCTCTCGGCCTCTAGTAAGTCCTCTCTATTTTTCTTCGAAGCCATGTCCTACATGACTTGAGTATGGAACATGTTCCTCACGGCCCGCTCCCTCGTCATGTCACCCCCTTTGAACATTGAACTGGTCGTGCTAACTTGTCTCTTGCCCGTGTCTAGGGTTTTTTTGCCGTTGTGTGGCTTCTCAATGACCATCGTGGTAAGCTTTCACCTCGTGGTTGTCTTTATGTGTTCCTGGGTGTCTCTTCCAAAATATGGCGCTTCCTGGATCCCACTCGTCGTCACGTCATTGAATCTTGTGGTACCCTGTTCTTTCAAGATGTGTTCTAGCGTGAGTTGTCTCATCTCTCCTCTCCTTCCTCTCTTGTCCCAATCTCTTGGCTTGGAGGAGGGCCTCTGTCATCTGTCATTGTTGCTCCTATCTCTCCTGCACCGTTGGCTTGGTTCCAGTCAGATTGACTTCATTCAAGCCACTCTCTTACAGACCCTGACTCCATTGTCATAGAGTCTCCCACTGTCTCGTCTCTCTCCACCATTGCCTGAGGCCTCCTCCTCCTCTTTTGCACTGTAGCTCCTTCCCCTCCATTGCTATCTGTGTCCTCTCCATTTCCAGTGGTGCTTGTATCCATTTTTTTCTCCACTTCTACCCTCTCCAGTCTTACCAACAGCCTCCTCTATCCCCCTGTGTCCCCTTATGTATGAGGTGATTTACTGTATGCTCTTCCTTCCCAAGGTCGTACGTCTTCCGTCCCCTCTTACGAGTCCTCCTCTCATGGCCCCAGTACTCCAGATCGTGTCATATTATCTGGTAAGCCCGGTCTTTGTGCTCTTGGTCGTCTGTTGACTCTTCCACATCTGTATCGTTTGTTCATCCCAATGCTGCTCATGGGTACACTCTTGTTGAGAATGCATTTACCATGCCTTGGGCTTGTCTGCCTTGGGGTTTGTTGCTAGCTGCTTTGCTGCTGTTGGCCCTTTCCCATTTCCTCCACAGCCCATGACTGTTCAGGAGGCTCGCAAGGCTGCTGACTCCACTCTATGGAGAACGACCATCTAGGAGGAACTCAATGCTTAACCGAACATGACATTCATGAACTGGTGGACCCTCTACCCGGCAGACAGGCTGTCTCAACCAAGTGGGTCTATTGCAGAAAGTTGAACCCAGACAGCATAGTCTAGTAACAAAAAGCTGGCCTTCTGGCTAAAGGATTCTCACTTTTTCCTTAAGTTGACTTTGATCAGACCTTTTCTCTTGTGGGACATAATACCATCGCTCGAGGTTGGCTTAGCCTGGTGGCCCATCACGACTAGGAACTGGAACAAATGGATGTGAGCCATGTCTTCCTTTGTGACAGGCTTAAAAAAGACATCTACATGATTCTAGAATTTTTTATGGTACCAACAAGGTGTTGTGCCTACATAAGGCTCTGTGTGGCCTCAATAAATCGCCATGTTGTTAGAACCAGGGGATCACATCCACTCTCCAGATGGGCAGCTTTTGCAGAATCACACTTGACCCTGCCTTATTCCTCAATGTGCCCGCTTTCCCACTTGTTGTCATTCTCACGTGCGTTGATGATCTGCTCATTACATCCCCCAGTCCAACTGCTGTTCAGTTGGTGAAGAGTCTTCTGCAGCCAACTTACAAGATGAAGGATCTCAGCCAAGCTTGAGTCTTGTTGGATATAGATGTTGAGTCTGATTACTTAAAACAGACGCATCATGTCCATAAGGCTACGTAGGTGGATAGCACGCTGTTGGGTCCTTGCTTTCTACAGCCCCCTCAGCCTTCAAGCCAATGATTTTAGCATGGCATACATTGCTTAATAAATTGGCTGCCTCCAAATTGGAGGAGGCTCTAGATGTAATAGACTAGTTTTGTGTCACTGGCTCACTGATGTATCTAGCCACCACCACTCAAGCAGAGGTATCCTTTGCTGTCAACTTTTTGTCTCAGTTCTCTCAGTGCCCCAGAGAGCGCCACCTTAAGGCTACATAGTACATGGTTTGATGCACACTGTGTACCTCATAGACAGGGTTGTTCTTCAGAGAACAACCATTAGTCATTGGCAATGGCTCCACGGATGGTGGCTGGGTTCATGATTCAGGCGCATGTGGTCATACAAGCTTCATTTTCTTGATTGGGGGCATGGCGGTCTCCACAAAGAATGGAAATCAAGATTGTGTTGCAAAAAGCTTGACCAAATCTGAGTATGTTGTACTTGGGTCAGGTACGTGTGAAGATTTTTGGCTATGTAACTTGCTACAGTAGCTACTCATCCCCATTTACTGCATCAACTTATACCACGATAACCAGAGCACAAAATCCATGGCTGGGAACGATAGGATGCACCATTCACGCATTAAGTACATTGACTTTAAGTACCACTTTGTTTGTAAATGCATCACCACCGGCTTTGTTCCATTTGTGTGGGTGGATACACGGTCACAGCAAGTTGATTTTCATATAAATGGCACTGAGCAGAAACATTTTTAAGTATGCAGCTCATGTTGTTGGTCTTACATGTTCCCATGACCCCAAATGACCTGTGCTCACTACTCTAATGTCGTGTCTGAAGTTGATTTTGGATCATGGATGACTGTTCGTATTTCTGGTCAATTGGTGGCCCATCACACCTTTAATGTTCTCTTGTCTTGCTCTACTTGCGTACAATATCACAAATGTACAAGATAATGAGTGTTCTAACTGTGGTGGAGCTCTGCTCCAGATGAGAGCCATGAAGCTCGTCTTCATAGTCAGTAGCAACGCGCACTCCAGATGAGGCCTACGGTTATGTAAAATTGATGTTACAAGATTGTGATATTTGGTTTTGCTTGTGGGGATCTCTATCCCCTTGACACTTTAGGATGCTAGGGAGTGTCTCCGAACTTGCTTGTGGGTTTCTCGGGAGTCTAATTTCTGTCAATGGGTGCTGATCCTTAGGGGGCCACTCGGCCAGATTCATTTTTTCCTATGGTTAGTAGCCGCTGTCGTTATTTACTGAGTGGTTGGGCTCGACCCCCAGGTGGCGGCATGATCTTGGTGTGAGTGGATCGTGATGCACAACCAAGATTCACGCTCACTGGTTTACTCTTACCCTTGCTCTTAGGCTCACTTGTTCCAACTCTAATGCCTTGAAGTTTTCTAAGTACCATAAACATTGATCCATGATATGTGCATTGTAGGGATCATCCCATGCTCACCTCTTGTACTTCTTGCTTAATACTTTAAAAGAATAACTTCAACCCATAGGTCACATGATCTGAACTGCCATGCCAGCATATGGAATTTACGAAGTATACAAAAAAAAATAGAGACATGGAACACTTGTGTAGCGGATTCGACGGAATCCTTGGCCGACTAGGCCAAAAATGCGGTGTTTGAGGGTCTCCGACCCTCAAGTCATCTCGCCTCCCCGCTCACAGTCCCAGGTGATCCCGCTCGAGCCACGTGGCTCCATTGACCGGTCGGCGTGGCACTGCCACGCTACACATTGAGGAAGAATTCATTAGCATGAATAATACGATGACATGTGTCAGATATCTCCATCATATATATACAACGGAAAAAAACCAGAATGAGACATATTTCATATCTTGGGTACTCAAGACAAGAGGTGTGGACAATGTTGCGTCCTGTGTGGTGCGTCTTTGTAAAAGCCAACATACTTCTTATCTTGGGTAATCAAGGCGAGCGGTGAGAAATTTCACCGAGAATTCGGCGAGTTTCAAGAATATCGAGATGCTTCTTTGTAAATTCATGACACCAAGGATGTGCACGGCGATGGATACGGTTGAGTGGCCACGGTAAACTGTACACACCGAGGTGAAGCACTCACAGTACAACACTCCCCCATGACCTGATTGTACGCATGTCTATACACGTATAGAACCAACAGAAGTGCATAACAAGATGCTCAAAACTAAACACTCTCACACGCCATCCTCAGCCACCCTCACAATTGTCGAGCACAAATGTAGAGGTGTGGAAATAAGAACGAAGCATAGTTGAGATCTTGGGCGCTTGAGTCAAGCAACACGTGGGAAGCTGCGTCATGAGTGGTTGCTTTGAGAAAGTCCGTCGATAAGTGAGGGGACCTCCCTGACTTACCAGCGGAGTCCCTTAGTCCTCTTTAAGAAGTCCGATTTGTCTGCACTAGATCCGGTCAGCTGCTAGCGGTCGCAGATGTTGACATCTCCATTGTTAAACTTGGCGAGGTCCTGATCTTGCGGAACGTTTTACATGTGCCTGATCCTGAGGTCAGCATGCATAATCTTGATCCTGATCAGGTAGGCTGATCTGATCCTGCTGCCTTTTACCACTCTCGAGAATAAGGGCATGGAATTTCTTTTGAGATGTGGTGTCCTTATTGTCTCATTACAATCCTCTGGTCAGGTTGTGCTTCAATATTTTCGATATCATCATTTGTTTTCTGTTCCTCTTGCTGTCCCCTTGTCTTTTGTTGCCTCTGCTCTGGTTCCTGATTAGTCACGCACACTACACTGGCGTTTGTGCCATATCTGCACTTCTGATATTGACCGCCTGCTTCGCACTCGACTCGAACATGGCCTTGATGATTGCACCTTCTTGGCTTCATTCTCTTCTGAATGTTTTGACCGTATTCAGGGGAAAACGCGTCGTCCCTTTTTTTCCACCTCTAACAATCTCATGTCTCACCTGCTCGAGCTGGTACACGCGAATATCATGGGACCTCCGTCACATGACTTTTTTTGGAGGTCTTGGCTGCTACGTTCTGTGCATTACTGATGGTTTCTTGAACTTTTGTTAAATATTTACTGTGTGCCACACAAGCGGTGTATACGATGTCCTTGAAGAGTGATTGTCTCAGGCCAAAAGTGCTTATCAGGGTCAACTCCGTATCTTCTGGTCTGACCAGGATGGTGAGTTTTTTGGCCCTCGACCATGCTTCATTGGCTCAGTGGATACCTTTGGAGCCATGTGCTCCGCACACATCCCATCAAAATGGTATATCTGATTTTAAAAACCACATCCTTGTACATGGTGTGTGCTCTATTCAAGTCAGGTTTGTTTCCCCTTCTTTCCCTTTGAAGTCATGTCATGCATGATCTGGGTTCACAACCGCGGTCTCCTTCAGTTTGTCACTGTAATTGAGTGTATCATGGGTCGTCAGGCTGAGCTCCACCTTACTTGTGATTCGGGCTGTGTTGCATCAGTGTTGATCCCTCAGGTTTACCACAATAGGAAAATTAAAAAAAGTGGTTGTCCATGTGTATTTGTCGATGTGTCTGCTTAGTCCAAAGTTGGACGATTTCTGGAACATAGCTCTTTGCTATGTCATTGAGTCCTGTGATGCCCTCTTCAAGTTTGTTCTTGAGGGTAATCTTGACCGCCTTGCCTCTTCTCAGTCCTTCGATTTTCTCTGTTGGTTAGAAGGGGGATGACTGTACATATCTCATCCATTCATCAACACGCAATTTACCCGATAGGATTTGTCTTACCTCGATTCTTCATCAGCGTCCTTTGCTCCATCCACATCATTGTCTGCATCTCAGGCATCTTCTTCATCCCCAACCCTTCCCTTCACCTTTCTTACATACTAGATCCAGTCTCACCCACCCTGTCCCGCCAACAGCATCACTTAGTCTTGAATTGGATCCCATCACTTGTCTGGCAGTTTCAATGCTACACCTTTTCAACACTACACAGGTGGATGGAAAATCCAACATTTGCTCTCACACCAAAAAAAATGTGTCTACAAACCTTGGCCTTCGTGTCCTCGGTCTCACTACCATGCCCCCTGATGATCTTGGCTTCAATGTCCCAAATCCCGGCACTACTCCTGGATTTCTCTTTGTTGGAGAGTTCCACAATGCCATCAATGTCTATCGCACAAGCTATAGCGCTTCTTGCTCTGCTACTACTGGCTTTCCTCATACATGACCAATCACCTGCCCATTGGAATCGTGTACAAGAAAATATATTGGGAAGTGAAGAGAAATGTGAACATTGATCGTTTAACAAAATTACTCTATTTCATCAAAATGCTCCTAGTCTTTTCATGTTTGACAAGGAATGTTTATGTGGGCTCCAGTCACGTTCGTTCATGTTTATGATTATTGAGAAATTCATTGATACATGAATACAATTTTTGATACACTGATTATGCGGTATGAATTCGGGTCGATTAACCATACCTCGCTTTCCTCCACTACCACCTATGTCCATCATTGTCCATGAGGCTCGGGAGGTCGATGAATCCTCCCTTTTATTTACATTTATATAGGAAGGATGTGCCTAAATTCGCGAGCATCACGTGTTCAACATGTTGGAACTAATTGCTATTCGCACCACCATCTCTTCATGTTGGATGTACAGACGCAAACTGAAGCTTGATGGCTTGTTCTATTAGTACAAAGTGCGGTTGACTCCCGATTTAGAAGATCCATGGCCTTGATTTTAATGAGGCCTTCACCCCTGTTGATCGATACACCACTTCTTGTCCTGTTCTCAGGCTGGTGGCTCACCATGATGGGGAGGTCGAGCATATGGACGTAAACAACGCCTTCTTGAATGACACATTAGATGAGGGTATGTACATGGTCCAGCTACTAGGATTTATAAATGGCAGAGTCAAGGTCTGGTGACTCCACAAGACCTTGTCTGGGATAAAGTAGTCCACTCACTTATGAAATCTAGAAACTATTGCCTCTCAATAGTAAGGGATCACCGTCGTGATGTAATGGATCTTGCCTTGTCTCCCAGTCCTTCGCCTTCCCTCTTTGCTTCCATCCCAGTCTATGTTGATGATCTCCTTAGTGCCTCTTCTAGCACCTGTGCTTTCAGACAGTCAAGACCCTCTTCTAGTCTTCATAAAAAATGAAGGACTTTGGCTCCAATTGATTTTTTTTTGGCGTATGGAGCTCGAGCACGACCAGCAGCGGTGCTCTCTTCATTGACGTGTCAAAGCCAAGGAGGAAGGCCAATGTTACCAACTTTCTCTACGTCTTTGGTCGGCTGATGTGTGTTGTCATAATAACCAAAACAGGTGCCATGTTCGCTATGAATCACCTAGCATAGTTCTTCAGTGCCCTCGAGAGCAACATACTGAGGCCGTAGGTGTCATGTTCCCTTTGAAACCTCTATGTCCTCTTCATAGCACATGTCGAAGTGTGCTATGGTGTACAATCATTAGCCATCGTTGATGCTTACACTAAATAGTTCGACTCATGCCATAGGAAATCACAACCACTCTGTGTACAACCTCTCATTGGGTGGAAATGTTGTCTTGCGGATGAGTGGCATATAGCGATACGTTGTGCAGAGCTAAAAAAAAGCTGAGTAAATCTCCCTCAGCTCAAGTACATCTAAAACTGCCTTGTTGTTTCGCCTCTTGCAGCAACTGCATGTCCCCAGTCATTGTCACTATAAGCCATGACAACCACAAGAGAAAGGCCATTACTAAGAATGATGACACGCATCACATGCATACAATGCACATTTATGTACAGGATCCCTTTGTTCAAAAGTGAATTGTTTCCAGGGCTGTTGAGGTCGTTTGGGTTGACTTCCGATGAAAACGGATTCATTTCCTGACCTAAGTGCCCAACTCAGGCATGTACAAGCTTGTTTTCCATGCTATTTGGTTGATGCAAATGCCAAGCACGCTTGATTGACCTTGCCATGCGTTTTTCATGTTCCTTCCCTCGTGCATCTCTCCTGTGCAGATACCGGTGTCAGTGTTCCGTTTTCCATGACCCCTCTCTTACTTTGGTCATGTATGTCTGCGGGCAAGAAGGTGCTCATTTGTTGTCATATTTAACGACGATACAGCCGTTCTCCTAGCAGTGCACACACGAACATTGTGTAGGCGAGTACATGAACATGGCTGTTGCTCACTATGGGTGTTGCTTAGCGATAACCTTACACAAATGCTGGCCTAACTTACACAACATCTTAATTTTGTTGCAACACCTGGTGATCATGTAAATTAGGCATGGGGAGTTGGCTGTTGTAGTGCTTTTGATGCTCATGACTTCCATGCATGCCCAAAAACAATTTGAGGATGTGGGAGGTTTTAACATGCATGCGCTGACTGGTGTGCATCTAGGACACTTAACCCAATCATTGGCATTTCGTTCTAGACGCTTCTAGCCAAATTATAGAAGAGTGAAGACACGTGTTGCAATCCTCTTTTTTTTATATGTTTGAATGGTTTTAGGTTGAAATATCAATGGTTCTAGATATTAAAAAAATCTCACCTCCCTCCCTCCCCTCCCCTCCCCTTGTGACTTCTCGGGGAGGTTTTTTGAATATGTAAATGACATCAGAATTCACACCCAAACTCAAACCTTTTGCATCTGTCAACATCTGAATACCTCACCCATACCTTATGAAAAACATTGTACACACGAAGTTGACTATTTCCACACTCATCATCGAAGTTTGCTAACTGATACTTCCAAATGACAGAAGTGTGCCTTGTTTTGAGCTTGAGATCAATTCTCTTCCTTATTATTTCTCACAATAGAAGTTTCTATGCCGATTTACCGTGGAGAGGGTACATATGCAAAACCTGGTTTCAGTGCGTTTTGAGGCTCATGGGCCTTCTTGTGGCCCACGTCTCAGCTAGAGGTTCCCAGGGTAAACAAGAGGCAGGTGTTACACGCAAAGCGTGCATAGGGTTACATAGAAACCGAGCAAAATTTATATTAGTATCTCTTAAGAGGCTAATTGATTGCCCACAATCTGGACCACATCATGGAAGGTTCTCCATGAGACTTTACCTCGTCCGTGGAAGCCAAAACTGGTTGTAAATGGATTGCCAAACTGTCACCCACATTTGTTCAAACTAATGTTTTTCGTTCGCCCATGTATGCTCTTAAACATTGTGTATGGTTTGGGCGAACTCTTCCTAAAATACTTCAAGCTATGCTGGATTTATTCCAGCTTGTGTGGATGTACAAGCTAAAAAAACACAACCAAAATTTGAACGAATGCGCTTGACGATACAGTATTATGTATAAAAATTCACCAACATATTGAAGAAGAACTTAAAGGGCATTTCTTCTCGGTTTTTTATTAATTTGGTTTTTTAAGAATTTATTTAAACGATATTTATTTGTCTTGTATCGTGAACACGCGATTTTCACACGTCTATCATGAACTTCACCAAAAAAACATTTGACAAAATTGGATGCATTTTGAATGTTCAATTATGTTATAAAAAATAATATTACGTAATAATAGGCATAATTTGATATATTTACCTACTTCTATGACGGTGGTTGAATTTCTTTTCTTTCATTTGCATTTTGACCCTGTTTGAAGCCGGGTTCACGAGTCTCAAGAATTTATCATGTCAACCAGTTCCGTGAAACAGGACAGGGCGAGGCCAAGGAGGGCGACCCAAACGTACAGTCCTTACCCTTTTGTCTTGGCGTCGGATTTGGTCGTTCCGTACTATCCGGGGTCTGTCCGGACATCTAGTTCGATGTCTCTGATTTTTTCTTCCAGCCCGACCCTCCCCGTGCGTCCGCGGACGTGGGGGGGTATACAGTCCAACGAATTCTTCCACTCTGACTGGTGGATGTGTCAGAAAAATGACCGATCCACCAATCACGATTTTTTTGTAGCATCTTTTGGCCACGAACCGACTGTAATAGGTTACTATGTAACCCAAAAACGGGACCCAGAAGAAGAGCGCTTTAGAAAGCGTTCAACTCCGCCCTGCAGGACGATGCCCCCGATGTCCCAACTGGCTGGGACAAAAACGCGCGTCCCGGCGCGGCAGTCGCAGGTCCCGCCATGCCGCATGCTGGGCAGCTGTGCATGCGAGCGCTGTCCCGTCGTCATAGAGTGAACGACCTCTCCCACGCGGACGCAGCGTCCGCCATGCAACGTGCCATCCGATCACAGCGTTTTGTTTCTACAGCGGTTTTGCAAACCGTTCTGAAAAACATGAAAACATTCTACGTACCATCCGACGCCGCATGTAGCATGCGGCGTTCATGACGTCAGCTCGCATCATGCGGTCATGGAGTTTGGCGCCTTCCTCCCCTCACGGCGGCGGAGAAATCGATGAACGAAAGTTGAGCGATTTCGGGGCACGCGTCGACGGCACGACATGGCGACAGAGTTGCCAGTCGATACGCGGACGTGCTTTCATCCAATCAGAACTCGTTTTGGACTATCGCTGAATTCATGTAGAGCGTTCGAGTCGTCGCCGCCTTTTCGCGTGGATTCATTCATGTACTCTCTGCCGACCTCCTCCCTAAGGGCTCGCCGAACTTGCTCGCAAGCCTTCCACGTCGGACATTCCCGCAATTGTTTGAGGGGGATGATCGATGAAGGATGAAATTCAGCGATTCTGGGGCGCGGCCCTACAGAGGCACACACGGAGTGCGAGTGCCTCTCTTGTCTGTGTGTGTGAGGGGCACGGACGGCTTCGGCAGCTCTTCCTCCACTCGTGCTCAAGTCGTGCGTGTGTGCATGCGCTGTCCCAATTTGTCCCAATCTCTCCCCAACAGTCCCCACCTTTCTCCATCTGTCGGCACCGCCAGCTTTGTTACTCTCTTCCCCACCTCGCGTATGCACACACACACACACCTGTCGTGTGCATCGCGATGTCCTTGAAGGCTCGGGATGGTGGGAGTGCAGTCACCGCCGGCGGCGGTCCGCCGCAGTGCTGGAAAACTCACCGCCGCAGTCCTGTTCCGGCGAGTTGCCGCTGCTTGCACTCCGCCGGCCTTCGTCACCGACGGTGGGAAGGGCCGCTCGAGGCAAGCTAAGCCAAGCCAAATCGAGCCAAGCCAAGACAATTCAACCCCAGCCAAGTCAACATAGTCCGGTCTAGGTCGACCTGTGCTCGCCACTCTAGCACTGAGGACGAGCGAGAGAGAAAGAAGAGGACGAGCAGCCGTGCGCAGCAGAGATGGCGAACGTGCCGTTGATGCAGTCGCCTCCGGCGCAGCCGTACTCGCCAGCACAGCACTACTCGGCGTCGCAACAGTCGCCGTCGCAGCCGTGGGCGGCCCACAGCAATTGGACCACCGGCTGTTGCGACTGCTGCGATGACTGCGAAACAAGTCAGCCCCCAGCCCCCCTTCTCCCCTCCCCCTCTCCCGGCCCCTCCATTGCCGCCCTTCTTTCCACTCATGTTTTAGGCTCCTCCTGGTCTTTTCTTCGATCCTCTCACCGCTTTTTCCTCCTCTATCTCAAGCATGCGTTCATACTTGATCAGATCAGTTCTCCGTTTTTTCTTTCTCCCTTTTCTTGTCTCAGTTTTGAACATGAGGAGGTCTCCTTGAAGAGGAGCTCCTCAATTTCTTGAGGGAGTTGAAGGAAGTGTATTGGAGGAAGGGTGTCTAGATTGAAACGTGCGGTGGCATTTCATTTCCATGAAGAGTAGAGGACAGACTGCAAGATTTTCAACAGATAGTGACAGCAAAGCTGTCAATGGTTGTGTGGTGGTGTCACAGCACACACCAAGGGTGTTCCACAGTCTCTCTCTCTCTCTCTCTCTCTCTCTCTCTCTCTCTCTCTNATGAAGAGTAGAGGACAGACTGCAAGATTTTCAACAGATAGTGACAGCAAAGCTGTCAATGGTTGTGTGGTGGTGTCACAGCACACACCAAGGGTGTTCCACAGTCTCTCTCTCTCTCTCTCTCTCTCTCTCTCCCCCTCTCTCTCAAGAAAAAGTGTTGTTGTTTGTTCCTGCCCCATACCCTTTTCGTGGCTCTTGATCACAAGTCCTCGCTCAACTCCTGTGCCTTTCGTGTGCAGTGTGCTGTGCATACTGGTGCCCCTGCGTCGCCATGGCTCGTGTGGCTAATCTTGCAACTGACGGCCTGACAGGTTTGCTTCTCAAACTCTCCCCTCCACTTCCTCCTCCTTGACCTCCTCCTCCTCCTCGTTGTCTTCGTCGTCGTCGTCGTCGCCGCCGACGACGACGATGACGACGACGACGACGACGACGACGACGACGATGGCGACAACGATGACGACGACGATGACAACAACGACGACGACGACGACGACGACAACGCCTCCTCCCCCTCCCC
>SZWC01000251.1:365532-413781 GCA_023375785.1 Penium margaritaceum | reverse complement strand
TTGTCTTGCCTTGATTCTTTGCCAACGATTTCTATGAAAGTTTGAAACATATATATATATATATATATATATATATATACGAACAACTACAAGTGTTGATTTTGTTGGATTAGATGGAAATGGTTAGGGTTCAATCCGGTCAAACTCCGGCATAGCAAGAAAGGCGTAGCAGGGAAAACTAGGGTTGTGACATTTCAGACTTTTGTTATGTGTTCGTGAAACTAGGTTTCTGAATCGTATCACATGAAATGAGGTTTTAACCGTAAAATAATTACAAAAGTACAGCGTAGGTAGGTTTTTTTCATGTTAAGGGGTCTATAAGACATTAGCGATCATAAACTAGGGATTTGTTTTGGGGGAAGATGGCACATGAAGTGGGGTTTGATTTTATTTGTGTAGAAATGGAAAGCAGTACTTTATGATTAGTGAAATTTTCAACATGATGACTTCCTCCGTCTTCAAAAAGCTCCAAGGTCGATGAAGTCATAGCAAATTCCAAGTAGCCATTTGTACAATACTGGCTGCATGCATATCCGCGGTCCTGTTTTGCGGTGACACGTATGCCAAACTTGTAAAAAAACAACATTTGATCTCTTCATTGAACTTATGTAAGGATTGTCTTCAATTCAGTGGTGTAAACTAGAGAGGCCTGTGTATGTGATGCCTCATTGTTGCTTCATCGATTAAGTGGCCTCTAACTGAGATTGTGAAGTCTTGCAGGCACTTTTAAACGTGAGTAGTGTTTGAACGCATGTTTTTGATCAAGCCCTTGAAGAATTCGATTACAATTTGTGTAAATGTTTCATCAAGGGTTCAGGGCCTTTTGAGCTGCCGCAGATTCCATCAATTGCAACCGTTGGTATGCCTCAGGGTTCTACGGCGTCCAATCCAAAAAACAACCCAGATTCGACTGGGCAATTCTTGGTGGCCTCTGCAGACCAATGATTTAGGTTCTGTGGCAACGGGGTTGCTGCTGCAGACGAATTGGGAGCAACGTAGAAGCCCATGACGTCGGAAATGAAGGCAATTTTTTTGCGGCGGAGTCCGCGCCAAACTCTCGGGGGGTCTTCACGGTGGACCCGAAATCCCCGTGCAATCTGCCGTTTTGGAATCCAGCAGGTCTGGATCCCCACCTTAGTTGGACCAGCCACCCAAATCCAATCCGTCTAAGTGCCCCCCGCAGCTCGCGTCAGCTTGCTTCAACCGGGACGAGAGGGAAACGTCGTCAACACTCACTCCATCGTACGTCAACTGGGGCCCTAAAGCAAGGCAAGACACGACACGTCGAGACAAGACACGACACGACCAGAGCAGTGAAAACAAGACTTTGCAAGACAAGACGAGGCAAGACAAGACAAGAGAAGGCGTGATTGCTGCGCCGGCAGAGGATCGCGTTCTTACCACAGCCAAGGTTGGCCCTGAGGTATGGTTAATCACCTCCATTTCATACACTTGATTTCCTATGTATACTACACCTCTATTATGTTCAATTCCTAGAATCTTACTAGTGTGCAACCACTTGCTATATCACTAATTTCACTATGAACATGTGCAATGATGTTCTCAGTGACTTTCGGATAAAAGTGTGGATTTCAAATTATTATGTTCCGTTAATTTCCAGATGTACGTTTTTGTGTACAAGCTAACCTATTTTTGGACTGAAAACTCATTTGGGGTATATCGGTGAGACATAGCAGGTTAGGAAACGCAATAACAGAATAGAGATCGCCGATCTCAGGCAAAAAGGACATGCGGTCACTTTCCTTTAAGTTCGCTTGTGCCATTAACGTGATTCGCTCAAAGTCAATTCATGTCCCCCCCCCACCTACACCGAATGTATTCGGACGATGAATCAAGTAGTATATCGTAGAGATTCTAGAAATTGTACACATCCGTATTTTCATGTCTCGTCCCCTCTCCCCCCCCCAACCATATCGAATGTATTGGGGGAGTGTATCGGGGGTTTGTATCGTAAGCTCGATCGAAATCGTACACAAGTTTATATATACACTTGTGTACTATTTCAAACCCCTTCAGATACATTTCCCAATACACGCCCGTAATTCAATTAGTCTTCTGGGGGGGAGGGGGGGTGACGACCTGTCCCCCCACTCCCCCCCTTTAAATAGTAGAAATGTATTTGGTGTGTGTATCTGCAAATGTATCGGATAGACTTCCAAAAGCATACATATGTGTATTCCTACAATGTACTGAAAGTTAATGTTGAGTGTCGATTAAGAGTTTTCGACTCGGATAAGACCAAAAATCGAAGAACTTGATTCCTCGCAAAATTTGCTTGCGCACGACGCGAGATACCAAACGACACCCCCAGCGGAAGTCCCCCCCCCCCAAACAGCGAATGTGTCAGGGGACTGTATCGGGCAGTGTATCGTGCATAAGTTCAATGAAGTACTTGAGTGTATTTGTACACTTGTGCACTAAGTCGACCGCCCTCCAGATACATCTACGAATGCAATCCCGCGATACACTTTGACTTCGGCAGGGGGGAGGGGAGGGGGGAGGGGGGAATGTCCCCTCCCCCTCCGAACAGTTACAAATGTATTGGGAGTGTGTATTGGTAAGTGATGCTGATAGACAACAAAAAGAATACTCGAGTGAATTCTCTTAAAAGTATAGAATGAAGAACTTGCTTATGCGCATGATTCGCTTTAGGAAGGAAAAAAACGGCACCCCGACACAAAGTCTTCCCCCCCCTAGACTCGACGATTGTATTGGGGGCCTGTATCAGATGGTGTATCTAGCGTATAATCGAAAAGACACGCAAGTTTATTTGTACACTTGTGCACTAGATTTACCCCCCTCCACATACACAGCCCGATACACATCACCGATACACTTGCACCTCAGAGGGGGGGGGACGACATGCCCCCCCCCCTCCAGTGTAAAGTGAATCTAGCGACTGTATTGGCGAGTGACGCGGGAATACAACCGCAAGGAATCACATATGTATTTCTTCCATCGGCGGCATAAGTCAATATGAGCTGTCGATATCTATGATCGGATGGACTGAATAATATTTCTGGTTGAAAAGAGTATCGGGAGTTTATATACGTCGGATCAAAAGAGACACAAGTATTTATACAACTGTGTACAAGGTCGGAATTCCTTCGTATGAGAAATTCCATACAGAACCCCAATTCAGTACGCCGTTCGGGAGGGGGGGGGAGTGGGATTGCGCTTGACCGTTCATACCCACCGCTCGAACGTCGGGTCACCCACTTACACACGTAACATCCAGATTAGGTTGTAAGCAAAATCAAGTATACGTATGCGTCTGCTCCGATTTTACAGATATAGCATACTATCCGAGAAGGTACACAAGTGGGTTCGATTTTCAGAATACATGTGCTGAAGTTATGTGAAACAAATATCATATATTTTTACAATAACATTTTTTTGAAAGCATCCCTTTCTCAAGCAATTTCAGTGAAATTCCTGTATTCATGTACATTGAAGTTAGTGTGTACATGATTGCAGTATGTTCTAGGAAACATTATCAAATGTTCGATATTTTTTCTTTGAAGGCTCCTCACCATATGTTTCCATCTTGTACACTCTTTATTCAGTGTATGGATTTGGGGTGACGGGGCATAAATGTTGGCCCTGGGTGACTTGTCCAGCTCAGGTGTCTGTTCCCCATGCCCCAATGACGGCTCATCCACCCATGCTCCAATGATGGCTCATCCACCCATGCCCCAATGACGGCTCATCCACCCATGCTCCAATGACGGCTCATCCACCCATGCTCCAATGACGGCTCATCCACCCATGCTCCAATGATGGCTCATCCACCCATGCTCCAGTGACGGCTCATCCACCCATGCTCTGATGATGGCTCACCCACCAATGCTCCGATGACGGCTCATCAACCCATGCTCCAGTGACGGCTCATCCACCCATGCTCTGATGATGGCTCACCCACCCATGCTCCGATGACAGCTCATCAACCCATGCTCCGATGACTGCTCATCCACCCATGCTTCACTCTGGGAGGGAGCTGACCTGCAACTGGAACCTTGTATTGCGAGGTGAGTAGGTGAGTCTCAGTCGGAAAGTAGGTCGTTGCTGCTACTGCAGCAACAGTAGCAGCAGGAGCAACAGCAGCAGCAGCAACAACAGCAGTAGCAGCTGTAGCAGCAGTAGTAGTAATGGCAACATTGGCAGCAGTAACAGCAGCGGCGGCGATGGCGGCGGCGGTGGCGGCGGCAGCGGCGGCGGCGACAGCAGCAGGGGGAAAGGAGGTCGCAGTAGCCGTAGTAGCAGCAACAGCAGTAGGAAGGCGAAGGAAGGGAGAGAAAGGTAAAGGGAGAGGGCAGGTGAACCATGGGCCGTCTTCATGAGAGGGAGACGGAGAGCCTCTCAGCCTACTACAACATCTACGCCATGTTGGCCGTTGCGCTGTTTGGTCTTGCGATGTGGATGGCGCTGTCGTCGTGGCTGGTTGACAGCCCCTTCTCGAGCGCCTGGCACAGCATCAGCAGCAGCTCGGAGTCGTGGGTGATTCTCGCGTCTCCGTCTTTTGTGGAGAGGGCCTGAAGGGGCGAGAGCGTCGAGCGCGCCTCCGCAGACTCCGCCGATGCTATCGCTCCTGAAAAGAACCACTTGTTTCGAATGCAATCCTCATTAAAGGCCCCGCCTCCTTCCCCTCTCAGCAGCAGTAGCAGCAACAGCAGCAGCAGCGGCGGCGGAGGCAGAGGCGGCAGTGGTGGCGGCGCCAGCGGTGGCAGTAGCAGTGGGAGCCTTGAGGGCACCAGCAGGAGCTCCCCTGAACCAGGGAAATCCGCAGCCAAAACTGCGGGAGCCCAGCCTCCGGCAGCTGGGACACCTGGACCCGGTGCAAGCGCGCCCGCCACCGCACCTGCAAGCTCTCCTCGTCCGCCCACTCCTCCCGACGCGGCGCCTCCCGGGCCACGTGGAGCCCCGTTGCCAGTCTCTGTCGAGCCCCTGATGAGCCGCACGCACGGCGCCGCCAACGCAAGCAACAATGGTGGTGGCGGCATCAATAGCGACAGTGGTGGTGGCGTCGGCGGCGTCGGCAGTGTCGGCTCCAACATCACGGCGAGCAGGCCTTCTCATGAAGTTCCGTGCCCTGCGCAAGTCCAAGTCCCCGTTAACACAAGCTACAGCACCAACAGCAGCACCAACAACAGCAGCAGCAGCAGCAGCAGTGGCAGCAGCAGCAGCAGCGGCAGCAGCAGCAGCAGCGGCGGCAACAGTAATAGCAGCAACAGCATGGGCCTGCCCTGGCACACTGGCACGATGACGAACCCAAGTTTTGTGGTGGACACGTTGACGCCCCTCCCTCCGTGGGACCCACCACCCGACCGGTACCTTGTGGTAGACTGCTCTTATGGCAGGGTGTGTGGCTGTCGTGGGTGCCTGCCGTCCTGCCTGCCTGCCTCAATAGGTACGTGGGCTTTGAGAAAAAAAAAGTAGAAATATGTGCTATCTGCTAAAATTATCGTCTCCATCTGTTGCTCCCATGGCGACGAGCATTCATGTTGGCTGGAATGGTTGTGTCCAACTTTCTTTCGAGGCTGGTAAGGGCAGTATGTTGTACATGACAGTCATGCATGCGTGCATGTGTGTGTGCGTGCGTGCAGGCGGGCGGGTTAGGTCAGGCGGGCGGGCGGGCGGGCGGGTGGGCGGACGGGTGTGCGGGTGAGCTGGCGGGCGGGCGGCGGGCAGGCGGGCGAGCTTGCGTGCGTGCGGGCAGGCAGGGACGGGCGTGCGTGAGGGCGTGCATGAAGGCGTGCATGCGGACATGCCTGTAGACGTGCGGGCTGGTGTGCGGGGGGGTGGCAGGGGCAGGCGGGTGGGCGGGCATTTGAGTGGGCGGACAGGCAGGCGGGCAGGCAGGGGGGGGGGTGCGGGCGGGTGGGGGGCGGGCGCGCGGGCGGACAGGCAGGTGGGCAGACCGGCGCACATGCTGGCGTGCAGGTATGCGTGCGGGCACGTACGGATGGTGAGTGCATGCATGCACCGATGTGTGCGTGCATGCACCGATGTGTGCGTGCATGCACCGATGTGTGCGTGCATGCACCGATGTGTGCGTGCATGCACCAATGTGTGCGTGCATGTGTGTGTGCGTGCGCAACTGAGCCAGCCAAGGCAGCTTCATGCTGCAAAATGAAATTCCCATGAGCACATTGCGGATCAAGGGAGGCTGTTGTCTTGTGTTGCTGCTGGCTGGCTTTACTGCGTGGTGTGAATTTGTGTGCATGCATCTTTTTGCGATGCATGCGAAAGTCCCGTCCCGTCCCTCTTGGTTTCCTTTGCCGTGCATTGGTTTCAAGCAGAAGTACTTGAACACTTGATTCACAATTGTAGCATTGTGAAGATTGCCAGTGTAGGCCCCTTTCTTAATGTACACAGTATGAATAAAAACAAATCAGCTGGATGATCCAAGAGGAAGTAGCGGGTATTGCAAAGATTACAGCCTAAGTTGTGAGGAAATTGCCCACATGGAATCACGCCCGCAGCTTCATGATGCAGCTCCTGATTTCCCTGGCGACGCAAGATGGCTGTGTGAGGCCGCACCCTTAGAATACCTGATCTCGAACACGAGGGCGCGGTCGTCGAACAGCACAATCCTGCAGTGTGGTGGGGAGCCAGCATAACCGTGATACCCAAAGAAGCTGCTTTCGTAGTAGGCCTTTACGCACTTAGACACAAACGTCTATGAATCATAGACTACGATGTTCTCCAGCAAGCGATGGCTGACCGAACATCCCAAAATCACGTTGCAGGATGTAGCTATACCAGCAACCACCAGGGATTAGCGGCGCAGGTAATGGCCGGGGCAAAATTCTTCCCGGGTCGTCATCGCTCATGCTACTGCCGCAGCTAGTTTGTTTGCCCAAGTTTGGCACGGGGTACATTCAATGAGTTAGATTTGTTACAATCAACAGCAGCATTGCAAATGAATATGGTTCTGCTCCTGTCCCATCCCGCCCCACTTCCCCCCCCTCCTACCCCATCGCGTCCCCTCCCATCCCGTCCCGTCTCGTCCCATCCCATGCCTTAACGCCCAGTCCCTTCCCGTCCTATCTTGTCCTCTACTGAGATGGTCTATTCTCCCACCCCTGCTGTGCCTGTGCGAGTGCGTGTGCAGCTGAGCAACCGACTGATATGTAGGTCTGTACTGTTTGCAGGCCTGTTCACCCGCACCCTCGTGTTCGACTCCGAGCCCGAGGGCACGGGGTTTGACTATCACTGGGCGGACATCGTAGACGTGCCGCACCTGTGCCACTGCTTCGGCCCACGCACAGCCATCACATCGGAGGAACACGTGCGGAGCAGAAGCAGCAACAGCAGCAGCAGCAGCAGCGGTGGTAGCAGCGGCAGCAGCAATGCCGTTTCTGTTTCTGTTGCAACCCCCGGCAGCGAAGGTTTGGCCGAAGCTGCTACTGCACACGGCGGCGGCGCATCCAACGCCGCCGCCTGTGCCGCTGCCCCGAGTGGAAGCCTTGGCAGCACCAGCAGCAACAACAGCAGTGACATCAGCAGCAGCAGCCGCAGCAGCGGCGGTGGTGGTGGCAGCGGCGGAGTAACCTCGCATCCCGACAACAGACTGGTGATCGACCTGCTGCTGTGCGTCGGTACGCACTGCCACGTGCGACTTGGCGCGGACCAGACCTTTGTCGTCCACCCTTCGGCCGCACGAAGCCTCAACAGCCGCGGCGTCGCCGACGCGGCCGCCAAGCTCGGCCTCGCTAGCTTCTCCTCCATCCGAGCTGTGACAGGGGGCGACCTGTTTTGGCTGACCAAGGACGTGCCCCCGGACTACCTGCAGAGGGGAGTCACGCCATTCAGACGGAAGGAGGAGTGTGCAAAGCTCCCCCTCATGAAGCCTCCGGAGAGGGACGTCGCCTTCGCGGCTACGTTTGTCCGACGAAAGTTTGAGGGAAAGCCCTTCTTGGGGTTCCACTGGAGGAGAGGCGATTTCCCTCGGATCCACTGTGGAGGAAAGAAGGTCGCGGATGCGGACGACGCTGCTGCCGTCGGCGCGGTGATACCCTTACAGATGGAAGGACTTCCTGGAGTCCCCACCCCCTCTTCCTCCGACGTAGCCAACGTAGCTCCCCCAGGCCCTCGCACTCTGCTCCCCCTCCCCCTCCGCCTCCGCCTCCCCCTCCCCCAACTCCGTCCGGACCACCGCCTCCTTCCATGTCGTCCCCTCCCCCTCTCCCTGTAGACGTGTCGCAAGTGCATCCCTCGTGCATCCAGGTGGAGCAGCTGGTGTAGTTTATCATCACACGCGTGAAGGCCGTTGGAGTGCCTGCGGTCGTTGTCAGCTCAAATAGCCATTGGCGCCAGGTGGGTCTCTTTGCATTTCAGATTCTGTACACTGCAGAGCCGACATGGAAACTTTGCATCCAAAAGAGGGGGGGGGGGTCGCTTTTGCGCCTGGTGTGGTCGGCTGTGTGGCAAAATTTTTCTATCCGTTCCTCAGTTTTTTCATTCCTGTCGTACCATGTCCTGCCCTCCCCATCCCCCCTTAACCTTTCCCATCCTGTCCTTCCATCCTGTCCTGTTCCGTCCCGTCCCGCCCTGCCCCGTTCCGTCCCGCCCTGCCCCTGTCGTCGTCGTTATTGTCATTTTTTACGATGAAAATGACGACGACGACGAAGACAACGACGATGATGACGAGGACAATGACGACGAAGACAAAGACGGCGACAACGAAGATGTCAATGACAACGACGACGACGACGACGAGGACGATGACGACAACGACAAAAATGACGAGGATGACGGCAACGACCACGACAACAGCACCTTGGCGGAGGTTGCGAAGGCATCGATGATGACAAGGACACACCACAACCTTGGCTCAGGCATAAGGTATGCAGAGCAAGGCTGGTGAAACTGCACACACATCTCCCCCGTGACACAGTCTGGGAGTGGAGACCGAGTCGACTCCGTTAGAGGGGCTCCCAAGCAACCATGTGGGTCTGTTGTGGTCTGTAGTAGTACCTTGCAAGGGGTCAGAAAGGCGTGGCTAGAGCAATGCCCAAGCACTCACTGTGCCATACGTCACAACCAGATGACGCCACTCGCGTTCGCGCTCCCATGACACCACACGGGTCCTCTGCTCTGTGCTGTCGTTCCGAGCATGGCAGCTTTGCCAAAGCGTTGTGCTGTGGACGGTGGACCACATTGTGGACAGCTAAAGCCTTGGAAGTTTAAGCCTTGGAAGCTAAGGCGCTCGAAGTTAAAGGCTTGGAAGCTAAGGCATTGGAAGTTAAAGCCTTGGCAGCTAAAACCTTGGAAGCTAAAGCGTTGGCAGGTAAAGCCTCGGCAGCTAACGCCTCAGCAGCTTAAGTCTCGGCAGCTAAAGCATCGGCAGCTAAAGCCTTGGAAGCTAAAGCCTTGGCAGGTAAAGCCTCGGCAGCTACAGCATTGGCAGCTAAAGTGCCCGAGAAAACGCCCATCGCCATGGCAATGACCGTTTTCTCATCCATGTTGTAGACCCCGGATGAGTCCACTTTCATAGGCATACACGTTCACGGGCGCCCACCTTCCCCCCTTCCACACACACACACACCGGCCTCCCCTTCTCACCCCCTCTCCTCACAAGTGTGTGTTGCGCTGCATGTCAGGGCCATTCCTCACTTCTCGTTACTGTCTTGTGCTTGTGTTGCCTTTTCTGAAGCAGATGTTGCAACTGTCAATGCTACTGCAAAGAATGAGCAACGGCAGCACCGCCATTGCCATCAACCCGCAGCCCGGCAGTAGCGGCAACAGTAGCAGCAACAGCACAAAGCCGGGCCTGGCGTTGAGCAGCGTTGCGATGCTCGGACTTGACAAGACGGTGCTGGCCATGGCGTATGCGTTCATGGGCACGCCGTCGTCCACGTTCACGCTGGACATAGAGAGGCTGGGGCTCGGGTGGGGCACGGCCAGCTGCCACGACGGGCTCATCTACGGGTTCACATACGAGTGAGTTCAGGGTCGCGAGGGGTTGTAGCTCCATTGTGGTCTGACAGTTTGCATTGTTTTTTGGACAGCACTTGCTTGAGCTTGAGCGACTCCCTGCTAGTGAGTCCCGCCAGGAAGAGGAGGAAGTTGGCAAGATTCTGGAACCGTAGGCAGACATGCTGTAAGACCCTGAAGGGAAGAGCCAATGACCTTGTAGCCACTGGTGTCAGAGGACAAGGTTTCACAGAGTCGGAAAATTCAAATGAAGACAGACAACCACAACCAGTGGTCCTCTCTCGTTACCCTGGGTGGGTATCATGCTCACCCATGTCATGGGACCAGGGTCAGCCAGAGGCGCTCTCGCCGTTGCATTGGGTGTGTGCCGTACTGACCCTTGGGATGTTTGGACTGGAACAGAACCGCACTGGCATCATCTCTAGTAGCCTTGTAGCCTGGAAGAGCCAGGGAAGTCTATGGCCTCCACTGAGTCGTCCGACAGCACATGTGTTGTAGCACCAGCATTGGTGGCCATTTTACGACAACGTGCCACGAGCAGAAAAATACGAAACAGAACAGAGCGCACTAGCAAATAGCAGTGCAAAGCAGCGAGCAACAGCGTGTAGCAACGTGTAACAACCAGCACGCAACGTGCTGCGGATAACAAGCAGCAGCATAGGCAGCAACAAGCAACAACAACATCTTGTCGCAGTAACAGCCAGTAGCAACGTGTAGCAGCTAGGAGCAGCGTGCTGTAGAAAACAAGCAAAAGCAAAGGACCTGTCTAATAGTAACAACAGTGGCCGCGAAAGCAGCCGCAGAAGTTGCAGCAGCAACAGAAGCAACAACGCGAAAGTTGCACTTACAGCTCCCGTCAATCGTTGACGTCAACTGACACCGAGATCACCGACGCTGGGATCACCAACACTCAGATACAATGTTCTGCTTTAGTGTAGCATGGACGGAGAGATGGTGATAAACATCGTACTTAGCAAAGAATGTGTCCATCTCGTCTAAGAAATATCCACCACAATTAGACAAAGACGTGTGAAGGGAGTGACGAGACTGGCGCTCAGCCATCACCAGCCACATACGGACCACTAGGGCTGCATCGTTCTTGTGGCCGAGGCTGTAGACTCGCCGCATCCGGGTGAAAGCATGAATCCGGGTGAGCACATATCTGTTGTGCTTTGTGCCGTTTCTGTACAGTTTACTGTGACCACTCGGCCGTGTCCATACTCGTGCAGATCCCTGAGGCAGGCGGCCCTGGTGACACCGGCGCGACGACAGGCGACGGACTACCTGCTTGGAGCTAACCGACCACTGTTCCAGAGCCCCAGATTCCACCGGGACTCTTTGCTGTGCCTTCTACGTCTTGCAGGCGCCTTTCGGCGGACTGGCCATGAGGCCTACTTGCATGTTTTTTGCATTGTATGCTCACTGCCAGTCAATGGATGCATGCATGTGATCAGTCGCTGCGTCCGTCTTTTGATTTTGCACGTCTAGGTTCAGACGGCGTAGGATTCTGACATGTGTGCGCAGAGTTACGGCCAAAATAGTGGTTTTGGGCCGGTTTTAGGACAGCTCTTGGACTGCCGCGTGCGACACCCGCCGTGCGCCGCGGCAGGTATTTATGCCCTGGACCTGTCAGTTGTCATTTCTCTCTGCATATGCTATATTGAAGCATTCTGACACTTTGCCTTGTGTCTCCTAGCCAAACCCTTGCCGTTGTGTGTACGACCTGTGACTGTCGTCACCGTCTGACCAGGCACTGACGCCCGGTCANAGTGGTTTTGGGCCGGTTTTAGGACAGCTCTTGGACTGCCGCGTGCGACACCCGCCGTGCGCCGCGGCAGGTATTTATGCCTTGGACCTGTCAGTTGTCATTTCTCTCTGCATATGCTATATTGAAGCATTCTGACACTTTGCCTTGCGTCTCCTATCCAAACCCTTGCCGTTGCGTGTACGACCTATGACCGTCGTCACCGTCTGACCAGGCACTGACGCCCGGTCAGCGGCCGTGTTGCTAGGAAGCTTCTACGCACTTTCTCATGGTATCAGAGCAGTGAGACAGTTCTCACTGAGCTGCGCAGCAGAGACGCAGCAAAGCAGCAGCAGTGAGAGTCACCGCTGCAGCAGAGTTTTCTGGGATCTGTTGGAGACGGCCGGTCGTCGTCAACGTACTCCACCCACCACGTGAGATCGCAGCTGCAGAGGCAGCAGCAGCGGCGTCTACCGCCACGCAGAGGTGTGTGGCGGTTGCGGTGCGTGCAGCCACCCTCCCACAGCCGCAGAAGCAGAGCAGCAGCAGCAGAGGCGGCGGCGGCAGCAACGCAGCAGCAGCGGCCGCAGCAGCAGCGTGGCAGCAGCGGCGGCAGCAACAGCGCAGCAGCAGCGTCGGCAGCAGCAGCGCAGTAGCGGCAGCGGCACAGCAGCAGCAGTGGCAGTCGTGGCAGCAGCAGCAGTGCAGCAGTGGCAGCAGCAGCAGCGCGCGGCGGCGGCAGCCAGCAGCAGCGCGCGGCGGCGGCAGCCAGCAGCAGCTGCAGCGCGCAGCAGCAGCCGCCGTGCGCAGCAGCAACAGCAGCAACGCAGCCGCTGCTGCCACCGCTGCACACGCAGCTACGCAGCTGCTGGTGCAGCTGACAGCACAGCTGCAGCAGCAGCTGGGCGGAAGCTGCTGTGCAACTTCCGCGGAGCTGCCGCGCGCCACCGCGAGGCGGCTCCACACGCGGCAGAACCGTGACAAGAAAAAGAAAAAAAAAAAGGAAGGAGGGGACGAGCTGATGTCAGCATTGTTGATTGCTGACGTCATCAGGTCGTGCTGACGTCAGCAACCACTTGCTGATGTCAGCATTACACTTAGCTAAATTTTCACCCGGAAAGTCAAAAGTTGCCAGCGTTTCAACTCCCCGAGAAACACAGACGGTTTTGAAATCCGGCAAACTTGACCTGTCGTCCCATAGTGAGTGGCGACATGAGTTCGCCCGACAACAAGGACAAGGGACCAGGTGATCCCTCCTCCTCTTCTTCAGGGGTATTGAGCCCTCACTCGCAGGCCATTGCGGACCTGCGCAGTCAGCAGGAGGAGTGTTGGTTATTGTCACAAACACACGCAAGTGCCCTCTTGTCTCCATGCATGCACACACCTCACCACTGCAGGTGATTGAACTGGACTAAGGCTCCCTGGTGCAAGACTGTGATGCAGCATGAAGTGCACAGTGGAGGTTCCTCCATCAAGCTACCAAGTGGTGGCTTCAGCACCAGCCTTGTCACAAGCCTTAGTTTAGTGATAACTTCACGTGCCAAAATGGGGGATACAACTTGTAGGATTGCATGCCTGTTAGTTGATTGAATACTTGCATGCTCCTAGAGTGGTGAACCGGATTGCTGATCCCTCGGGACCGCACGCCCGGTTTGTGCCGGCGTGTGAGAAACCGCCTGGAGCTCGCTCGCTCCAGGGTCGGGTTCGATCCCTGGGTGGCGGCCGGGCCCCACGACGAGTGCCTCGCGTGGGTGGCCCGGTCAACTGGCTCTCACCACCTCGCTCACTTGTTACTCGTTAACCTGTGTCTCAACTACTTGCTCTTCTCTCCCTAGTCTTGAGCTTGCCCCGGATCCATGGCGTGTTCCGTCGCTTGCCACTTACTTGCTTGCTTGCATAGTATTCGTGGCTACCTACTGGTATCAGAGCAGGAGGGCTGCCCCTCCCACCGCGACAGTCCTGAGACCTCGTGAGCCTCACGCGTGCCACTGCTAAGCGACGGGTGATCCCGCACAAGCCACAGCACGAGACCGTGGCAGCTTAAGCAGCAGCAGCAGCAGCCATTCTGTGTAGCCGCTAGCATCGCACTCGTGAACCTCATTCGAGCCACTGCTAAGTCGCGGGTGATCCCGCTCAAGCCAGAGCATGAGACCGTGGCAGCCTAGGCAGCAGCAGCAGCCGCCGTTCTGTGCAGCCGCTAGCTTCGCAACTGTGACTCACGGGGCACACTCTCGGCCTTGACCGTACCCCTCATGACCGTGGCAGCCTAAGCAGCCGCCGTTCTATGCCGCCGCTAGCGTCGCACCCGTGACTCACGGGGGCACACTCTTAGCTTCAAGCGATCTGCTTGTGACATCACCGCTTCGTGGTGATGCCTACTCGGCCCACTCTCGGGCCACCATCACTGCAGCATCACCCCTCCGCTGTGTACGTCTCCGTACACACGACGGATGCTTGGGCCACATCCGGTGCATCTCAACGCTGTGTGTAGCCTCGGCCTGGTGTGCGCATCTCACGTGCATCTTCATCGCTCAGCAGCCGTGACCTCACTTACGGCCCTCGCAGCAACAACTCCAACCCTGCAGCCAGGCCTGACCCCAGCACACTCTCAATCACCTCGGGCTGCCCTGAGGCAGCCCAACATTCAGAACGTTGGCGTCTCCGCCTGAGATCGAGCCCTCCCCTTCGTCATCCATGGCAGCTCGGGACCGTGCACGCACTGACGAGGAGCTCGCGTACTACGAGGAGCGGGCGGAGAGAGAAGTGTGGTCGAGGGTGCGCCGCAGCAGTCCGGGGTATCACCCCGGTGAAGACTACGATCCTGCTGATCAGTACGCGTGGGCGGACGCAAAGGACTACGCGGCTCATTGCCAGTCGGCCGACGACGATTCTCCGACGTCGCTGAACCAACCGGCAACAGCACCACAACGGGACCACCGACCTCGTCACTCTCTGGTAAGCCCGCCCATTGCCCATAGGACGCGCCAGCAACACCGCCGTGCTGTTCCCCGTGGTGCAGCTCCACCTTCTACAGCAGCAGCATTAGAAGCCTCCGCTCCGCGTTGCGCCGCATCTCCAGCCGCAACAGTTGCAGAGTCCTCGCCCATCTCGTCTCCTGATATTCTTACAGCTCTGCAGGCTACCCTTGTATCCAGCGCTGCCGTTGCCTCTACCTTTGCAGCCACTGCACGTGCCACACGTGCGCCAGCCAGCACTGCTGCTGGTCGAGCCATCGACACGTACACTGAAGCGGTTGACCAGGGTCCTTTGGCAGCAGCTGCTGTCAACGTAGCTACTCAGATTGCTGCAGCAGCAAACGCAGTTGCATCTGCCGCAGCCGCAGCAGCCACAACACTCTCTAGTGCAGTTGATTCCGCTCACGCCTCCACAACACAGGCAGCCTCTCTACCCTCCTCATCACCGTCAGTTTCTCGGCACATACAACTGTTGGTCTTGACCGCTACAGTCATCTCCACTCTGTCAGGTGCAGCCCTGGCAGGCGTATCCTGCTTCGTTGTCACCGCATCAGCTTTTGTCGCAGTCGCCGCCTCCTCAGCTGCTGCGGCACTGCTGCCACTGTTCTCTCTGCACCGCCGTGCGTGGTGAGCTTGGCTTCTCTTGTTCTCTCGCTCTCTCTGCTTTTCCTGTATCAGCGTGTTCGTGCGTTCAGGTTGTTGCCTTGCAGCGAACTTCCAACACCGATATCTCACATTCCCACGCCCACTGGGGCAAGGGAAACTCTGCCGAAATTTTCCTCGGCAGAGTCACGCCACTGGCACAATGCCAGTTGACGATGACCAATACACAGCACTGCAAGCTGAGCTTCAGCGCGAGCGCACTGCGTTGCAGGCAGCCCTCAGTGCTCAGCGCGCTGCTGAGGAAAAACTGCGGGCTGAGCAGGCTGACCAAGAGACATTCGCCGATCACATTGCTGACTTGGTTCTGAATCGTCTCCAGCCCACATTGCGCAACACTCAGTCCGCTAGCATTGCTGCAGCGTTCTCCACCTCTCCCGCTTCCGCTTCCACTGCCGCTGGCCCATCTTCCTCTGATCCACTTGCAATCGCCGCAGCCGCTGGCGCTGCTGCGGCCAAAGCCCTTGCTCCATCAGTGCAACGCAAGCCTGACTTTGATTCCACTCCACCCCATTTCACCTCCAATCTTACTTTTCACTCTTGGGAGGTTCGTTTCAGTGCCTGGGCGCAAGGGGAACAGCTCTCGGAATACTACCATGCACCAAGCCCCTCAGCTGTTCCACCTTTTGTGCCAGTCGATTCTGAGTTGGCACGAGCGGTCCGTGCCCTCATTCGCGCTGGACCAGACGATCTCACTGATGAGATTGGATCCTACAATGCTGACACTGCACGCCGCACCCCCGGTGACCCGGTTGGGGCTTATGCCCTGATCAAGCGGCGCACGACAGTCACT
Organism: Penium margaritaceum; assembly: GCA_023375785.1. Classification (NCBI taxonomy): domain Eukaryota; kingdom Viridiplantae; phylum Streptophyta; class Zygnematophyceae; order Desmidiales; family Peniaceae; genus Penium; species Penium margaritaceum. Next base: position 397,649 of record SZWC01000251.1, on the reverse strand, counting down.
GGACATGCAGCACAGAGCGTCCTCACCGTCCAGTTCAACACGCTCTCCATGCGTGCTGACGAGACTGCTGACGCCTATTGGGCTCGCAGTCTGCGACTGCTACGTGACCTCGGCAAGGCCGCCCCAGGCCAACTCCCTGCTGTTCTCTCCATCGTCAACGGCCTCATCTCGGAGCTCAGCGACATCTTTCGCGAAGTGAAAGCCACAGAGCTGGAGCGTCTGGCGGCAATTCCTGTTCCCACCGACGCACCCCCTGGAATTGGGGCCTTATGGGAGTTCACCTCCCAACGCCTTACCGACTGGTGGAGCTCCTTGCAGAACAAACGCATTCACCGCGCAGCCGTTGCAGCAGCAGCCACCGCAATTCCTTCCTCCTCCACCTCCTTAGCCTCTAGCTTGTCCTCCATCTCCACCTCTGTTACTACTGCCACATCTCTTGCTTCCCAAGGGGGTGGTCGTGGTGGAGGGGGTGGTAAAGGTAAAGGCCGAGGGGGTGGCTCTGGCGGTGGCGGGCAGGGGAAGGGTGGCAAAGGTCGCGGTTCTGATAGCGCCGCATCCCCCTCTTCCTCCTCCAACATTGTCACTTGCTGGAACTGCGGCGCCACTGGTCATGCGGCGCCCAAGTGCCCTGCACCACCAGATGATGCACGCCTGGCCTCCGCCATGCGTGCTCACTGGGCACGCTCTTCAGGGTCTGGTGGCGGCTCTGCACGCTCCTCCACCTCCGCGGGGTCAAGTCGTGGCCCTACACACGCTTCTTTCCCATTGTCTACAGCTGCTGCCTACAGCACTGTCCTCTCTTCACCTCCTCCATCCGCACCCTGGGGTTGGCCCCCGGGGTTTGGGGGCCCTGTCTACTTCGGGCCTCCCTCTGGCTTCTATTCACCTCCAACATGGGCTTCCTCCACCCCTGGCGCCCAGCAACCCTCCGCTACCGCACTCATCACCGGACCACCTTAGGACGACCGCCAGTTGGACTCTGCACTCTCTCACGCCGTTCACCAACGTCACCTCCGTGATCAGGGAGGTGAGAGTGTACGTTCGGTTGAGGAGGGCCTTGCGTGTGCTATTGATTCGTCTCTTCGTGGACCCCCCCCCCGGTCATGTTCAGGGGTGTCCCCCAGTTGACGTCCCGTGGATTGAGGAGTGGCAGTCGTACAGTCTCCCTCGTTGTCTTGCTGCTTGTGGTCAGCGCCTCTTTCCTCGCTCTGCCATTGCCGCTGTGAGTCGTGACCCTGCGCCTGTCCGTGTGACGGGTGGCTTCTGGATTCTTGATTCAGGAGCCACCCACCACATGACTTCCTGTCGTTCATCGTTTGTGTCACTGGGTCCCGTTGGCTCTGTTCGCTTTGTACTCACTGGCTCTTGTCACCTTCTCCCCGTCCAGGGTGTCGGTGTCGTCCGTTTTGTTGGCCCTGGGGGGGGAACTTTTCCTCCCTGACGTTCTCTATGTGCCCGCTCTTGAGCTCAGTCTGCTGTCTATTACGACACTCGACGACCAGGGCATGGACTTCTCATCCAGTCGGGGTATTGCCTCTGTTATGCATCGCACTACTGGTCGTGTCTTACTGCGTGGCACTCGCTGTGACCGCTTGTTCCGCGTGCCCTCGTTTGCACCCCATCCCTCCTCGACTGCTCTTGTTCATGTGGCTCGTTCACTCACTCCTGCACATGCGCAGTTGCTTCATCGTCGTCTCTGTCACATTCACACTGCCGCCATTGACAGTCTGCTTCGGGACATGCCTGCTCATGGCCTTGATGCCGACACGTTCTCTGCACCCTGCCCCACTGACTTTCTTGACTGTGCTCAAGGCAAAATGCACCGCTCCCCATTCTCCACGTCCGAGTCTCGCACGTCTCACCCACTTGATCTCCTGCACGCTGACGTCATGGTACCTCTTGCCCATGACGCCCTTGGGGGTGTCGGTCGTTATGTCCTCTGTCTCACAGACGATTTTTCTTGCATGCGCCGGGTCTTTGCCCTTCGGAAAAAGAGTGACGTCTGTCCCACACTTGAGTCCTGGCTACCACAAGCTGAACTGGCCTGTGGTCGCCGGCTCAAATTCTTTCGCTGTGACCGTGGTGGCGAGTTCATGGGTCCCACCGCCCGCTTTCTCACCTCTCGTGGGGTGTGTATGGAGCCCTCGGCCCCCTACACACCCCAGCAGAATGGTGTCTCTGAACGCTGGAACCGCACCCTCGCTGATGGTGTTCGTACTCTCCTCAGCGAGTCCTCCCTCTCTCCCGTCTTCTCCTTCGAGGCCATGTGCTACATGAACTGGGTGTGGAACCGTGTCCCACACGGTCCCCTTCCTCGTCACGTCACTCCCTTTGAGCGCTGGTACGGTCGCCGTGCTGACCTCCGTCAGGCTCGTGTCTGGGGCTGTGTGGCTGCTGTCTGGTTGCCCGAGGACTTTCGTGATGGCAAACTGAGTCCTCGTGCTCGCCTCTGCACGTTTCTTGGTGTCTCTGCCATGTCTAAGGCGTGGCGCTTCTGGGACCCCGACCGTTCCCGCGTCATCGAGTCGCGCGACGCCCTCTTCTTTGAGGATGTCTTCCCCCGTGACCTGTCCCATGTCCCTCCTCCGTCTTCCCTCTCCTCGCTTCGTCGGCTTGGGGGGGGTGGGTCTGTTCCAGCCTCCGATCTCCGTGCGTCCACGTCTCCCTCTCACACGGCGTCCCCTGTTGTCACTCCCACGGACAGTGACGAGGACTCAGTCTCTTCTGAGTCGGGGGCCTCAGTGCCCTCCCCGGAGTCCGGGTCGCCCCTGTCCTCACCCGGCAGCCCTGTGTCCTCGCCGTCCACCGCCAGTCCCGAGTCCTCACACTCGGCGCCCACTCCCGCACAGTCCACTGCCCACTCTACTCCCACCTCATCTCCTGGCGCTGCAGCTTCTCCGGTGCTTGACACCGCCGCAGGTGACGCGCCTCAGGCTCGGCTCCCGGGTCCAGAGCCTTATACTCGTGGGGGGAGACTTCGTGCTCTTCCTCCCTCTCAGCCCTCTCAGTCCTCTCAGCCCTCCTCTTCTAGGGCGCCTACTGAGTCTGTCCTGGCTGGCTCGTCCACTGCCTCTCAACGAGTCACCCGCTCCAGAGCCTCATCCTCCACAGCTGGTCCCTCAGCGCGCCCCACCGGCCTCGATGCACTGGGCCTGTCTGTGAGCGTTGTACATCCCAACTCTGCAGTTGGCTATGCTCTTGTAGCCCACGAGTTCCACAGTGCTCTTGAGTCCTCTGTCGCCGGTTATGTCGCCGCATGCTTTGCGGCCGCTGGCCTCCCCACTCTCCCTCCTGAGCCCACCACTGTACGGCAGGCTCGTGAGGCGGCAGACGCTGCCCTCTGGGAGAAGGCCATGCAGGAGGAGCTCACAGCCCTCCAAGACCATGGAGTCTTTGAGCTAGTGGATCTGCCTGCAGGTCGCAAGGCAGTCTCCGCCCGATGGGTCCTTCGGCGTAAGCTGAAGCCCGATGGAACGGTCGACCGGTACAAGGCACGCCTCATAGCAAAGGGATTCTCCCAGATCCCCGGCGTTGACTTTGATGAGACCTTCGCACCGGTCGGGAGATATACCACTGCTCGAGCACTTTTGAGTCTCGTCGCCCAGCACGACTGGGAACTAGAGCAGATGGATGTCAACAACGCCTTCCTGCACGGGAAGCTCGATGAAGAAATCTACATGATGAAACCCCCGGGCTTCACGAATGGCACGAGCAAGGTCTGGCGACTGCGCAAAGCCCTCTATGGGCTCAAGCAGTCGCCGCGGTGTTGGAACATGGAGATCTCCTCGACTCTCGAGCGGGGAGGTTACCGTCGCAGCACGGTTGATCCTGCGCTCTTCTTGAGCGCCCCCTCAGAGCCGTTTGTGGCGGTGTTGGTCTACGTTGATGACCTGCTCATCGCCTCACCCAGCTCAGCAGCTATCCAGTCAGTGAAAGACCTGCTACAGTCTGCGTACAAGATGAAGGATCTAGGTCTTGCACGGGTGTTTTTGGGGATGGAGCTTGAGCGTGATCGTCAGCGTCGCACCCTGCATGTGCACCAGGCTGCGTACATACGCACACTGTGGGAGCGTTTTTCCCCTTTGCTTGCAGACATCCCCACCGCGTCCACACCGATGACTCCAGCAGGTCAGCGTCTGCTGAAGTCACTGGACTCAGCGTAGCTGGGGGAGCCTGTCGACGTCACCGACTACCTCAGTGTTGTCGGCTCTCTCATGTACCTTGCCACCACCACTAGGGCGGACGTGGCCTTCGCGGTCAATTTCCTTGCCCAGTTCTCCCAGCAGCCTCGACAGAAGCATCTCGAGGCCGCACTACGCGTCGTCCGCTACGCGTTGTCCACTGCACGCGTAGGACTCTGCTACCGTGCTCAACCCTCAGTAGTCATTGACGGCTACACATACAGTGACTGGGCACATGACACAGATGCTCGCAGCCGCACTGGTTACATCTTCCTCGTCGGAGGGACTGCTGTCTCCTGGAAGAGTGGAAAACAGGGTTGTGTTGCCAGAAGCTCCAGTGAAGCAGAGTACGTGGCACTGGGTGCAGGTACGTGTGAGAGTGTTTGGCTGGTCCGCCTGTTGCAGCAGTTGCGTGTTCCCATTCATTGCATCACCCTGCGCTGTGACAACCAGAGTGCGAAGGCGATTGCCGAGCACGATGGCATGCATCACTCTCGCACTAAGCACATCAACATTGAGCATCACTTTGTACGCGAGCGCATTGCGGCTGGGGAAGTTCAGGTTGTATGGGTCGACACTCGTCAACAGCGTGCAGACTTTCTCACCAAAGCGCTCAGCAGTGGAATGTTCAAAGCGGCCGTGCATGCGATTGGCTTGCTGCGCTCTCGTGATGCCCCTGGTTGATGTGAATCCTGTGATGTTCTCCTCGTTCTGTGTTCTGGGTGTGTGTAGCCTGTTCGTCTGTGGGTCATGGGGGAGTGTTGGTTATTGTCACAAACACACGCAAGTGCCCTCTTGTCTCCATGCATGCACACACCTCACCACTGCAGGTGATTGAACTGGACTAAGGCTCCCTGGTGCAAGACTGTGATGCAGCATGAAGTGCACAGTGGAGGTGCCTCTATCAAGCTACCAAGTGGTGGCTTCAGCACCAGCCTTGTCACAAGCCTTAGTTTAGTGATAACTTCACGTGCCAAAATGGGGGATACAACTTGTAGGATTGCATGCCTGTTAGTTGATTGAATACTTGCATGCTCCTAGAGTGGTGAACCGGGTTGCTGATCCCTCGGGACCGCACGCCCGGTTTGTGCCGGCGTGTGAGAAACCGCCTGGAGCTCGCTCGCTCCAGGGTCAGGTTCGATCCCTGGGTGGCGGCCGGGCCCCACGACGAGTGCCTCGCGTGGGTGGCCTGGTCAACTAGCTCTCACCACCTCGCTCACTTGTTACTCGTTAACCTGTATCTCAACTACTTGCTCTTCTCTCCCTAGTCTTGAGCTTGCCCCCGATCCATGGCGTGTTCCGTCGCTTGCCACTTACTTGCTTGCTTGCATAGTATTCGTGGCTACCTACAAGGAGATGTGTCGTCTACAGCAAGAGCAGACTGACGCGATCCGCACGCTGACTGAGCTCCTGAGTGCTCAGTGCACGGCTCCTTCACGGATTTCTGAGGGAGCTGCCGACGTTGCGGCCTCCACCCAGCACTCGGCCCAGGTGCCCGTGACAGGTGCTCCGCCTGCTTCACCTCCTGGTGTGGTTTCTCCACCACCTGCAGACCTCCTTGATGACGAGCCATTCATGCCAGGCTTCGAGGATGACTCCCAGGAGCGGGAGATTCGTCTTCTACAGGAGCGCCTCCGTCAGTTGCAGACGGGTATCCGACCTCCACCCGTGTCCCCGATACGACCGTCACCTGACTTCCCCGGTGATCACCCTCTTCCAGGAGTTTTCCTCGTCTCTCGCCCTCCTCAGCCTGCGGTTGCTCTCCCCACGGAGCGACAGCCAAAGGACTTTGAGGCACCACCTCCTCGGTACATCAGCGAGGATGGATTTGACTGCTGGGAGATCCTCTTTCAGGTGTGGGCCACTTCCGAGGGAGTGTGGCCTTACTATCACAGCCCATACCAGTCTATAGATCCAGCACAGGTGCTGACAGCAGCCCGGGCCATGCGAGGACTCCTCTACGCCATGCCACGCGAGACTGTCGTCGACTTCCGTCCCTTCCTCGGCGAGGCTGGCACAGGCACCGGAGCTGATCCTCGTGGAGGCTGGGATCTGGCATTGTCCCTACTGGCTGCAGAGACGCACGCTACGCGTGCGTCACACATTCGTGCTTTCCACTCGCTCCGTCAGGGACCAGCGGAGCCTGCGGTGGATTACTGGCAACGCGCCATGCGTATTTACACGCGTCTGGGGACCTCAGGGGGCACACAACTATGGGCACTTCGGACGATCATGCTCGGAGTTCGCCTGGAGTACACCGACATTTTCACACGGTACAGCGACGCTGTTCTCGAGCCTTTCTTAACCACCCTACAGCTGCTCCCTTAGGCCCATCAGCTTTTCCTCCAGGTGACGTCGGCCCGCGAGGCAGCAGTAGCACATCAGGAGACTTCCCTCGCTGCAGCAGTCCTCGCCTCACCACCATCTTCCCTCCTGTAGTCACCCTCATCTCCCTCCATCACGACCGCATCTTCCTCCTCCTCTTCGACCCCGTCTACACCCATGCAGACACAGGGCGTTGCAGCAACTGCCCAGGGGAAGAAGAAGAATAGGAAGCGCGGATCGGGTCAGCAGCAGTCGTCATCCAGTGGTAGCAGTGGCCGTTCCGTGCACTGCTACAACTGTGGAGGTGCCCATCTCTACACCGAGTGCCAGCAGCCGCTTGACTGGGAGCGCATCACTCGCGGACTTCAGGCTGCCCATGCTGCCCGCACCGCGTCTGGCACGTCGCTCGCACACTCCTCTGGACGCGCGACATCCACGACTGCAGCTGTTCCTGCGTTCTCACCAGCGAGCAGCAGTGATCCAGACCCACGTGACCGCACCATCGCCGAGCTTCGTCATCTTCTGGCGCTTCGCTTTCAGGGAGGTGCGAGTGTGTTGTCATCATCAAGTGGGTCACAGACTGCTTGTTCGTCTGTCCTCGTGATTCGTGATGACACGTGTGGGGGAACACAATCCGCATGTGATGATGATGGGCCTGACTGCACTGACTAGATTCATGAGTCTCATCTTCGTGATGTACGTCGTTCCTTCCCACTGACGGCTCAGCGTCCCTCTGATGCCGAGTGTTCCATTGCTCGTTGTACAGTGACGTCCACCAGTCGTGACTCCGGTGGCACTTGGATCATCGATTGCGGTGCCACCCACCACATGACGTGTCATCGTAGTGACTTTGTGGTACTTGGTCCTGTCACGACTGTCTGTTCTGTTCGTACGGGCTCTGGTCAGTCCTTACCGGTCCACAGTGTTGGGGTTGTCTGCTTTGATGGTCCGTCTGGCCCCCTGTATCTCTCTGATGTGCTGTTTGTGCCTGATCTTGAGCTCAGTCTGTTGTTTGTGCGTGCCTGCACTCTGATGGGTCTCTCCGTTGAGCACACCGCTGATTCAGCAACGGTGACTGCGCTTGACACCCGTAGCATTGTCCTGCGTGCTTCAGTCGTAGATGATTTGTACCGCATTGCTCGGCCATCCTTGCTCTCCCCCTTCCTCTGGACGTGTTTTTGTCACTGGTGTTCTATCCCCAGAACACCAGAGGTTGCTTCACCGACGTTTGTGTCATGTGGGCTCCGACACTGTGTCGAAGCTCATACGGACACAGCCCGCTCTTGGCCTTGACGTGGCTTCTTTTGAGAAGCCACCCAAGACCAAGTGCCTTTTTTGCGCTCAGGGAAAGATGCACCGGTGCACTTACCCTGATTCGCGTTCCCGAGCGCTGAGGCCACTCGAGTTGGTCCACTCGGACCTGCTTGGTCCTCTCCCGGTCGAGTCCCTGTCCGAGAGGGGCCGGTATGTTCTGACGCTGACTGATGACTTCACCCGGATGCGGTGGGTCTACAGTCTGCTTCAGAAGAGCGACGCCGCCCTTGCGGTTTGGCTCTGGCTCGTGATGGCTGAGCGTCAGTCTCGCCACACGCTACATACCTTTCGCTCGGATCGCGGCGGCGAGTTCCTCGGTGAGATGGACTCCTTCTTTGCTGAGCAGGGCATTTTTCACCAGGTCTCCGCTCCTGCTACTCCACAGCAGAACGGTGTCTCTGAGCGCTGGAACCGTACCATGGAGGATGCGGTCCGCGCCATGCGGTCTGAGTGCGGTCTCCCGGAGTCCTTTGCCTTCGAGGGCTTTGCCTACATGACGTGGGTCTGGAACCGCCTCTCGCATGGTCCGCTTCCGGATCATGTTACGCCGTACGAGCTCTGGTTTGGTCACCGTGCCGATCTTTGTCTCGCACACGTCTGGGGTTCCCTGGCCTCCGTGTGGTACACCGAGGACCAGCAGGGGTCCAAGGTCTCTCCTCGGGGTCGCTTGTATGCCTTCATCGGCATCTCCTCGCGGTCGAAGGCCTGGCGTTTTTGGGACTCCACTCGTCGTCGTGTCATTGAGTCCCGTGACGCGCTGTTTTTTGAGTCTCTCACATACCGTGATCTGAATTCGATCAGAGCCCTTTCTGCAGCTCATGTCCCTTCCTGTGAGAGTCCTCGGCAGATGGGGGAGACTTCTCCACCAGCGACCATCTCTCGTCAGGCTGATGTGTCCGCTCGAGTCCCCTCACGATCTCCAGCACTTGATGATCCGGCTATCATTGCCGTTGGTCCAGAGATCCCGCCTGTTCAGCCTATTTCACACCCCACCGGTGCTCTCACGCCTCCTCCTGCATCACCACCTGTGTCCACTGGCACCCCTGCTCCAGCGTCTGACCCAGTCCAGCCCACTCCTGTCCCTACGTCGGCTGCCACTCCTGTCTCAATGTCCGGGCCAGCCTTGCCCGCTGTCACTCCCACCTCAGTGTCCCCCACACACGCTTCTCCTCGCATGGCATCTCCGGCTGCCTCGTCTCAGCCCTCACCAGCTGTGGTCGAACCTGTCCCTGTAGTCGTACCTGTTCCTGAGCCTGAGGTGTGCCCCTCGACCTTCGGTTACTCCCGTGAGCCCGGTGATCGCCTTCGACCACTGGATTCCGGAGCTCAGCGAGCGTCGGGTCCTGGACCCAGGCGTTCCTCTCGCAGCATCACGAGCGGTGATCCAGGCACAATGGCCTTAGGCCTGAGTGTCCGCACTCAGCTTTCAGAGGTACACCCAGCGTGCCCCATAGGGCACGACCTGGTCACTCGCGAGTTCCATATTGCCTGTGACGCAGCAGCTGATCTCATGGCCGTCAGGCCTGACACTGAGGCGTGTGCACTTGCCACGCAGAGTTCCCCCTCTTTGGCGCCTGACCCGGGCACATTGAGGGAGGCTTTCTCATCGCAGGATGCTGATGCCTGGTGAGCTGCTTGCGAGGATGAGCTTCGCGCTATCCGAGAGCACAGAGTCTACGAGCTGGTCGACCTTCCCCCTGGGAGGAAGGCGATTCAGGTCAAGTGGGTCTTTCGCAAGAAAGTGAAGCTGGATGGCTCACTGGAACGCTACAAGGCCCGCTTGGTCGTCAAGGGGTTCTCTCAGATTGAGGGAGTTACACTGACACCTTTGCCCCTGTCGGCCGCATGACCTCAGCTCGAGCTCTGTTCGGTGTAGTGGCTGAGCATGACTGGGAACTACACCAGATGGATGTGAACAACGCGTTCCTCCATGGCTCTTTGGATGAGGAGATCTACGTGGCTCAGCCACCAGGCTTTGAGGACGGTGACAAGGTCTGGCGCTTGCGCAAGTCCTTGTATGGCCTCAAGCAGTCTCCACGGTGTTGGAACCGGGAGATCACAGGCACCTTGACTCGCGCAGGATACGTACAGAGCGAGGCAGACCCCTCACTCTTCATCCTACCGACACCCGAGCGGTTCACCGCCACCCTGGTCTATGATGATGACCTTCTGATTGCGTCTCTGTCCCTGGAGGCCGTGAAGGAGGCCAAGGCTGTCCTGCAGACCGCCTATAGGATGAAGGACCTCGGTCCTGCATCGGTGTTTCTTGGTATGGAGATCGTGCGAGATCGCAGACATCGGACACTGTTGCTGCATCAGGCCCGATACGCACGAGTCGTGGGGGAGCGCTTTAGCGATCTCCTTGGTGCAGTGCCCACTGCTTCCACACCCCTCACACCTGATGGGCAGAATGCCCTGAAGGTGGATGACCCTACACAGCTGGGGGAGACAGTGGACGTGACCTTGTACCTCCGTCTTATCGGATCTCTGATGTACCTGACCACTACCACGCATCCCGACATCACGTTCGCCGTCAACCTCCTTGCTCAATTCTTGCAGGCTCCACGTGCAAGAGCTCTTCACGCGACTGTGCGAGTGGTACGTTACGTGGTCTCCACGCCGTATCTCGGACTCTGCTTTCGTCGGCAGTGTTCGGTGGTCCTTGACGGCTACACTGACAGCGACTGGGCTTGGAGCCCTGACGGGCGCAGTCGCACTGGCTACGTGTTTCTGCTCGGTGGTACCGCTTTGTCTTGGCGAAGCGGGAAGCAGGGCTGCATCGCACGTAGCTCGTCGGAGGCAGAGTATGTGGCTTTGGGGGCAGGGGCTGCTGAGGCAGTTTGGCTGCAGCGCTTGTTTCTTGAGCTTGGGCAGTCAGTACCCGCCATTGTGCTGCGTTGCGACAACCAGAGTGCTCTCGCCATTGCGGAGAACTCTGGTGTTTTTCATGCTCGCACAAAGCACATTGCGGTTGAGCATCACTTCGTTCGTGATCTGGTGGAGCGACGCGTGATCTCCANGATCTCCATCATGTGGGTTGGCACTGACTTGCAGCGTGCTGATTTCTTGACGAAGGCACTTGCCCGCGGAAAGTTCCTGGTGGCCATTCGTTCTGTTGGGCTTCGCCCCGTGCGTGACAGTGGTTGAGTGTGGGATGTACGTTTGCGTCTCATCTGTCTGTGTCACCCACTATGTGGTTGTACCAGTGCTGCACGCGTATGGACATGCGTACCATCGGGTCATGGGGGAGTGTTGTGCTTTGTGCCGTTTCTGTACAGTTTACTGTGAACACTCGGCCGTGTCCATACTCGTGCAGATCCCTGAGGTAGGCGGCCCTGGTGACACCGGCGTGACGACAGGCGACGGACTACCTGCTTGGAGCTGACCGACCACTGTTCCAGAGCCCCAGATGCCACCGGGACTCTTTGCTGTGCCTTCTACGTCTTGCAGGCGCCTTTCGACGGACTGGCCATGAGGCCTACTTGCATGTTTTTTGCATTGTATGCTCACTGTCAGTCGATGGATGCATGCATGTGACCAGTCGCTGCGTCCGTCTTTTGATTCTGCACGTCTAGGTTCAGACGGCGTAGGATTCTGACATGTGTGCACAGAGTTACAGCCAAAACAGTGGTTTTGGGCCGGTTTTAGGATAGCTCTTGGACTGCCGCGTGCGACACCCGCCGTGCGCCGCGGCAGGTATTTATGCCTTGGACCTGTCAGTTGTCATTTCTCTCTGCATATGCTATATTGAAGCATTCTGACACTTTGCCTTGTGTCTCCTAGCCAAACCCTTGCGGTTGTGTGTACGACCTGTGACTGTCGTCACCGTCTGACCAGGCACTGACGCCCGGTCAGCGACCGTGTTGCTAGGAAGCTTCTACGCACTTTCTCAATATCGACCCCGATCTGAGAGCAACTCCGCTTGAAGGGGACTCAGGAGGTCCGAATGGACCAACTCGAGTCGACACAGTGCCTGACAAGTACATTCAGGGTAGTTGTAGCGATGCATTTCTACCTTGGACACAGAAAAGACAATCATTATTGGATGGCTTCCTGACAGAAGACGCGTACAGAACAGAGCTGGCTCATTCCAAAAAAGCTTGGACACAGTATCCGAGCACACATGGCAGAGGTGGCAATGTAGCAAGCGCTGGTGCTTAGGGGTGAGAACACAAGTGACAAATGCACGTGTCGAAGAAAGAGAGGGAGAAAAAGCAGGGGGAGTGCAACGAGACACGATATGACTTATCAATGGCGGAGACACAAAGAACAATGGCATGGGTATCAAGAGAAGTCAATGTGGCAGTCAGTTGAGTGCTCAGCAGCGAGACACATCCTAGTTCATGCATCAAGAGGGAGAAGGTTCAGCTCAGGAGCGCGGACAAAGAGCACATCGAAAATGTAGAAGGGGCTAGAAATTGCATCGAGCCGCACTTACCCTAAACAGAGAAGATCTTGCACTAGTTTGGACAATGCCATCTTCTGCCGCCTCATGCACTTGGACTGAGGTCTGTGGCCTACTATGTCTTGACTTAACGCCTGAGGAGTGCTTGCTGCTTAGCTGTGAGAGGGAAAACTTGCACTCAAGACTTGGTGCCAAAATGGCAGCTGAAAGTGAGTAACAACCGAGTTAACCGCATGAATGAGGTGTGGTGTGGACTGCTCCCACGCTAACCTGGGCCCTCCAGGTCTGTGAGGCTTGTTACTCGGTCTACCAGCCAATCAAGAAAATGCACTATTACCTGGCCTGTGGGGTTTTCTTAGTGAGCACAGCCAGAGGACCGACAGCCCCAAACTCGAGCGTAGTCTATTTTACCAAACAAATGGGACCACACCAAAATATGCATGCTACAAACAAATTCGTGTGGTGAGAATCAGCCAGAAAATTCACACATGAGAGTTATGGCTACCTCAACCTAGGCAGACTCTATGCCACCAAGAACAGTCGTCTAGGCCTGTCGGTGACATGAGTGTTGGTGGCTACAGCTGGCTACAGCGCACTGCTAGCAAGTGGGAGACTCCACACAAGGAGACAGGAGTCACGCCTCTCAAGATGGTGCGACTTCCCCTCAATCGCTCATCGTCCGTCCTCGTCAACGTCCACCGAGTCGGTCATCTGCATGAGCATGTTCACCAACCAAGAGGTCACACCACAAAGCAGCGAGACAGTGCACATGTAAATCATAATCCGAACTCCCTGGACAGGCAACGACTGACCAGGCCCTGTGCAAATTGACCGACCCACGCAACTGGACTGAGACGACGAAGTCACTACGACGACATGTCTTGTGATGGGTGGCACCGGAGTCAATGATCTATGTGCAACTCAGCTCACGACTTGTCATCAACACTGAACAACATGCCACTGAACACTTTTCCTCTATGAGATGCTCGGCAAGACTCTAGAAGATGAACAACATTGACCTGTGACTTGTCAAGCTAGTCAATGTTGTCGGGCCCATCCTCATCATCAACCGATTGAGCTCCCCCACAAGCATCATTACGGGAAATGGACAGAGTAGGACAAGCTGTTTGAGGACCATCTGGCTTTGAAAACACACTCGTATCTCCCTGAGTGCAAAGCGCCAATAACTGACAAAGCTCCTCGATTGTGCGATCACGAGGGTCCAGATAATTGATACTGCCTGGTGAAGTGGCTGCGTCTACTATAGTCGTGGTCGCGACACGATCCGCCCATGTGTCACCGGAGGACATCCACTGCATGTTCGCCACCTAGAGGCCGCATTTGGTCTTGGGCCAGTTACGGAGCTACTCGCCCTCCTTGTACCGGTGAGCAAGCCTGCAAGTGTAGCAATGGACAGAACACTCACCGCCACTCCTCGCCGGCTACTGCTGCTGCCGTTGTCCCTTGCCGCAACTCCTTTTTCCCTTCGTTGCCTCTGTGGTCACTCAAACATCCTTGAATGGCCGCTCTGGGTAGAAGATGAGGAGGTGGAAGCATTGGAGGTAAGGCTGGCGAACTGGGATAGAGGCGTCAGAGGGGTTGCAGTCACCGCTACAACAAATGGACTCTGCATATGGGCTACATCAGCCTCATGAACCGATGTCACCTGGAGAAAGTAGCGATGAGCCCAAGGAAGTAGCTCTAGTGACTCAGACAACTCAGAGAGGGCCACACAATCGAGGCCTGTGAAGAGATTCACATGGTCCACATCCGCGTCGATCATGATGACGTCTAGTGCCCACACCTACGCCCCACCACCTGTCCCAAGGCGCGTGCAAAGGCGCATAGCGTACCGCCAGTTGTCTGCTACAAGCTACGTGGGACCCTGGAAGAGGGATTGGAACTCATGCAGTCGAGTTGCTCTTGTGGGAAGGGTCCACGGAACAAGAAAGAGTCAAGGCTAGCTCCCAACCCTAGCGCGGGTCTGCTCCGGTATCGGTCCGGGCCTCACCCAGAAAGGGACGGAAGTCGACCACAGTCTCCCTTGGCATAGCGTAGAGTATAATATACATCGCTCATGCTGCTGTCTGGACCAGGTGTGCGTCGCGGGTCAAGTACTCGCTGTGGTAGTAGGGCAAGATGCCCTCAGAGTCAACCCACACCTAGAAAAGAGTCTCCGAGCAGTCAAAGTCCTCATTGGAGTCATAAGAAGGTGGTGTCTCAAAGTTATTCGGTCGTGGTTCTGTGGGGAGGGTAACCTCAGGCTCGGAAGATGGTGGGCTATGTACGAGGAGACCACCAGTGAGAGGAACGCCACCAAAAGTGAACGCTGGCTGAATGACATGGCTGATTACGATGGTGAGAAGGTGATGGGGTGGAGGACTGCAGACCGAGATGCAGCTTACAAATGTGCTCCTCAAGGACGTGAATCTCATCCTCACGTGTGTCATCCTCTATCTTCACCTCATCCGAGGTGTCAATCTATGGTGACGGGTGTTGAAGGAGTAGTGCTAAGTAGGGTGTAGACGGATGGTGCAGGTCCAATGGGTCCTCTGCTGTGAGGCCCCTAAACGCCCTCTCAGTAAGTTCACCATCTCTTACAGCGCGTCGGCCTAACGCTACTGCTGGCAGTGCACCTCATCCTACGTAAGACGAAGCTCATCAATCACGAGTGACCGCGACCGTGGGCTCATGAAACCCGAGAGGAGGAAGAGGATTCTACTTGCCCCTTGCCTCTCTCATGGACTGGTGGCATGGGTATGGCTCAGTATGCGTCTGAACGTCAAAATGGTCCAAACGAAAAACCATTAGCATTTCTGGAAGAGTTGACACGCTAGCAAAAAATGATGTTTTTGACCTAAACTTTGGTGATGACAGCACTCTTGACGATGACATCAGTAGTGAATTTTGCCAGCATATTTTACACCAGCGTTTCTTACGCTGACATCGAACCTTCTTCGTTAACATAGCCGGTACGTGTCAGTGCCTGTGCGCAGAGTTACGGCCAAACATTGTTTTTGGGCCGGTTGTAGGACCAACTGACATTGTCGTGTGCGTCACCCGCCGTGCGCCGCGACAGGTATGCAATGTGCTTGTCAGTTGTCATTTCTCTCTTCATTGCTAATGCTATGACGCTTCCTAGCCTTGCTATCGCTGACATGGTGACACATCCAATCAGCTGACGCACTAACAAGCAATCACGTGCAAGAAACAACAAGGTTTGGACTATGGAGTCACGCAAAGTCTCATATGCTTCAATGGTTTTAGCAATGCAGAGAGAAACGACAACGGACAAGGACATAGGATAAATACTTGCCATGGCCAACGACGGGTGATGCACACATCAATGTCAAGTTGTCCTAAAACCAGCCCAGAACCATTGTTTTTCGTAAGCATCTAAACACAACACCGTCTAAACTTAGAGATGCAAAATACCGAGCCAGACGCTATGACTGTTCACATCAGGCATCAATCGGTAGACACAAAATGCAAACATGCAAATCGGACTCTAGAGCCAGTCGACCCAGAAAACTCTAGCAAGTGTGGAAAAACAATAGTGCACCCCACCAAGCGTTGTGATTTTTGACGTTCGTGTCGACCTGTACAGTTTACTGTGACCACTCGGCCGTGTCCATGCCCGTGTAGATTCCTGATGCGGACCCAGGTGGTACCGGTGCGTCGTTTGGTGGTGGACTGCCAGCTTTGAGCTGACCGACGACCGTCCCTGAGCTCTGGACGCTGCCAGGGACCTCCTGCAGTTTTTCCTGTAGTACGTAGGAGTTTATCAGTAGACTGGCCGTGGGCCAGATTTGCATGTTTTTGCATTGTGTGTCCACCGTTTGATGCCGGATACATGATTGGATTCATGAGTCGCACCTCTGTGCCATTCGTCGTTCCTCCTCACCTGCTGCTCAACGCACGTCTGAGGCCGAGTGCTCCATTGCCAGTTGTACAGTGACGTCCCCCGGTCGTGATCCTGGTGGCACTTGGATCATCGATTGTGGTGCCACTTATCACATGACCTGTCGTCGTACTAACTTCGTTGTTCTCCGTCCTGTTGCGTCTGTTCGCTCCGTTCGCATAGGCTCTGGTCAGTCCTTGCCAGTCGAGGGTGTTGAGGTTATGTGCTTCGATGGTCCGTCTGGCCCCCTGTATCCTTTCGAGGTGCTTTTCGTGCCTGACCTTGAGCTCAGCTTGCTTTCTGTACATGCCTGCACACTGATGGGACTCTGTGTGGTGTACACTGCAGACTTCGCAACTGTGACAGCTATTGATACTCATACCGTTGTTCTTCGTGCTTCTGTTGTGGATGATCTACATCGTATCTCTCGGATTTATCATCCTCCTTCTCGCTCCCCCTCTCCTCATGCTCGAGTGTTTGTTTCTGGAATTCCCTCTGTTGAGCACCAGTGACTGCTGCATCGTTGCGTGTGTCATGTGGGCTCCGACACTGTGTCGAAGATCATTCGAACACAGCCCGCACTCAGTCTTGATGCGGCTTCTTCCAAGAAGCTGCCCAAGACCAACT
Source organism: Penium margaritaceum (assembly GCA_023375785.1). Classification (NCBI taxonomy): domain Eukaryota; kingdom Viridiplantae; phylum Streptophyta; class Zygnematophyceae; order Desmidiales; family Peniaceae; genus Penium; species Penium margaritaceum. Next base: position 380,896 of record SZWC01000251.1, on the reverse strand, counting down.
GTCTATTTTGCGCTCAGGGTTAGATGCATCGTTGTACCTACCTGACTACCATTCTCGTGCACTGCGCCCTCTCGAGTTGGTCCATTCGGACCTTGTTGGTCCTCTTCCTGTCGAGTCTCTGTCCGATCGGGACAGATACGTCCTGACCCTAACTGATGACTTCACCCGGATGCGATGGGTCTACAGCCTGCGCCAGAAGAGCGATGCCGCTCTCGCGGTTTGCCTCTGGCTAGTGATGGTTGAGCGTCAATATCGCCATACGCTGCAAACTTTCTATTCAGATCGCGAGTTTCTTGGTGAGATGGACAGTTTATTTGCCGAGCATGGCGTTTTTCACTAGGTCTCCACTCCTGCTACTCCTCAGCAAAACAATATCTCTGAGCGTTGGAACCGCACCATGGAGGATGCGGTTCGCGCTATGCAGTGTGAGTGCAGTCTCCCGGAGTCCTTCGCCTTCAAAGGATTCACCTATATGACGTGGGTCTGGAACCGCCCCCCGCACGGTCCCCTTCCGGACCACCTTACACCGTACGAGCTTTGGTTTGGCCACCGTGCTGACCTGCGTCTCGCTTGTGTCTGGAGATCCTTGGCTTCTATGTGGTACACCGAGGACCAGCAAGGGTCCAAGGTCTCGACCGTCGTTGCTTGTGTGCCTTCGTAGGCATCTTCCTGCGATCGAAGGCCTGGCGTTTTTGGGACCCCGCTCGTCGTCACATCGTTGAGTCCTTCGACGCGCTTTTCTTTGAGTCCCTCACCTACCACGATCTGACCTCGATCACATCGCTATCTATCACACACGTTCCTACATGTGAGGCTTCTCGACGGATGGGGGATTCTGAGCTTGCGAGCACCTCTTGCCGGGCTGATATGTCCGTTCGAGCCCCCTCCACTTCTCGGTCTCTGGCTCTTGATGATCCAACGATTATCGTTATTAGCCCAGAGACCTCTCCAGCATAGCCGGCTTCTACACCTGTTCCCTCGCACCCCACAGGCACCCATGATCATGTACCTATGTCCACCAGCACTCCGGCCTCTGTGCGTAGTCCTGCCTCACCTGCTTTTACTGTCACACTTAGTCCCGTGTCTCCCACACATTTATCTCCTCGTACGGCATCACCTGCTCCTTTGCCTCAGCCCTCACCAGTTGTGGTCATACCTGTCCCTATGCCTGAGGTGAGCCCCTTGAGCCTAGGTTACTCACGTGAGCCCGGCGGTCATCTTCGACCATTGGACTCCAGAGTCCAGCGAGTGTCAGGTCCCACACCTAGGCGCTCCACTCGCAGCATCGCGAGTGGTGATCCCGGCACAAAAGCCCTAGGCCTGGATGTCCACACTAAGCACACAGAGATACATCCAGCGTGCTCCATAGGACACGATCTCGTCACTCGCGAGTTTCATATCGCTTCTGATGCAACAGCTGACCTTGTGCTCGTCAGACCTAGTACGGAGGCGTGTGCACTTGCCACTCAGAGATCTCCCTCTATGGCGCATGATCCGGGCACTTTGAGGGAAGCTCTCTCATCACACGATGCTGACGCCTGGCATGCTGCCTGCGAGGATGAGCTTTGCGCCACACGAGAGCACGGAATTTATGAGCTAGTCGACCTTCCACCTGAAGGGAGACTATTCAGGTCAAGTGGGTCTTTTACAAGAAAGTGAAGCCGGATGGCTCACTGGAACGCCACAAGGCTCGCTTGGTCGTGAAGGCGTACTCTCAGATCGAGGGCATCCATTACACTGACACCTTTGCCCCTGTCGGCCGCATGACCTCAGCTTGCGCTCTGTTAGGTGCAGTTGCTCAGCATGACTGGGAACTATACCAGATGGTTGTGAACAATACATTCCTCCATGGCTCTCTCGATGAGGAGATTTACGTGGCTCAGCCACCGGGCTTTGAGGACGGTGACAAGGTCTGGCGCTTGCGCAAGTCCTTGTAGAGCCTCAAGCAGTCTCCTCGGTGTTGGAACCAGGAGATCACGGGCACCTTGACTCTTGCGAGATATGTACTGAGTGAGGCAAATCCCTCTCTCTTTATCCGACGGACGCCTGAGCGGTTCATCACCATCCTGGTCTATGTGGACGACCTTTTGCTGGCGTCTCCTTCCGTGGAGGCCGTGAAGGAGGCCAAGGTGGTCCTCCAGACTGCATATAAGATGAAGGACCTTGGTCCTGCGGCGGTGTTTCTTGGCATGGAGATAGTGCGAGACCACAGACATCGGACACTACTGCTGCATCAGGCCCGATACGCACACGTTGTAGGGGAGTGCTTCAGTGACCTCCTTGGTGGAGTGCCTACGGCCTCCACGCCCCTCACACCTGACGCACAGGATGCCCTAAAGGTGGACGATCCCACACAGCTAGTGAAGACAGTGGATGTGGCCTTGTGCCTCCGTCTTATCGGATCTCTCGTGTACCTGGCTACTACCACACGCCCCGACATCACCTTCGCCGTCAACCTCCTTGCATAGTTTTTGTAGGCTCCACGTGCTAGACCCCTTCATGCGGCTGTGCGAGTGGTGCGGTACGTGGTCTCCACACCATACCTCGGACTCTGCTTTCGTCAGCAGTGTTTGGTGGTTCTTGACGGCTACACCGACAGCGACTCGGCCTCGAGTCCAGATGGACGCACCGGTTACGTGTTCCTACTCGGTGGTACCGCTTTGTTCCGGCGAAGCGGGAAGTAGGGTTGCATCACAGCTCGTCGAAGGCAGAGTATGTTGCTTTCGTTGTAGGGGCTGCTGAGGCAGTATGGCTGCAGCGCCTGTTGCTTGATCTTGGTCAGTCACTACCCGCCATTGTGCTTCGTTGCGATAACTAGAGTGCCCTTGCCATTACAAAGAACTCTGGTGTTTTTCACGCTCGCACGAAGCACATTGCAGTTGAGCATCACTTTGTGCGTGAAAATGGAAAACTATGCAGCAGGTTGGGGCAGCAGCATTGTTGATGCAGCGTGCGAGCTTCCACGCTCGTTGCTTAAGTCAGCTGCCCCCTCAGTCTGCTGCTCTAGAGTCTAAGTCTGGAAGCTCTGGGTTTGTTACTCAGAAACGCGCGCACCAGAGTTAGCGCCAGAAAGCAGCTGAAAACTGATAGTAACTGATTAGGAATGAAGAATGAGCAACAATGGGAGACCCCTCCAAGTTCTAGGCCCCCCCCAGCTCTGTAGAGCTTGTTACTCAGCTAACCAGCCAATGAGGAAATAGACCTATTTTCTGGCAGGCAGGTTTTCTCGGTGAGCCCTACCAGACAGCCGACAGCCCAAAACCCGGGCGTCGTCCGTTTTTCCTGAAAACTGGACCATACCATAATACCGACGCTGCAAACGCAGTCGTGCGGTCAGAAACAGCTAGAAAAATAGTAGCAAGGAGTTATGGCTGCCCGAACCCAGGCAGTGCCTACGATGGTCCATGATGCCGAACAGGGCCATGCAACATGCAAAAAACATCCTAGGCAGAGCATGACGATGCAGAAGCGATGGGACGCGCTGGACGCATGCAGACAACAACTGCGGGGGCAGTGACCGCCGTCAGCACGACCGCCGAGGAGGCCTGCCGATGGAGCTGAGCACGTTGCCGGAGAGAGGAGGCTCCAGCGAACTGCGAGAAGACCTCAGCGCGTGTCGGCTCCACCGGACGACACTCCATCAGCGTCGAGTCTCGCCATCAGTCATCTGCACGCCGATGTACACAAGCCGGGAGGACACAACAGAGCATGATGAGGGATGCGCAAAAACCAACACGCCCCCATGACTCACAGGCGTAGTGTACATGGGCGGGCAGAGAGACGATCAACATCCAGAATCCCCCAAGGTACGCAGAGACGCAGAAAAAAACAAAAAGGACGACTCACGGACGCACGCCGACTGAACTCACAGCCTTCTTGAACGAGTCCCTCTTCAGTGCCTTGGTCAGGAAGTCAGCCAGCTGTCGTGCTGTCTCAACCCATACGATGCTGATGCTGCCGTCATGCAACAACGAATGCACATAGTGATACTCAACATTGATGTGCTTTGTGCGTATGTGATGCACACCGTCATTGTCGGCGATGGCCATGGCACTCTCATTGTCACAATGCAAGGTGATAGATGCGACAGACTGACGCAACTCGGACAGCAGACGACGCAACCACACACTCTCACATGCGCCTGAGCCAAGGGCCACGTACTCAGCCTTAGCAGTGCTGCGTGCAATGCACCCTTGCTTGCCACTGCGCCAGGACACAGCTGTGCCCCCGACCAGAAAGATCCAACCAGTGCGACTCTTACCATCTGGACTGCCGGCCCAGTCACTGTCAGTGTAACCCACTGCGACGACGGACGGCTTACGGCGGAACATGAGGCCTCGCCGAGGGGTCGAGATGACATAGCACAGTACTCGGATCGCGGCCTCAAAGTGGAGGTGACGCGGCTCCTGAGAGAACTGGGCCAGGAGGTTAACGGCGAACGCGATGTCTGGACGCGTCGTCGTCACCAGGAACATCAGTGACCCGACGACCCGCAAATACGTGGTCACATCAACTGGCTCCCCCACAACAGCTGGGTCATGACTCTTCAACTTCACCTGACAATCGGGTGACATGGGTGAGGATGCGCTAGGCACGAGGGGCAAGTCCTCGGCGAAGCGAGTGGACAGGGTCTGCACATAGGCAGCCTGGTGGACGTGCAGGATGCCCTGAGAGCGATCATGCTCGAGCTCCATGCCCAGGAAGACTCGGGCAGACCCGAGATCCTTCATCTGGTAGGCGGCGTGCAGTAGGTCCTTGACGTGCTGGATGGCTGTCACGTCTGGCGACGCAATGAGGAGATCGTCGACGTAGACCAGAACCGCTATGAAGGTCTGACCTCGCGGGCTGATGAACAGTGCGGGGTCAGCGGTGCTGCGTTGGAGGCCGCCACGGAGAAGCGTACTGCTGATCTCCTGGTTCCAGCACCGAGGCGACTGCTTCAGGCCATAGAGGGCCTTCCGCAGCCGCCAAAGTCTTCCAGTGCCGTCGTCAAAGCCTGGGGGCTGCGTCATGTAGAGCTCCTCACCCTCCAGTGAGCCATGGAGGAATGCCTTGCTTACGTCCATCTGATGCAGCTCCCACCCGTGCTGGGCAACCAGGCTGAACAATGTCTGGCTAATGGAGAACCGGCCAACTGGGGCGACGATCTGGTCGTAATCGACCCCAGGGACCTGAGCAAACCCCTTTGCTGTGAGACGAGCCTTGTACTTGTCCAAGGATCCGTCAGGCTTCCACTTATGCCGAAAGACCCACTTGGCACCAATGGCCTTCCGACCTGGAGGGAGGTCGATAAGGTCATGTACGTGGTGCTGTTGGATAGCGGCGAGCTCCTCGGCACAGGCAGCATCCCAATGTGCGGCCTCAGGGGAGGCTCGAGCCTCGCGTAGGGTGGAAGGGTCCTCTGGGCGCGCTATGGACCGGACAGAGAGGGCATGTGCATCACAAGCCCCAGGTGGGATGCGTGCGAGTGCAGCCACAACAGCATGCCGATGCTCATAATGAAGCATGGCGTACCCCAATGCAGAGCCCGGGTGAAGGTCTGCGATGATGGCAGAAGTGGTCAGGCCGAGAGCCTTTTTGCCAGGGTCCCCACTCTCGACCGTCGGAGTGGAGGAGACACGTGGAGCCACAGGGGGTCGAGGCGCCACGGGACGAGGAGTGACGGTCTGTGCGCTCACTGTCGGCCGAGGTCGGAGGCTGCCGCCTGGGCCACGTGTGTAGCGCGGTCGGTCAGAAGATGGTGCTGAGTCCGACGGGCCGACAGAGGCGGACGGTGCTACTGGTCCGGAGGAGCTAGTAGACGCCACAGGCGTTGCTGGGCCAGAGGGGCCAGGGGACACGGCTGGGGCTGCCGGCCCAGAGGGGCGAGTGGACGCGACTGGGGCTGCAGGCCCGGAGGGGCGAGCGGATGCGACTGGGGTTGCTGGCCCGGAGGGGCCAGCGGACGCGACTGGAGCCGTCGGCCCGGAGGGGCCATCGGAAGCGACTGGGGCTACCGGCCCGGAGGGACCAGCGGACGCGACTGGGGCAGCCGGCCCGGAGGGGCGATCGGACGCGACTGGGGCTACCGGCCCGGAGGGACCAGCGGACGCGACTGGGGGTGCCGGCCCGGAGGGGCGAGCGGACGCGACTGGAGCCGTCGGCCCGGAGGGGCCATCGGAAGCGACTGGGGCTGCCGGCCCAGATGGGCCAGCGGACGCGACAGGGACTGCCGGCCCGGAGAGGCCAGTAGACGCCACTGGGGCAGCTGGCTCGGAGTGGCCAGCGGACGCGACTGGGGCTGCCGGCTCAGAGGGACGAAGTGATGTGTCACCCGGAAGCGACAGGACGGAGGACAGACTCACCACTCCCCCACGCGACAGGAGGGATACGGACGAGCCGGAGCGGATGAGGTCGCGGGGAGACAGGTCCTCAAAAAAGAGGGCATCGCGGGACTCGACGATGCAGTGGCGGGATGGGTCCCAGAAGCGCCAGGCCTTGGACTGACGAGACACGCCGAGAAAGGTGCAGGCGCGTCCGCGGGGGACGAGCTTGCCACCCTGCTGTGGGGCGCGCAGCCACACAAGGGCTACGCAGCCCCAGACGCGAGCCGGGCGGAGGTCAGCACGCCGACCGCACCAGTCCTGATAGGGCGTGGACTGGCGGCGAAGGGGACCGTGGGGAACCCGGTTCCAGACCCAGGTCATGTAGGCCATGGCCTCAAAGTAGAAGCCATCGGAGAGACCGGACTCGACCCGCATGGTGCGGACGGCGTCGGCCATGGTACGGTTCCACCGCTCGGAGACGCCGTTCTGGGCAGGTGTGTAGGGCGCAGACGTCTCATGGCGGATACCGCGGGAGGCGAGAAAGGTTGTGGCCTCACCCAGGTACTCGCCATNGGGCGTGGACTGGCGGCGAAGGGGACCGTGGGGAACCCGGTTCCAGACCCAGGTCATGTAGGCCATGGCCTCAAAGTAGAAGCCATCGGAGAGACCGGACTCGACCCGCATGGTGCGGACGGCGTCGGCCATGGTACGGTTCCACCGCTCGGAGACGCCGTTCTGGGCAGGTGTGTAGGGCGCAGACGTCTCATGGCGGATACCGCGGGAGGCGAGAAAGGTTGTGGCCTCACCCAGGTACTCGCCATCGCGATCGGAGCGAAAGTGACGAAGGGGGCGGCCATACTCACGCTCCGCGTGGACAAGCCAGTCCTGAATGGTTCGGGCGACATCGCTCTTCTGCCGAAGGCAAAAGACCCAACGGTAGCAAGAGTAGTCGTCCGTCAGAGTGAGGACATAGCGGCCATGCTCACCGACGGACTCGGTGGGGGGAGGGCCCATGACGTCCGAGTGGACAAGGTCAAGGGGGGCAGACGCCCGTGAGGAAGAGAGGGGGTACGTGGACCGGTGCATCTTCCCCTGAGCGCAGTCAATGCACTCAGTGGGGTATGGGAGAGGGAAGGTCTCCGGATCAAGGCCCTTGGCCAGCTGGGTGCGGAGCATGCTCTCTACTGCGGCAGAGTGGACGTGGCAAAGGCGGCGGTGCAAGAGGCGGGTGTACTGAGGAGAAAGCGTGCTGGTAACGAACACATGACCGGTCGCATCCGATGGGGAGGAGACGGGAGGGGAGGAAGAGAGGCGGGGAACGTGCCACAAGTTGCCACAGGCGGTGGCGTGCAGTACGACAAGACCCGACGGACGCAACGACACAGTGCCGACACCACGTGAGTGCACAACGTCCATGCTCATGCGGTAAAGGGCAGTCACAGACAGAAGGCTGAGCTCGAGACCAGGGACAAAGAGAACATCGGTCAAAAAGACGTCACCGGCCGGACCACGGAAACGAACGACGCCTACCCCACGGACAGGCAACACCTATCCGGAGCCCGTCCGGACTCCGGAGACATCGCCAACGGGACCGAGCATACTGAAGGCCGCGCGAGAGACTTAATGTGATGCGTGGCCCCGGAGTCGATGATCCAGGTCTCAGCAGGGTCCTGGACAGGGGTCGCCAGATCAGTCACGGTCACATGGCAGCAAGCGAGGGATGCGGACACAGTGGACGGAGGCGCGAAGTGAGACTGCCAGTCGTCAAGCCATGCAATGTCGTCAAGGAGGGGGTGGATGAGATCACGGGAGACGATGAGACAGACGAGGAAACGGGACACGACCGCAGCTCAGTCTCAGTCATGCAGGGATGGGCCGGAGGGCAGGAGGTGACGCAACTCATACTTCCCTGGGGAGGAGGGCGAGGGAGGCCAAGCTGGAGCGTGATGAACTGCTCCAGCTGACGCTCTCGGGATGACGGCCCAGGAGTGTAGACAGAATGTGGAGTGACAGCGCCGGAGCCCTGGTAGTAGGGTGACTGAGCCGGCGAAGGAAGCGGAGGTGCCGACGGCTGAGGGTAGTACTGCTGCGGGTAGTACTGCTGCGGCGCGGGTGGCTGCAGGACAGGCGGAGCTGTCGGAGTGGCAGAGGTGCTGGACGAGGTCGGAGTGGTAGGACCAGCAGCAGCGACGGCGGCAGAGGCGAGGCGGCGCTCCCGCTGGCGTCGCATGGTGGCGATGACGAGGGCCTCATCCGTCGGGAGAGGGCACGTGTACCACCAGTGCCCAGGCTGGCCACAGTTGTGGCAGACCGAGCCACTACCGCTGGGACCGGTCGATGACTGCTGCTGCTGCTGTGGCGATGGACCCTTGCCCTTCTTGTTCCGGCTTTTCTTCTGCTTCCCTGAGGGCGATGGGGTAGCTACGACAGGGGAGGCAACGGCCACGGAGGCAATGGCTGGGGTGGCGACGGCAGGGGATGCAAGGGCCTCCGTGCGATAGAGTTGGGAGTCCTGGCGAGCTTCCTCAATGCGAAGGAAAAGCTCATATGCCCAGGGCATGAGAGTGCCCTGGGCCTCCATGGTGGTGAGGACGTCCTGAGGGTAGTGGACGAAGACGTCCGTGTATACGCTGGTGGCGCCGCGCTTGATGGTGAGGAGCGCGGACAGAGGGGGTGGAGCCGACTTGCCGAGTCGACGGAGGATGTCCTCCGCCCGCTGTCAGTAGGCAGTGACCGTCTCGGCCTCCCCCATGTGTAGGGAGTATAACTCCCGGAGCAGACGGCTGATCTCAGCGTCGCTGGACAGGCGATGGGGTCTGGTGAGGACGTGCCAGGCGGCTGCCGGGTCTAGGATGGCGCCAGCGGTGAAGTCGCCGAGGAAGGGCTCCAGGGCAAGGCGGGAAGCTGGAGGGGCGACTGGTACAAGGGCACGGACGGCGCGACCAGCGTCATATAGCTGGTCGGCCTGGGTGGAGTCGTAAGGGAGGGTGTAGTAGGCCCACAGACCCTCACCCTGCGCCCAGATCCGGAAGCTGAGCTCCCAGCTCCGGAACTGCTCGCCGGCCTGAAGCGGCGGTGGCGGCGTCTCAAAGTCCTTCAGCCTACGGCCAACACACAGAGTGGGTCCAAGGAAGGAGGTCACTGTCTGCCGTTGGCGCTGAGTCTGCTGCTGTGCTAAGTAGTACGTGGCGGCGGACACAGCGGGGCTAGCGTGCCCTGGAGGGATGAACGACGGCAGCGCGCTGGTGGCGGTTTGGGAGGCGATTGGCTGTAGCGCTGCAAGCTGCTGTGTCAAGGCAGCGAGTTGTTGCTGAAGAGCAGCAAGTGGTTCAGGGGTGCCGCCAACGTTACCAGTGGGCTGCTGCTGCTGCTGCTGCTGTAGGGGCGGCGGCTGCTGCTGTTGCAGCGGCGGTGGCTGCTGCTGTATGGGCGGCGGCTGCTGCTGCTACAGCGGTGGCGGCTGCTGCTGTAGAGGCGGCGGTTGCTGCTGCTGCAGCGGCGGTGGCTGCTGCTGTATGGGCGCTGGCTGCTGCTGCTGCAGCGGCGGCGGCTGCTGCTGTAGAGGCGGTGGCTGCTGCTGCTGCAATGGCGGCGGCTGCTGCTGCTGGTGCGGCGGAGGCAGCTGCTGTTGCCGTGGCGGCGGCGGTTGCTCCTGCTGCGGCGGCGGCGGCAGCTGCTGCTCCTGCGGCGGCGGCGGCTGCTGCTGCTGCAACGGCGGCGGGTGCTGTTGCTGCTGCTGCTGCTGCTGCAGCAATCGTTGCAAGAAAGGAGGAGTAGGGGTCCCCCCATCAGAGGAGGACCCCTCCTCGCCGGGACTACCAGCCATGCCTTGGTGTCGTTGTTTTTTTTTGTCTTTGTGTTGCTGATGTTAGCAGGAGGTTGGGGGAGTGGGGAGTCTACCCACTCCTTTGGCCTTCCCCCTTTCCCCCTTTTTCCCCTCTTCTCACCCTCCCTTTTTTTTGTTGATGATGTCAGCAGTGACTTCAGCAGTGACGTCAGCAGAGGGGTGCTGACGTCAGCAGCGGCGAATGTTGGGGCCGCCGCTGCTGCTGTTGGTGCTGATGCTGCTGCAGCCGCTGCTGCTGCTGCTGCTACTACTGTTGCTGCTTCTGCCGCTGCTGCAGCTGTTTGCTGCTGCCGCTGCTGCAGCTGTTTGCTGCTACTGCTGCTGCTGCTGCTGCGGGTGCTGCAGCTGCTGCTGCTGTTGCTGATGCTGCTACAGTTGCAGCTGCAGCTGCTGGTGTTGCGAGCTGCAGCAGCTGCTGTGGCTGCTGCTGCTATAGCAGCGAGCTGCTGCAGCTCGCTGTTGCTGCTGAGCGCTGCTGCAGCTGCTGCGTGCTGCAGCAACTGCTCGCTGCAGCTGCAGGCTGCTGCAGCGAGCTACGGGGGTGGGGGAATTTTTTGTTGCCCTTTTTTTGTTTTTTTTTCCTTGTCACAGCGGGCAGCAGCCCGCTGTCTGCTGTGAGCAGCGGGCTGCTGCTCGCCTGGCAGCAGCGAGCTGCTGCTCGCTGGCAGCAGCGGGCTGCTGCTCACTGCTGGCTTGCTACGAGCAGCGGGCAGCAGCAGTCGCGGCTGGCAGTTGCCAGCTGCTGCTTGCTGCTGCTACTGTTGCAGCTGGCGGCTGCTGCAGCTCGCTACAGCAGCTGCTGCAGCCCGCTGCTGCTGCTGCACGCTGCTGTAGCTGCTGCGTGCTGTGGCAGCTGCTTGGTGCTGCTGTGGGCTGCTGCAGTGGGCTGCTGCTGCGGGCTGTTACTGCTGCTGCACGCTGCTGCTGCTGTTGCGTGCTGCTGCTGCTGCTGCTGCGAGCTGCTGCTACTGCGGGCTGCTGCTGCTGCTGCTCCGAGCTGCTGCTGCTGTGGGCTACTGCGAGCTGCTGCTTCTGCTTGCTGCTGCTGGTGGTGCCAGTCACTACACCTGGGTGACATTGCCGCGTGTGCCGTCGCCCACAGACGTCAGACGCCGCCTGCCGCACACCTCCTTGTGTCACACGTGGGGGTCAGTGCTACCGAAAAATTTCGGTAGCATTTCCCCTGGCCTAGTGGCCGTGGGAAAAAATCTGATGCCGCCACTAGGAGGGTCAATGCTGTCGGAAAAAATCCGGCAGCATTTCCCCTGCACTGGCGCGTATGGGGGTCCGCCGGCGTTGTCTGGCACCTGTTCGCCAGTCTTCTGCTGCTGCTGCTACGCTCTGGCTCTGATACCAAAATGGAAAACTATGCAGCAGGTTGGGGCAGCAGCGTTGTTGATGCAGCGTGCGGGCTTCCATGCTCGTTGCTTGAGTCAGCTGCCCCCTCAGTCTGCTGCTCTAGAGTCTAAGTCTGGAAGCTCTGGGTTTGTTACTCGGAAACGCGCGTGCCAGAGTTAGCGCCAGAAAGCAGCTAAAAATTGATAGTAACTGATTAGGAATGAAAAATGAGCAACAATGGGAGACCCCTCCAAGTCTAGGCCCCCCCCCAGCTCTGTAGAGCTTGTTACTCAGCTAACCAGCCAATGAGGAAATAGACCTATTTTCTGGCAGGCAGGTTTTCTCGGTGAGCCCTACCAGACAGCCGACAGCCCAAAACCCGGGCGTCGTCCGTTTTGCCTGAAAACTGGACCATACCATAATACCGACGCTGCGAATGCAGTCGTGCGGTCAGGAACAGCTAGAAAAACAGTAGCAAGGAGTTATGGCTGCCCGAACCCAGGCAGTGCCTACGATGGTCCATGATGCCGAACAGGGCCATGCAACATGCAACAAACATCCTAGGCAGAGCATGACGATGCAGACGCGATGGGACGCGCTGGACACATGCACACAAAAACTGCGGGGGCAGTGACCGCCGGCAGCACGACCGCCGAGGAGGCCTGCCGATGGAGCTGAGCACGTCCCCGGAGAGAGGAGGCTCCAGCGAACTGCGAGAAGACCTCAGTGCGTGTCGGCTCCACCGGACGACACTCCATCAGCGTCGAGTCTTGACGTCAGTCATCTGCACGCCGATGTACACAAGTCGGGAGGACACAACAGAGCATGATGAGGGATGCGCAAAAACCAACACGTGATCTAGTTGAGCGACATGTGATCTCTGCCATATGGGTTGGTACTGACATTCAGCCTGCTGATTCGTTCTGTTGGGCTTCGTCCCTTGCCTGAGAGTGGTTGAGTGTGGGGTGTGTTTGTATCTTTATCATGACTATTTCTGCACTCGTTGTTGTACTCGTTTCAGTGCAGCACATGTATGGATATGCGTACCATCGGGTCATGGTGAGAAACTGCCTAGGAAGCTTCCTAGCCTTGCTGCTGCTGACGTGGCGACACTGTCTAGTCAGCTGACGCACTAGCAAGCAGGCAAGTGCAAGAAACAGAAGGATCAGGCTAGGGAGACGCGCAAAGTCTCATAAGCTTCAATAGCTTAGTAAAATGCAGAGAGAAATGACAACTGACAGGTCCAGGGCATAAATACCTGCCGCGGCGCACGGCGGGTGTCGCACACGGCAGTCCAAGAGCTGTCCTAAAACCGGCCCAAAACCACTGTTTTGGCCGTAACTCTGCGCACACATGTCAGAATCCTACGCCGTCTGAACCTAGACGTGCAGAATCAAAAGACGCACGCAACGACTGGTCACATGCATGCATCCATCGACTGACAGCGAGTATATAATGCAAAAACATGCAAATGGGTCTCATACCCAGTCCGCCGAAAGGCGCCTGCAAGACGTAGAAGGCACAGCAAGGAGTCCCGGTGACATCTGGGGCTCTGGAACAGTGGTCGGTCAGCTCCAGACGGGTAGTCCGCCGCCTGTCGTCGCGCCGGTGTCACCAGGGCCGCCTGCCTCAGGGATCTGCACGAGTATGGACACGGCCGAGTGGTCACAGTAAACTGTACAGGAACGGCACAAAGCACAACACTCCCCCATGACCCGATGGTACGCATGTCCATACGCGTGCAGCACTGGTACAACCACATAGTGAGTGACACAGACAGATGAGACNCAAAGCGGTACCACCGAGCAGGAACACGTAGCCAGTGCGACTGCGCCCGTCGGGACTCCAAGCCCAGTCGCTGTCAGTGTAGCCGTCAAGGACCACCGAACACTGCCGACGAAAGCAGAGTCCGAGATACGGTGTGGAAACCACGTACCGTACCACTCGCACAGCCGCGTGAAGGGCTCTCGCACGTGGAGCCTGCGAGAACTGAGCGAGGAGGTTGACGGCGAACGCGATGTCGGGACGCGTGGTCGTGGCCAGGTACATCAGAGATCCGATCAGACGGAGGTACAAGGTCACGTCCACTGTCTCCCCCAGCTGTGTAGGGTCATCCACCTTCAGGGCATCCTGCCCATCAGGTGTAATGGGTGTGGAAGCAGTGGGCACTGCACCGAGGAGATCGCTAAAGCGCTCCCCCACGACTCGTGCATATCGGGCCTGATGCAGCAGCAGTGTCCGATGTCTGCGATCACGTACAATCTCCATGCCGAGAAACACCGATGCAGGACCGAGGTCCTTCATCCTGTAGGCGGTCTGCAGGACAGCCTTGGCCTCCTTCACGGCCTCCAGAGATGGAGACGCAATCAGAAGGTCATCAACATAGACCAGGATGGCGGTGAGACGCTCGGGTGTCGGCAGGATGAACAGCGAGGGGTCAGCCTCGCTCTGTACGTATCCTGCACGAGTCAAGGTGCCTGTGATCTCCCGGTTCCAACACCGTGGAGACTGCTTGAGGCCGTACAAGGACTTGCGCAAGCGCCAGACCTTGTCACCGTCCTCAAAGCCTGGTGGCTGAGCCACGTAGATCTCCTCATCCAGAGAGCCATGGAGGAACGCGTTGTTCACATCCATCTGGTGTAGTTCCCAGTCATGCTGAGCCACTACACCGAACAGAGCTCGAGCTGAGGTCATGCGGCCGACAGGGGCAAAGGTGTCAGTGTAGTCAACTCCCTCAATCTGAGAGAACCCCTTGACGACCAAGCGGGCCTTGTAGCGTTCCAGTGAGCCATCAGGCTTCACTTTCTTGCGAAAGACCCACTTGACCTGAATCGCCTTCCTCCCGGGGGGAAGATCGACCAGCTCTTAGACTCTGTGCTCTCGGATAGCGCGAAGCTCATCCTCGCAAGCAGTTCGCCAGGCATCAGAATCCTGCAATGAGAGAGCCTCCCTCAATGTGCCCGGGTCAGGGGCCAGAGAGGGGGAACTCTGCGTGGCAAGTGCAGACGCCACAGTGTCAGGCCTGACAGTCACGAGGTCAGCTGCTGCGTCACAGGCGATATGGAACTCTCGAGTGACCAGATCGTGCCCGATGGGGCACGCTGGGTGTACCTCTAAAAGCTAAGTGCGGGCACTCAGGCCTAGGGCCTTTGTGCCTGGATCACCGCTCGCGATGCTGCGAGTGGAGCGCCTTGGTCCGGGACCCGACACTCGCTGAGCTCCAGAATCCAGTGGTCGAAGGCGACCACCGGGCTCACAAGAGTAACCGGAGGTCGAGGGACGCGCAGCAGGGGCAGAGACGGGCACGTCCACAGGGTCAGGGACAACCGCAGCAGGTGAGGACTGAGACGAGGCAGCCGGGGATGCCGTGCGAGGAGACGCGTGTGTGGGGGACCCAGAGCTGGGGGTGCCAGCGGGTAAGGCCGGCCGGGACACTGAAAGAGTGTCAGTCGAAGCGGGGACAGGCGTGGGCTGAACTGGGTCAGACACCTGAGCAGGGGTGCTAGCAGGGACAGGCATGGGCTGGACTGGGTCAGACGCCTGAGCAGGAGGAGGCGCGAGGGCCGTGGTGCCTGGAGGGTGTGAAGTGGGCGCCGCAGGCGAGGCCTCTGGGCCAACGGCAATAATAGCCGGGTCGTCAGGTGCTGGAGACCGAGAGGGGGCTCGAGCGGACCCATCAGCCTGGCGACCAGTGGTCGACGGTGGAGAAATCTCCCCCATCCACCGAGAACCCTCACAGGACGCGACGTGGGTGGCAGAAAGGGCTGTGATGGAAGTCAGATCACGGTAAGTGAGTGACTCAAAAAACAGCGCGTCACGAGACTCTATGACACGACGGCGAGTGGGGTCCCAGAAGCGCCAGGCCTTCGACCGC